>BFEA01000232.1:1765714-1820288 GCA_003427395.1 Chara braunii
GTTCGTTGAACGAGGCCCACCACCCTGTAGTCCGCAACGCGCGCGCGCGCCCCACGGGGTCACGTTCATTTTTTTCGCGCCACATGGCGCGCAGTGTGTTTGAACGTGATTGAACGCGGCCCCAGGGGGGGTACGAACGCACGCGTTTGAACGTGAACGCGCGTTCAGCCCGTTCACCCGATTACATAGGGAGTACTCATGTTAAGCCCTTCTTTGGAATACCTTCCCCTACTCTAGAAGGGATTCATCTTCCAAGAAATAATTGATCAACTATGGTGGATTTTTTATGGAAGGTGAAGAGGTCATAGAAATGTTGTCGATAGCAAGGATATCTATTGTGAGAGGTTGGTTGGACAAAGTAATTGAGTATGATAATCCCTTCTTGATTTTGAGACATGAAATTTGTGAAAGAGGTCATATAATATTTCATATATTAGTGGCTACGCTCCCGCAAGTCTAGAGAAGGAGGTTAATTATTTGAAATGCCTGAGAGGAGTTCACATAAGTCTTATAAGAACAAAATAATGACTTGAAAAGTTACATAGAAAGATAACTTGGAGAGCCGAAGTGAGGCAATTTGAGAGACTCCCTAACTTCTTATTCCCTAATAGATTTGAAGACAGAACAAACTGAATGTCTTTACTGGATGCCATTGCCATGGTAGGCAAAGCAAGAGAGAATGATCTCTTTGTGAAAGTAAAATATTTACTCTGAATATTTTTTAACACAAATTTGAGATTTCTGATCATGTTTCTAATGAGATTTATCTCGCTGGATACTACCTGTGATATTCAGAAGATGAGTAATAATGCCTGGTCAAGTTGAATAACTTACCTTTGGGGTTATAAAGAAGAGAGGACAGTCAAGACTGACGGTACTCTTCAGATTTCTGATAAGAATCTCTCTACTGTGGATGAGTTTGAGTATTTGAAACCCTTTCTTGATCGAATGAGAAACTTTGCTTTAGGAACTCTTACTGATCAGACACAGATCAGTTACTTGTTAAAAGTAGTAAGAGTGGGGACTGTTGAGAGAGTGTTTTATCACACATATCTAGGGAACAAGTTGTTTTTTGTCAGAAGAGTTAGCAGTGGTCGGTAAACAATGCAATTTTATTATGAGATTATTGATCTTATAAGATATTTTATGATCTGAGGTATTGTGAAAAGATACAACAAAACTGAGTAAAGACGACAAAAGAGAATTAATTAAGGATTATATTGGGAGGTTAAGAAGAGTCGTTTTGCCTCTAATCTCTAGTCAGACTATTATCGTCTATACTCTATACCTACAAAATTATCAAGATGTGGAACAAACAAGAGAGGAAAGAGACGAACCCGTATCTCTTGCAATGAGAGTAGGGGATTGACAACAAGAGAGAAAAGGTAAAAAACGACAAAAGAAAAGAGTAAGGGGGGTATTAAGAGAAATTTATGGTCAAAATGTCTGGAAGAGGAATGCCTAGCTCTTCCATAGATAGTAATGAAGAGACTCTTGTGAGCGTCATACTAGAATTGGTTGATATAGTCAATACTATGGAGGGAGGATCCGACATTTCAACAACAAAACAACCAGACGAGAGAACTCAATGTTTCATTGGACTTAGTTACGGGTGGACTGATGGACAACGACTTAAGGATCTTCTATCATATTGACAGTTCAAGAGTTGATGAAAGAGGCTACTACTTGGAAAGAAGTCAAAGACAAAATGAAAAGAGAGTTTGAGAAAAATTTTGTGTGGACTTCTACCAAGGATCTTCTTAATATCAAAAGAGCTAAGTATGATACATTCAATATTTTCCTTCAGACCTTCATTAGAACAACCAGAGGAATTTCGTAATTAGATGTGGCTCAGAGGTATCAGATCTTCTTCACTGATTTCACTAACAGTAAGAGACAGGCGGTATTGAACAAGGTTCAACATTGTCCTCTCATATGAGATGAGATGATGACAATAGTGAGTTCTCTACCTACAGTTTCTCATAAGAAGTGATCACTCGATTAAATCAGTACCCTAGCTAAGGACCGAGAAACAGAAAATCGAATGAACAGAGGGAGCAACGTGAATACAAAAAACACTGATCAACGAGTTCCGACAAATTATATGTCTTCTATCCCTACTTCGGATAAAAAAAAAAAAAAAAAAAAGTAAGGATGAAGAAGAAGATGATGATGATGATGATAATGGGAAGAGAGGGAACACATCCAGGTCCAGAAAGAATAAAGGTAATGGTAGCAGAGGTAACAGAGAAAGAGACAAATATGAAGATCGGTCAAAAACGAGTTTCACTTGTTATTATTGTAGTGAGGGAGATCATACCACCACTTATAATAAACCTCTGGAAGAGGATGTGAAGAACGTGTTTGCTGAAAAGGATGCAATCAGCCATGTTTGTGAGAGCTCTTGGAACAAATTGGATCCCAGACATCCTTGAGGTATGAGACTACTGACCCTTAAACATGAAGAGAAAATAAAAAGGAAAAATAAAAGAAAGGCTAACGTGAATGCTCATTTTTTATTGGTAAACTGTCTGAACAACTTGTGCAAAAACTTAGTGTTCCTTCAGCTATAATTGCTTTGCCTTTACGATCCTTTATGTTGGTAAAAGACTTCTCTAATGAAGCTTCCTCAAGTATTTATCTATTAGAAGGAGCTCTTACCTCTCAGAATCCTTCTAGTTAGTTGAGTTTTCCTCTGGTAAGTCTACTTGTCCAGTTAACATGATGACTTTTGAGGGTGTCCTACCATATTAAGTCGTGATGAAACTTTGTGTAGTGATTGGTGAAGTAAAGAATCTTCAAACAAACATGACACCTCAGATGATTGAGAAAAAACAAAAAAGAAAAGCTAAAGAAACCTTGAACGACATTTTTGATGATTAAAAAGTGAACCTTTCATCTTGAAAGAATGAATACGAGAAGGAAAAAAAATCATTCTCAAGAGTGAGCTAAAAGATGGGGTGGTAATTAGTGATTTGATCACAAAGATATTGGAAGAAGCTGATGTAACTCTATCAGACAATGACTTCGGCGCATAAACTGAGAGAAGAGCTTAACAAACTGATTGAAAAGAAAAAGGTGGATGTCAACTACTTAAGGCCATACTTTCTTCCTCAAGTGAACAAGTCACTACCAAGTTGCAAAATGAGATTTGCAACCATGGGTTGTGGATACTTTACGATCTACATTAGTCAAGTGAATACCGGGGACCTCTCTAGGACGAGTAACACTATATTTCTTTGAGGCTGACAAAAGGTCTCATAGGAAATTATCAGATGAGGGAAGAGACCTCTCTGGGATCAACGCTTTGTATTTTTTTGAGGTTGAAGGGAAGTCTATTAAAAATATTTTGTTGGCTGGTGTGTTTGTGTTGTTCAGTACCTATTAGGATTAAAGGGATGTCTCTTGAGAAATGTTTGTCCAATTATTTGGGGCATGGGCAGTCTGCATGTGGGTTTGGATATGAACATGCTTGGTTGGTTGCTTATGCTTGAGGTTTCTTCCTTAACCTAAGATGTCGTTGATTGTCGGGGCTAGCCAAAACCTAACCACAATAGGTTGCAATTTGGTAAGGTCAGCAAGTCCCCAACTCGAGTGTCAAATTCCGTAGTTGGTTGAGGCTAAAACTCTGGGAGTGTGACCCGCGAGGTTAGAAGGGGTCAGTTGGAACCCTACCGCAATCCAGTGGGTTCGCCAGAGCCGGAACTGTAGTTAGACCAAATCCTATGTTCAAAATTTGGGTGGGGCAGCAGCGCCCTAGGCCAAAAACTGGTGGGTGAGCCGGTCGCTGACTTTCGTGGTCAAATCCGGGTATTGTAGCGGTACCCTTTCGACCCAACCGTAAGGTCGTACCTATTTCAGGCCGTCGGCCTGACCCCGGTTCGGACCGGGTTACTTCGGCCTGGACCTAGGCCAGTATATCTCTCCGGCCTAGGCCCAGGCCGGGTTGGTCATTCTTTCAGTTATTCGTTCATCCATTGAGTCGGACTGGACCTTCACTCAGTTGCTGCTTCTCGTGTGTGTTCATCTCCTCTCTCTCTCTCTCACTATCTTCGCACGTGCCCTTGGCACGTGCGTCACATTGGTATCGGAGTAGATTTCAAACCTCTGCTCCCTTCCTCGCTATCCTACCATCGCGGATAACCATCCCCAAGTTTATCCCTGCAGCTGCACCTGTCCATCAACGAGACCAGATACATCTGCCATCCAAGTTGGCGCCTTTCTCCATGGCGTTACTCCAACCGCTGCTGCTCTCGAAAAAACCGCTGATGCCAACCTGTTGTCGCTTGTACTTTGGCTTGTCCACGGCGAAGTGTTTGTAGTGAGGCGACCTGGACAGCTTAGAGTTGATGCTGCCAGGAGAAGTTCATTGAAGCTTGTCATTTACAGGAAGGAGAAGCATAACCCGGTTTTCGTATGTGAGCTTGCAGAAGGATCATTGACACTTGGAGGATCGACCCCGCTGACCCCTGCCATCACTCCTGCCAGCGCACCTCCTCCCCGACTTCTCCCTTTCCCCTTCTTAACTTTGACCTCCTTCTTCCCGCTCTCCCGAGTCCTTCCCTCCCACCTCCAGTCTCGTCTTGCCTCCCCCCAATTCCGATCCTTCCTCCCCTCTCTTGCCTTCATGTTCCCTCTCCTCATTGCACCCAATATCCCCCGCTTCCATCCCCTTCTTCGTTCGCCCCCCCTGCCTTCGCTCCCCGCGCAACTCCCCCAATTCTGACCTCCTCCTCCTTGCACCCACCCCTACCATCTCACGCTTTTCCCACTATCCCACATCACCCCTGGCCTCTCTCTTTCCTGTCCCTCTTCCGCTCTTCCCCGCTTCCTGCTTTCCTTATCCGCCCGACCCCATTTTCCCCCCTCGCATCCTCAACCACACACCCCCTCCCACCGCAGCCCGCTGCCCGCTCCATTCCGATACTCCCCTTCCTCGATCCCAACCCCGCTCCTACTCGCGCTGCTTGATCTGCGCGACTCATCCCCCCCCAATCCCCCTCCAACTCCAATCCCTCTCTCTACCAACCCCCGGACCTGATCGGAATGGATGGATCGATGAATGGATGGATGGATGAATGAATCAATGGATGAGTGAATGGATGGATGGGTGGATGGATGGATGGATTAATGAATGGATGAATGAATGAATACATGAAAGTGTGGTTGGGCGATTGAGTGTGGATGGATGAATGGATGGATGAATGAATGGATAAATGGATAGGTGAGAGGGTGGATGCATAGGTGGATGGGTAGGTGAGAGAGAAGGTTAACAAATGCCTCTATTTTCAACTTACTTTCAGCTACTTGAGACGAATGTTGGGTACTTGGATGGGGGGACCTTAACCCGCTTTGAGAAGCTTCAACCACTTCATATCATTTTAGAGGTTTCAAGTTCACGGACTTGAGACCCCTGAAATGATATGAAGTGGTTGAAGGCTTGAAGCTTCTAAAAGCAGTTTCAGGTCCCCCCATTCAAACATTTGGATAGGAGACCTGAATCCGCTTCCAGAAGCTTGAGCCACTTTTGATCATTTCATAGGTTTCATGTCTCCCCACGTGAAACTCTTGAAATGACATGAAGTGCCAAAAGTTTTTGAAACGTGTTTTCAGTTTATCTCCACGATTTTATACCTCTGCCAATGCACTACATAATCTTTCATTGTGAAATTTCGGGAGGTTTTTGTTATCCACTTGTGGTAGATGGATTGATGAATAGATGGATGGATGGATGGATGGGTCGGTGGGTGGGTGGGTGGGTCGATGGATGGATGGATGAAAGGATGGATGGGTAGGTGGATGGGTGGGTGGATGAATATATAAATGGATAAATGTATTGATGGGTGGGTTGGTGAGTAGGTGATGGTTGGGTAGAAGGAGGCCGAGGTGGGTATTTTTTTTTTTTTACCTATGACCTAAGCCACCCAATTTGTTTTCTGAGCCACCCACCCATCTCAATAATTTAATTTCCACCTCAAGACGACCCCACCCACCCAAAATGTTTTTGTAATTTCAGCTCTACGCCGGACCCGCCCACCACCCGAAAAAAGTCCTCACCCGGACCCACCCGGATCCACCTGCACCTGTGTAAACATTATTACCCAATCGTGCCAATGCAGCCCTACCCACGACTCCACAGCTGTCGCCACCTTGTTACCTTGAGCCAATGTCACTCCTTCATGAGGTCGAGCAAAAATAAGGCCAAGTAAATGAATGTATCTAGCCGACTATTATAGTTGGATATGCTCACTCGTTCAAAGAAAAATTGGTCGAAGGGCTGAACTCCTAGAGTGTAGTTTATTTTTGTGTGCCCCGATGTAAAATGCGACCCAACCTCGGGTGTGTGCACCGCACAAGAAAACCCAATGTCTTTTTTTTCTTTGTCCTAGATCTGTCGGCCAGGTGACCCAGGCCAAAGCTTCACCCACCTGGCACCTACCGGACCGGTGACCCTTGAATGCCTACTAGTTGCACACACCCGTCACCCATCCAAGCAGGCATAAGTAGACCCATAACCGACCCAATCACCTTGTGGGTCGGATGAGGCAGGTGGGTGCAAACAGTGTTTTTGTTAAAAGTGAAATTGTTTTCATGTTCACTTTTTCTTTCAAGTGTAAAATGACACACAAAAGAGAGGAGGAAAGAGTAAAAAAACGATGGAACAAAGCGAAATTGTGAAAGCTTAGCATTGAAAAGCTTAAGAAATACATCATTATACAATAACATTTTAAAATTGTGGAAAGCAACACCAACCATTGAAACTATTCTTAACGATCAACAAAGTGTTGAATGACACATACCAACCATTAAAGCTATTTTTAACCATCAACAAAGTGTTGAATAATATCATAAGCCGCGTATCTGGAATGTTCACTCATGCTCGACCATCGATAAAATTTCGAATGCGATTCTATGCCTCATATGTGAGACGTTGTCTTGCGAGAATTTGAATGGAGCGAAGTGACCTTTCGCTAGCAAAAATGCAAAATCTAACATAAAAACACCACAACTACAATCATCCTGTTGGGTGGGCACCCCATCAAGTCATGTCTCAAAAGATGTCGTAACTTCTCGTAAGGTCGTCCACGTGATATCTTTCATGAAGATTTTGACGTTGGAACTTCATTCTAAAGAACGCCGCTAATAGTTCAAACGGTGCGAGGTGGTCAGCGCAACGGAGCGAGTCTACAAGGAAGAATTCACAATTGCAACCGTCTATTCTAACACATGCTAAAGCTTAGTGGTTTTCAAAGTTAAGAGGGATAAGTAAAAAGTTGAAATCAAAAATATTTTTTTCCCTAACCCACTTCATTCCCTCACAGTAAGCAATTTATGTGGGCAGTGCGGATACCAATCTGACATAGAAAAAGGAATATAAAATATACACAAATAGAATGTCATTGGGACTCTCGTCTCTAATCTTTTATCCGAACATCGAACTCTGTCTTGCATTGTCATTGTCGAACTGGATGGCTAGCAGATACAAATTCACAGCTTCGTCATTCAACCATCCTCCATCTTCGATGATGACCATGATGTCTTTCTTTTCCACCTTTCAGTCACCCTTGTAAAAAACGATGCCGTATTCTTCGTTATCTTCACCGGTGCTAATAGTCCTTTTAACATACTGCATCTCGACCTAGTGAGGCGTATTGTTGGTAGAAGAATCTTGAATGACGGGTCAGGTACTGCATACAAACACGTAAACAACAACGGTATGTCTAAGACTTTTGTAAAAGTGGTGCTTTTTATAAAATTAATACAACAAGCGGATACGAGTTCATGGCGGTGCTCGTTCGCCTACTTCGTTGTCGTTGATGATTTCTACAATAGACAATGTGCGACCTTCACTGTTAAATTTCTTCCCTTGTTTGGTATCTTTTCCCACAACTTTAAATATCCTTAAGGCAGCTGGCTTCACAAACAGGATCGTCGCGTGTTAGGTGCGTCTTCTAACTTTTTGGGGCAACAACGACAACGTTGACAAGGCTTGCAAACCACGACGTATAATATTTTGTCACTGTTCCTTTGTGAATGTATGCGAGGCGCTTTCCACACTCTTTTACGCAGACCTGCACGTTCATCAGCATCTCTCCCCGACAGTTGTCTGCTTTCCCAAGCCGCATACACCTGCTCCACCTTTTGAAATACGTCATCCGACGATCTAGCTAAGATCATGTAAGGACTATGGAAGTCGGACCATTCTGAACTCCACTGACCGAGTGACATACTAATATAATGATCAAGGCTAGTCACTCTAAGAGCCTTCCCTGCGAATTTTCTATACTCCGTATTTTTTACATCAACTCCCTTCTCGCCCTTGGCTTTAGGATAGTCGGACGCGTTCCACAACTTTCGGATATCCCAAACAACAATGCTATGATGAGGCGTAGTGTTCGATTTGTCCTTCGCATTTTGGAACGTGCTCAACCTCCCAGAGTGATCAATGAAGTAGTTCGGATAATAAACTGGCCTAGTTGTCCAGTAATCCAACCGCAACTCTTTTGCCACAGCCGGATTTTCGCGAAAACAACTTTGTGTTGCTGCAACGTTGTGTTGACCACTGAGAGGGTACCAGAAGTACTTATCTAGTGTTTTATTATAAAAATCATCAGGAGTAACCCTTCAGACCCTTCTTGCTTGCAAAACCTTATCTGATGAGTCTATATGCAGTTGGTCATGCAGTGCCACCAACAACAGTATTGGTTTCTCATACAACAGAAATATGTTCAACCCCGTTCTGCCTGTTGTCCTTTTTCGAATGGCCGCTTCACCTGATGTAACCATCGCTTCATAGATCTCGTCAATGTGATTTTGGCCAAGGAATCTCTGATTATATCTAAATTCCTTGGAATATCCACAAATTTTTGGAATTCAACGGTGATGAACTGTATCTCGCTCTTCTGGGTACCGTCAGTATTGAAGTCCGGAAATACGCCTTTCCCGAGATGCAAAGTCGTTGACTCACTTGGCGACAGTTGCAATCTTGATGGTCGCGTGATAGTCTTGCATTTTGCCTCATCGCCGGACTGCGGTTGTTCAGACGCGAGGAAAACGGTCGTCTTCTGCATTGTACCGCCCTTTGTTACTCTCTTTTTCCGCATCGACTTTTGTTTGGCAGCAACTTCTGCGTCGCGAGTACGTTGGACTGCTTCATCCATCGGGAGATTACACCTGTCTTTTTTGTGGTTTCTCATTCCTGCTCCTTTTCTGGTTGAGACTTTTTCTTCTTTCTTGCCTAACTTTTCTTTTCTTCTCCTTGAGATCTCTAACAGCTGCAGGGGGCGACGATGGAGTTCTCCCTTTCCTTTTCTTCTCCTCGAGACTTTTTCTCCTCTCCCACCTAGTTTTTCCACTACTTTTGTGGTGCGCAGCGTACTCATGTTGATCCTGTTCGTGCTCCCGAATGTCGCCTCAGTGCTCGTCATCACTATTGTCCCCCTGGTCGACACGAAGCTCCGCAAGAATGTGTGAGTGTCGTGCTTCCTCTTCATCCTCGACCTTGTGACTCCATTGACGACCTTCCCTCTCGCTAATATTGTTTTCACTATCCTCTTCTTCCTCTCTGTGACTTTTTATATCTGTGAACCTTCCTCTTCCTCTTCTCTCTGTGTACTCTCTGCGCTGCTCCCTTCCCCCATATCTTCAAAATACAAAGGCTCGTCATATCCTTGCACAACGGCCCCACACATGCTCGCGGAACGCACAATGTCGCGCAATTTTACGAGTGGCTCTTTCAATGCTATTGGCAAAATCTTCTTCGAAGTTGGCGGCGCAACCTGTGCATGAGCAAGTCCCTTCGCAATGATATGTCCTGCTTTCGGGGCAAGGGGCGTGGACACAGACGGTCGAATCGATATGGCACCTACAGTTGGTCGCACTGATATCCCTTTGAGTGCTCATGAAGATTGTCCTAGTGCAGCTGATGACATCACACTTTTTGGTTCCGTCATAGTGTCATCTTTATGAGCCTTTGTGACCTTGAATCTTGTTCTAGTAGAAGAAGTCGAAAACCTTAACGAGATCGAGCAATTTCAGTTCTTGATTTGCATCCGGATTGAATAGATCCACCAGCAATTTACCATATCCATAATGTTTTCTCCACCGGACAATAACATGTCTGATATTAGGAACTCTCTCCCCTTTGTCGTTCAATAACATAGTCATCTCAAAAGTGGCAACCGGACGTTGCCTGCCTGACCAAGACGCTATACCACCTATTGGTCTGATTTGGTCTTGTAAGACGACATACAGAAGAATACCATTACCAACCTGCCAAATATCGCCTACCCAGTCCAACATCCGGAATTTGTCTTCGTAGTCAACGACGGGCACGGCCTCGAATAGCCCATGGGCAAACTTCTCAGCGGAGCCTGCATGCCCCACTGTCTTTTGTGCATAGTTCCACCGACGACCACCAGACCCTTCACCACGACCATCAGACCCTTGAACACTCCCCGCCGTTCGGACAAGCAATGTCACCTCTCTGTCTTGATCATATCGTCTAAGGCGACTCATCGGACCTGAAAGAGGTGTACCCCGGTGCACAGGCGTCTGCATCGCAAAGCTTGACGATCGGCGCTGCGTAGTCGCCTTAGACCCTGGAGTCTCTTCTTTCTCGACCCCAGCAACCGGGGATCCCTTCGACTTTTTGGGCGGTTGCTTGACATTCGCACAACTCCTGGTCCTTCAGCGTTTTCCTTCTTTCTCTGCAGCATCCATTCTATACAATCCACCAGAAGCTAGTAATATTCAAGCTGTCGGGCAAAAATCGATCAACAACGCAAAAAACGATCAAAAACGTAAACACAATAAATGAGAAACACCTTCATTTATGGGACGGACATGCATCCATTCCACCGTCTCGAATACTGTCGTAATGGCATCATCGCGTCGGACACAATAAATCCTTTGGACAATACTTCTTAGGAGGGTGTTATCCTGTTCGACGCGACAACCCGGAAAGCGGCACCTACCCTCCCTGCGTGATACAGCAGCCTTCTAAGAAGCATTGTTGTGTCAGACACGACGAATGCCTTGTACTCACCTGCCACGTGGGATTAACAGCCTCCTAAGAAGCATCGCCGTGTTCGACAATCAATCCCCTTCCGACAATTCTTCTTAGACCATGTGCGACAGTGTAACTGCGGACAGCGATACCAACCCGCCCTCTAGGATTGTCGCGTCGAACACGACAATAACCTCCTTAGAAGCATCGTCGTATTCGACACGACAAATCCCTCGCAACCACCCTCCCTTCGGGAATGGTCGCGTCGGACACAACAACAACCTCCTTAGCAACATCATTGTGTTCGACGCGATGTATCCTTGGCACCCACAAGCTCTCCGTTGTCGGGACTTCGACACGACGGATCCCTCGACGTGTTGAGGTCGGGACACAAATAAAGACATCCTCCGGAATGGTCGTCTCGAATACGACAACAACCTCCTTATGAGCATCATTGTGTTCGACACGACAAATCTTTTCCACCCACAAGCCCTCCGGTGGTGGGACTTCGACACAACGGATCCCTCGACCTGCTGAAGACGAGACACATACAACGACGACATGATTTCCATCGACACGGTCACGCAGCGCATCAACATCCCGCCAAACCGTCGAGGTGGCAACATCCAACACGTTCGTCGTGTTGGAGTCGATAACGAACGCGGCTGCGTGATATACAACTGTGAGTATCCAAAGTAGGAGAACTCTTCGGGCAGAGTCATTCACCATCCCTGCTCGTCACGTGACAGTCAAATCCACATTCGTAGCATGAAGGCATGTACCATTGACAACATTTGAACAACAGGCAAGAAATCGAAACATTTTGTTCACTAGACCACGGATATAGAAAACCAAATGCTTTGAAGGCATGTACCATCGATAAAATTTTACCAATAGTCAAGAAATCGAAACATTTTGTTTATGAGGTCCCGGATATAGAAAACCAAAAGTTGACTGATTGAATCAAAAGACGGAATGACTTCAAATCATTGATAACAAAGCGCTGAACGACTTACAAAACCGGAAAACTGGCAGTCTAATCATTTTTATCTACGGTCGCCAAAAAAAAATTGCCGAATGTGCAGAAAGTCTACCGATGGCGGAGAGCTATCGTAGTCATGTAGTCATTGAACGTTCTAATTGGCGATCTGAACGTCAGATATTGTGGTTCCTCGGCGAAAGCGTCATCCTCAGACACTGAAATATATTTCATGCGGACGAAGCCGGACCTGCCAACCAGAGAACTACCTATACTGACCCTATAGCATCCCATATAGACGACACTTTTGCTTCAACCTCACACCATGCGTCGACATCGTCCACCTTACTGTCGATCACTACATCCCATTTCCCGTCAACTTCTCGTTGAACTAAAATCATCCCTTTTCTAGCCATTTCCAACTCGTTCCTTAACACGTACACCACAACGTCAGTTAAGGTCCTATTCATGTTCAAACACGCAACACAAAGGACCCTGCAGAAGACAAACGCTGCCAGATGCAATTTGATGCAGTATTATGACACTGCTCGAGGCGATAGCCCAGGAGATTGCAAAGGATACTGATCCAGGAACTGAGAATGTCGGGCACAATCAAGCAACTCCTGTTTCATCGCACGACACGATGTGTGCGGTAAGGCAGTCATATATTGGCAGTCCAACAAACTGTAATAGCGATCAAATTTCTGCTTTTTACACAAGTGACGCAATCGCACTGGACCGAGGACATCACGGGGCACGGGAATATAACTTCCCCACCCCAGCATATTAGCGAACTTATAGGTCTTTGCCCATGGGCATTGGGCACTCTCTGACCATCTTCTCCCACTAAGGCTCTCTCCAGGAGTCCAGGTGATCATCGATGTACGAAACGATCGTCATCCACGTATGGGACTCGAGATTCCCTGTACTCGCACCGTCGATTCCAGTGGAGTCTCGAGATCCGCGGACGTGCAGCGCACAAGGAGACTCAGGGTTGAGGCCTCCAACACTCTATGCCGACATAACTATATGCTGCCAGGATTTCAACCTGGGTTTCCATTGTCCTGACACTAGGACGCAGGTGTATTACGCATCAATACTACAACATAAGTTCCAAAGGCCACCTCAAACCGTCCTTTCCCCTTCGTCCTAGACAAACGCCGACTTTTCGTTGGGTGTCCCAGTTAGACTCTCTCTTGTAAGCAGAGTCATACGGGGACGCGGGCCTTAGACAAGACCTTAGAAGGCACTCTCGCCTCCCTCGCGAAAATTCTCACAATCAAACATATATATATATATATATATACGTAAATCTCCTCTCAGCTCTTTCTGCAGTCTAGTACAGAAGCGCTAGGTGTCCATCCTGGCCCACCTAGTCTGGTTGATCGAGCCAGATCTACGGCCCACCACATTGTTGTCTTAACGGCGGTTCCTTCGTTGGTTATGCAACGATAGGTTTTCTCTTGATAAGCATTCAATCAGGGCGCCCAAACGACTCGACTCGTATCCCCCGCCACTCCACCAGAGTAATTTCCTCGGGCCGTGCATAACCTCTTAAACTCTTACTCTGCTGGTAGACATGGGCCCGCAGCCAGGTTGTGCTGGCTTGCAGCCATCCAATAGGGGTTGCGCCCTAGGGGTGCTAGCCTTTACCGTCTAGCTTGGTATTCCTCAATATGCCTTAGGATTAGCATAGGTGTCTAGATGGTGCGTCACAAAACAGATCACAGGCCCGCTGCAGGACTACACAGGGGCCTGTCTCACTTTAAAGGCGTTCACCAGCTCCCTATGGGATACATAGGAAGCGTGGCCTCCTTTTCACAATCACAAACAGATTCACCACTAGGCTCACACCAGGCCGTGGCCTGCTTGACTTGATCAGAGGCAGCAGACCACATATCCCATGACATTTTTATGCACTGACTTGCGACCTGAGGGCCTACTTAAGGTTCCTCTTTGTCAACTCGTACGCAAAACGTCTCGAACTGGGGGACCAACTTATGGGTCCCTTTTACAACTTAGCCATAAACATCCGGTAAGCATTCGAGTCTTATAGGCTCGCAAGACCCCTTAGGGTCCTCACACATCTGTCACCAAACACCCGCGCTGCCTCCTCTTATACTCGGTCATTTCACCCGCCCATGGGCAGGCCGCAAGAGTATACCGAAGAGTAGACGGTAATCACAATCACACAATACACATACATGAGATGTATCCCACACATCTCTTCACACAAAGCCCTCATTCCTTGGGATAAAGCCACACGTGTGAGAGTGATCGTGATCGTCACAAGAGTAAACCCCACAGAGGGTGAAATTAAAATATACTCGGGAGCAAAATATCTCCCTCAAGTCTCAATACAACACTCAACTCAAGCTCTCACGCACACAATTCCTAGGATATACCTAAGAATAGGATGCCCGCCCTAGTGAACAATTCAACACTCAGTTCCCTGTACACTCTACAGGGTGGACTCACCCCCCAAGTGTTACGACTCTCAGGATCCAATCAGAAATGTAAAGAAGGTTTCCGAACCTCCAAACCTAATGTACAACTCACACAGTCACAGGTATCTCACAACCGAATTTCACCCGCCGAACTGTATCACACACAAAACCCAATGACCGATTGAGCCCTGCCACCTATGTATGTACAACTAGACAGGACTCCCACGGCGAACTCAGACGTGCACACCCCTTAGGACCCACTCAACCGACTCAGAGTACATATATCCCTAACCCGATCTCTGGGTACAGAGGAACTCTAGTCCTACTGTCGTATAGACAGGCCAGCCCCTACTCACTCATGGCCTCCTGGTTCTGCCTGTACAATTGTGGCCTACCCCCATCTAGAGCCCGCTCTACCACTCGCCCCTGTCTGTCGTACATCCTCCCATCACTCTCTGTCACTCTCCCAGCCGCCTTGTCCTTAAGGAACTTCGGGCATTCAAGAGCCCTATGTACGCCGTCCTTGCGGAAGAAGCACTGATCGTCTGATCTCCCTCGACACCTTCTCTTCTTCTTTTGGGACCCAGGCAACGGCGGTGTCTCGCTAGTTTCCCTGCTCATCTCGTGGCTCTGGGGCATACTCCATGACTCTGCCGGTCTTGCCTCCATCATCTGGGTACTCGGCCCTACTAGCATCTCATCTCCCTCGGGTCGGTACGCTGGAGAGTCCAATCTCAGTGACCTACCCTCGCGGACTCCTCCCATCGCAGTCGCCCCCTCGCCCCTATACAGGTCAGAAGGCTGGGGGGTCACAGCAGTCGCTGACTCGCTCATAACTTCCTGCTGCTGCTCTGAGATGTGCTCTCCTGAGTCAGCTCCAGTAGCCCAAGAGCCTAACTGCGTCCTCAGCTCCCCTATCTCTGGCACGCGCTCCGGGGTCTCCTGCCTCTGAGGCCCTCCTGATGGCATGTCCAGCTCCATAGCTGCCACCAACTCGTCCAGTCGAGACGCGTCTCCCCCCATTACCTCCGGCTCAGTGGATGCTGTTGTTCCCATAAGGGCACCCTCCTGCACCTCCAAAAGGATCGTAGGGGACTCCTCTGTGGGGCCTCCCTCCGCCACTGGAGGTTGGGGTCTCTGCGCCGGTTCGTCCCCAGGAACCTCAATCGTCATAGCGGTGGCCTGTTGCGAGGCCAACTCCGTGGGAGTCCTGAAATTGAACCTCCTCTCCTCGGCCTCCCGCCTTGCAGCCGCCTCTGTTGGGTCCAGGAATACCTTTCCCATTCCCTCTTGTTGTGGCGTCTCTGTCGTTCCTTCCTGGCCAAAGAGCCCCTGTACCTTCTTCTCCTGGATACCATACCGGCTCTGCTCCGTCTAGTCGACCACCTTTGTGGCCGAGAGCCTCTCTACCATTGCCGCCATGTCTTGGAGCCTCTTCTCCCACTTCGCCTCCTTGGCTTCCATGCGGGACCTCCACGCTTGGTTCTCTGCCCTCTCTTCCACCAACTGGGTGGACAACTGTCCCACTTCTAATCTCGAGGCTGCCAACTCATCGCTGAGCATGGAGTACCGTTGGAAGGACGAGATCCCACCTCACCTATCCTCCTGTCTGTACGCTCAATCTCCATCCTGGCGGCTGAAAATCCCAAGTCCTCTGTCTCTCGTGCCTCGCCCACCCTCGCATTCCCCTGTCCTGCCTCTTGTGACCTCAGGCGAGCAGCATCCCTCTCACCCTCATAGCTGGCCCAAGCCTCGCTAATCCTCTGCTCGCTCGTCGGAGGGTCAATTGGCGGCTTTGGCGCTTCACCTGCGGCCTCCATCCTAATCTTCTCCTAGTATAACTCCTCGAGGCGTACCTGCACCCTCGCGCGCTTCTCTTCTTTCGTCTCCCCTGATGGCCTCCTTGGCCGCGCCTCATGGGCCTCTCGCAGTGGGTCTCTCTCACTTGTCCCCTCCTCTGTGGGTGGCGGCCCTGGCGGAGGCTCCTGGAGGTCGGCACCTCCACATCCATGCGTGCACCTGTAGGCTCAGTTAGTTGCGGCGCCACATTAGTAGGTGTCCTCGCCCTCTCGCCCTCCTCTGGCCCCGCCCGTGTTGGAGGTGGCGTAGTAGCTTCCGATGGAGGCCCCAACGCCTGAGCTGGCCCCGTGGCCTGAACTGGCTCCACCGCCTGGGCGGCCTCTGCTGGCCCCTCTCGCTGTGCTAAGGCCTTTCGGCCCCCCCTGGTCGTAGTGGCCCCTCTCACCTCTAGGCCCCGTGGCCTCTTACTCCTCTGTCGTCTCTCCACCCTGGGCTCTGGTCTCTCGGGCTCCAGTCGTCGAAATGCCTGTCTCAACTGGGCCTGGCAGTCCTCCCAGTCGTGCGCCCTGTCTCAGATCTGCCTCGCCCCCAGCCTCTCCGCCCTTCGCGTCCAGAGGGGCAACATCTGCATCCACTCCTCCTGCCCAGCCCCCTGGTCGTGCATATACTGCTCGTAGGCAGGGATGAACTCCTCTGCATTGCCTTCCTCCAACCGAATAGGCAACCCATCTGGTCCCAACGACGAAGCCCTCAGCATCTGCATCCTCGCCTCCACATCCTGCCAGGTCAAAGCCTCCTCCCGGATGTGCGCAATATGCTCCTCAAAACGCCCAACTCCCCTCAGGTGCCGTATCCTCCCCAAGGTAGACCAGCCCCCCCGTGTTGCATGTGCCTGGTAGGAGTCCAGAAAAAACTCTATGTTATCGTCGTCGAAGACAGGTGTAGAATCCCTCTCAGATGGTCTGCGCGAGTCATCCCCTCCTGATGCTCCCTGAGGCCTCTGTCGTGGCCGCACGCCCCTCCCGCCTCTCTGCATGGCTGTCTTCGAAAAGTCAGACCTGCACAACAGGCGAGAGAAATGCAAGCAGGCACACAACAAGGTTAGCCCTCGGTTCATCGAGTTTTTATGATAACACACATGCCTTTTCCTACTCCCTCACCTGCCTCAATCATAACATGCAACACCTCAAGGACTAGTCCACTATGAAGAACGTAAAATTCTTTACCTATTCTCTAGCCACGAATTTCTTCAGCCTGGTCCCTGATACCCAATCCTGCCAGCCTGTCCCGTCCAGCTCCTCGATATGATAGGCCCCAAATTCAACACATCGCAAAATTCTATAGGGGCCCATCCATCTCTTGTCGAGCTTCCTCGACCATTGCTTCTCCTGAGAGGAGTCGTACAGTAACACGACGTCCCGCACTGCCAACGACTCCCTCCTTACTCGCGCCATCTGGTCCCACCTCATCTTATCTTCCATGCGGCTCCTTTCTACCTGACCAGCGGCCTCTCGCAATCTTTCTTCGGCCGCCCCCACTTGCCGCGCCCGAATATAGAGCAGTTCTTCGAAGGACAGGTTCACCTCCAAGTCCTGGCCCCTCCACGTTTTCATAAAGCTTTCTATGGGAAACGTGGCGTGCCTCCCATACCATAGTGTGGCTGGCGCGTACTTGGTAGTCCTCTTTACGGTAACTTTCTCCATGAAAAAAGTTGTCCGTAGGAACTTTGGCCACTGGCCAGGCTTGCCCTCTGTCCACTTAGCCAGGAGATTCGTGATGGTGCTGTGCCCTCTCTCCACAGGAGCGTTCGCTTGAGGGTGCGCGGCCGTAGTATAGTTGGCCACTACGCCATACCCTGCAAGCAATGTTCTCACCTCATTGCAGGTAAACTCTGATCCTTGATCCATCACGAACTCCTTGACAAAAGGATATCGCAGGTAATACTCCTCGATGCAGGTTGCCAAAACCGAGTCAGTCTTCGTCCGGATAGCTCGTCCATCCACAAACCCAGTAAGGTTGTCCCGTGCGTCGAAGATGTAGTTATGCTAGCATGAATAACAGGTCCAAGTGTACGACCGCACCTTCTTCCCTTTCCAACCTTGGGTGTAGGGGCTCTCCAGGCCTTTGCGCTGACCTCTCTTGGCAAGGTATACAGGACTCGCAGTATTTGATAACCATCGTCATCATCCCGTCCCAATGGTAGAGCTCGCTTATCTTCGCGCATGTGGCACGTACTCCTTTGTGCCCCCCTGCTATACCATCGTGTAGGGCTGCTATGATATCAATTTGCCGGTTCCTTCCGCACACGATCCTCTTGGGGTTCCCGACCTGCCGCTTTATAAACAAGTGGCCGTCTCTTACCATATAGAGGTGCCTCATCTTCTGTGCCTTGGCACTTGCATCTCTATCCCTCATCTCACATGATAGGAGCAACCCCAATTCCCGGTAGATCCCATCGTACTCGTCCGCCCGAAACGCCTCCTTGATTTCTCCTTCCTCGAATTCGTCGTCCTGGCTTTCAGGAACCAGAATCTCATTTTCCTCATGACTGAACGAGCCCTTCCGATCGAAGTCTCCTTGCAGGAGCGTATTGGTGAGCAGGTACATCCCTCCCATTAGTTGCTCATGCTCCTCTACTTGAGTGGGGCCTTCTTCTATCGTCCTCATTTCCTACACTAGGATGTGCGTTCCTGCCAATGCCAGTTTCATCATCCAAGCAACATCCTTGCTCCCCCACGGATCCTCCTCCTGAAAAGGCTTGAGGACCAACTCTTCCTTCTGCTCGTACCCCTTTGGCGCTAACCATATAGGGTGGCTGACGCAACTGGGTACTCGCAGCGACCACTCGTTTATATGCAGGCGGACGTCCTCCTCTTGGTCCAAAAACCCATCAACTGGTGGGGCGTCTTCTATTGATTCCTGGTTCGATTCGTCCCAGTTGATGCGGCTTAACCCATCTGCCCTCTTCTTGTTCGCTGGAATCCTCTCCAGCTCGAAATTAAACATCCAAATGTAGGTCAACCATCTTGCGACGGTTGGGTCAGATGGAGTGTAATTTTTCAGGGAGCATGCAAGTGCAGTGGGGTCCACCCTCAAAATGAGCCTCCGGCCGAAAACATAGTTCCGGAAGGTCCTTAGGCAATGAAGTACCGCCAGCGTCTCCTTCTTGAACTGAGAATAGTTCCTCTCAATCATATTGAGAGTGCGACTTTCGAATCTTAGCGGTCTCTCCTTCCCTTCAATGTCTGCCCGAATCAGGACTCCTCCTAAGGCAGTTGGCCCATCGTCCGTCTCAATGACGAATGACCTTTCCTCCGTGGCCACATAGTTTGGCGCTCCCAATACCAAGCTCCCTTCCTTAAATTCTCCCTTCATCCTACCAACCGCCTCTTCCTGGTCCTCGCCCCTGACCCATTCCTGATCCTGACGCACCTACTTCCTTAAATGTTCCGTCTTTGTGGCAAAGTCCTTTACGAAGCTCCTCCAAAACCCGCATGTCCCAAGGAAGCTCCTCACATCCGTTATCGAGCGGAAGGGCACCGGCCACTCAAGGATCTTTTCTGTTTTCTTTACGTCGGGC
The DNA here is from genome assembly GCA_003427395.1 of Chara braunii. NCBI lineage: Eukaryota > Viridiplantae > Streptophyta > Charophyceae > Charales > Characeae > Chara > Chara braunii. The sequence goes on from BFEA01000232.1 coordinate 1,785,529, forward strand.
CTTCGCCCACTCTCATTACAGACAAAACCTAGAATCGTGGCCTCCCTCATACAATGTTTCGACTTGGGGCCGCTTGTCGTCAGGTTAGGTTCCTCCAATAACCCCAGAACCCGATCGATGTCTTGGACATGTTTCCAGACAAAACGCCGCACACCGGGCATCACTTCGTCTTCCTCTTTCTCCTTCGGACCTTTGACCGCCAGGTCATCGATATAGGGCTGGGTAATATGTGGGTTGATCGTCTGCATGGCTCTGATCATATGCCTCTGCACCATCGCTACTGCATTCGTCCAACCTTGAGGCGCCACGTTCATGTGAATCAACCCTCTGGGTGTGTGCATCGTCGTTACAGGCCTGTCTGGCGGGTATACAGGGAATTGGTCGTACCCAGAGTAGAGATCTATGAGCGAGATTATAGGCCTCCCTGGGCACGATTCTGACAATGCGTCCGCATTCGGCAACCCTCCCGCGTCCCGCATTGTCACCGCATTTAGCCGCTGCAAGTCATGCACCCACCTTAGCGTCCCATTTGGTTTAATAAAACAAAACCAAGGCGACGCGTACGGTCCGCTGGAATAGTCGGCCACGTGCGTCCGCATCTTGCCGTCCAGGTAGTCCACCACCTTCTTCTCCTCATCCGAATTTGGGTATCGTGCACCCCTTAGATTCCATGGCTCATGTGGAACAGTGTGGATTCGTATCATCAGAATCTTGTCCACATCCAGCCTCCCACGCTCGTCGTCATTGAACGCATATGCACGGTGCCTTTTCTTCATCAGTCCCACCATCAACGCTCTCTCCTGGGGTGACAGGAAGTCGGACTCCCCGATTATCAACTTCCCCTCATTCTCGTCGTTGATACGGCACGGCCCGGCCAACGCCTGCTCCCGCATACGCCGTATCAATCCTCGTTCCCGCTCGTAGTAGGTTTCCTCATCCTCCGTGATGAGCACAAGAACTGGGCGGCACTTCTTATCTACAGTCTTGTACCGCCTTTGGGAGCCCTGTTTAAGCCCTCCCCTAAAAAAGGCCGACTTGTTGTTCAGGCCTGGGCCATTGCAGGGCCTCCTCCCCCTCCTGAAAGCCGATACACCAACTCCACCTCTCCCACTTGAGGGTTCTCCAAAACCTGTTCCCTCAATGCCTTAATGACCTCCAGGTCTGCCATGTCATGAGCCGACACCACCTTCATGGCCTTATTCAGATCTGTGAGGCTCAGTGTCAGCACCTCAGCCTTATCCTCCTCCTCGGGCACTTCCCAAAGTCGTCTTCGCTCATTTTCCGATTCCTCAAAGGTGAATGAGCCGAGATTAAGCCTATTCCTCCCGCTCCCCGGCCTCGTGTTCTGACAGGTGATAACTTCATAATTCCCACATGCTGGGTCGCATAGGAGCAGGATCATTGTCCCGTCGTGCTTATTAAAAATCAACATCTCCGTCGACATAGGAACGACCTTCCTAGAAGGATGGGATGATCGACATCGGGCATGACGAAGAAGCACGTCCTAGCTCGCACTTTCCCAATCTCTATAATCACATTAGACGTCGTGCCGCAAAAAGCGGCCTTGCAATTGGCGCCATGCAGCATGCCATGGTCCGAGCGGTCGATTTCCATGCCTATCATCACCGCCTCCTTCTCCCTGATAATATTCATTTCTGCGCCCGTGTCCACCATCCCAATGCACTTCTGGTTCTTTATCACCAGATCCACCTGCCCACACGCCACACATTTCCAATCCATCCTTGTCCCTGCCTCAGTCCACTCCACCTCCCTGGGCAGGACCGTACTTAGGTGGACATTTGGTACCAGCCTTCGCGAGAGTCGCCCTTTCAACTCACCACGGAGCCTTGGCGCCGACGCCAAGATATCCTCTAAGTTCATCAAGTCATTGTGGCCTTCCAAGAGCTTGTCCACCATCCGCTCCACATCAAAGCCTTCTTTCATCCGGACCGCGTACTTCTTCCTCTTAGGCACGCTGTCAGGCAGGCTTGGCTCGGCCTCCTCCCGGGCTCCTCTCTTTTTGGCCCTCAGCTCCGCCCGCTGATCCTCCTCTTGTCGGAGCCTCTCATCCTCTTCATCGTCATCCTCTTCCTCTTCCTCCCGGACCTCCACCACCTCTTTCCTACGTTCTGGCTCAGGCTCCTTTTGAGGGGGTGCCTGACTGGGCTCTCGGCTAGGCCCAACCTTGTTTTGGCTCCTAGTCCGAGCCGCCTGCGGTGCCCTCCCATGTGACGTGGGGGGTCTATAGGCCATACCTGACCTAGGGCCCGTCCCTACGGTCGCCACTCTTGGGCACACTTGTTGTCCTGGCGAAGGCTCTGGCCCGGAGTCATAAAGGATGACCTCAGGCAGGTTGGCCTCCCACTCTCGGACTTCTTCACACAGGGTTTGCAGTTTCCGCTGGTATTTCCCCACTTTTTCCAGCAGATCTTCCATCCTCCCCAGGAGGAGTATAACTGGCTCTCCTTCGCCTTCCTGCCCCTCATCATCCGATTCGACGACTATTGGCTCCTCTCTTATAGTCCCTGCCTTTAGCCGCTGGTTGACCTCCTCGTTATCCCCCACAATCTCCTCGACCCTTACGGTCGGCTCTTCCTTCTCTTGCCACATCCTAAACATTGTCGGGGGTGCTGTGGGCCCCGCTGCTGCTCGCCAGAGAGCCTCTTGCCTGATCCCTCTCGGGGTCCTGGGGTCAATATGCTCACCCCACTTATCATATATGTCCCCGTCCATACAAGAGGAGATTAACCCTGACAATTCATCCTCCCGCCGCAGCTCGCAGAACCGCACCGTGTGGCCTACATCGCCACAATGCCAGCAGGTGGCATTTCGCTAATCAAAGCGGGGCCTCCCATACCCTTGACCCCCTCCCTGGCCGCCTCGGCCAACTTGGCCCTGGCCCCTTTGACCATTCCAACCACCTGCGCGATCCCCCACCATTTCCTCCTCGGCCCCGGCCACCACCTCCTCGACCCCCTTGACCTCGGCCTCCATTGCCTTGCCCACCTTGTCCTTGGTTTCCTCCCCCGGCCACGCTAGCCTGCGAGGCCTGACTCTGAGCCGCGGGGTAGCTCGGGGGCCCCATACTTGCCGTTGGGCCCGCATAAGGGACCATTTGCCCAGGCTGAGTTTGACTACCCCCGCACGAGGTGCAGTGATTGCAACTGCGTCAGGATGCAGGCTGACAATGCGGCACCCAGTGCCCACAAGCCGCCGGCGGCCCCATACACAACGGCCTGGCCGTCGCCGACGTTGTTGTGGCAGCAGGTGACGGCGCAGCAATCGCTTGCGGGACCTGCCCTTTTTCGGATCCTTGACCGCCCACTTGTAAATTCCGCTGCTTCCTCTGGGCCTTGGTTAGGATCTGGGAGCCCGTCTCTTCTCCGCCATAGTCCTCGCGCCTAGCCTCCTCTTCCACTGCCCCCGACGCCCGGCCTTGGGCGACGGTCACTCCCCTCTTTTGCACTTCCGCCTCATTATCATACCCCAGCGTTGCCAATACGTCCGTGACGATCCTCTTCACCCCTGGGGTTCCGGACGCGGTGGCGTCCCTTTCCTTTCTCTTGCGCCTTTGCAGCCGCACCTGGTGCTGCTCCACCTGGTCCAGGCTCCCCTCTTCCACCCCCTTGTCAATAGTGGCCCAGGTGAGTTTCTCATTTCCCCTTCCCTGACCCGTCAGCTCCGAGGCCTCCGAGCCAGTAAGCAAACCCAAAAAATATGGCACACTGCGTTTCTTCGGAGATCCCATGCACCTTCCGCGCCTTCCTTTTAAACTCATGCACAAACGCCCCAATCGTGGAGAAGTCATCCTTGCTCATGGCCTCCAAATCCGCCATGGTCAACAAGCCATCCCCCAACCTGTACTTTCTCTGCATCATGTCCCTAAACCTCGCCCAACTACCATTGGCGGCATCCACGACTTTGCGCACTTCCTGATGGTGGCTATGAAGGACATATCTTAGGACTTGCTGGAGCTGGACCTCGTCCGACAGCCCCACCAGTGCTTGCTCCGTCAGGTCCAGCCAGTCGGACACCCGTTCTCCCTTGAAGTGGAAAGTGTCAACCTTCGGGACATTGTTCGGCGCTCTCTCGCGCTTATCCAGGGCATCGATGAGGTCGTCGAGCGTTGCAAGCTTTCTCCCACCGTCCGCCATCTCCTCAGACATTTTGATTAACTGCCTTCGGCTTCGATCCCCCTGTTATAAGAAGCGATAGGACGAAAGGTTCCACTCAGCAGTCCATTCCTTCACGATCCTGTCGGACCGACCACCTAAATACCCGACACTCTAGACCTGGCAGACATTTCTCTCTCTACTTCCTGCCTCCTTTGGGTTCACCTAGGTAAGACCCATTCTCATCACCGAATTCACTCACATACTCACCTCGTTCAAACCATCAGTCGAACCATCAATCAGATCAGCACACATTCGCACACAACCATATGGATTACTATACAATTCGTCTCATAGTTCTCCCTCTATCCACTCATGTGCCTAGTTCTCCCTCAATCTCATACCCGGATGTCGTTCCACCAGGGACAACGGTAGGCTTCCGTTATCCCCGGCAACGGCGCCACCTGTCGAGCGCATCGGTCCGGCACCTCACGTGGCGGTGCGGGACCCTCTCGGCCGCGTCACGCAGGAGTTGGACCAACCTCGACACGAACACGCAAATGGGGCTTCCTTAGGCCGCTCCAGCCGAGTGCGCCAGCCATACCTCTCGCGAGCCCCGACAACAGGATAGGGCCTACGCGAGGCACAACTTGCCTCCACCTTACGGGAGCTGTCACCTCCCTTCGGTGGGCGTATCCCCGCCGAACTACCAGTCCACAATACGAAACCTACTCAATTGCAATCGTAGAGGTGGAGCAGCCGAGGGCGTTTCTCGTTCACTGTAGGATAGCGGGTATGCACGGTAATACGCCTATCAGACCCGCACGCGAACCATCATCTTGGGGAGCTGAGGTTCCAAGCGCGGCTCGTCGTCGGTCGACTAGGACGCATCCCACACACCACGCGCACACCACTCTACGAGCACAAAATTAAAACATACACGCGCACACATACAACACGATATGAGACACAACGCGACAAACGCTCCTAGCCCCTCGGTAGCTAACCCATAACTTCCCGATACGGAGATCGGACAAGCGTCACGCGCGCGAGTTAGTATAAAACTGCGCGGACGCAGGCTATCCCATATCGGCTCGCAATGCAGACGTACGCAAGCAGTCACGATGATGGCGTACTATGTAGTGCCCACAATTGTGCGGTCCTTGTTAATCTCGAGGGTCGCATTCGACACTCAAGTGTCAGCTGACACACGCCTTGAGGGTTAATCTCTCGGCGCTAGACAACCGCCACACGCGGTTGAAAACCACACCCTCTTCTGCACCCTGTGCAGAGGGGTTGAGTAGACAACTTTAAGCTGTCGTGGCGGTCAAACGTCAAGGAGTTTGACTTTGAAGGCTGCCACGGACTACAACGCCCAACCATAAAAAACCCTAAAAAGCAGATGAATGGGCCGAGGGCCCCCTCTTATTCCACCCAGGGTCGTGATCTTTTGGGGGTACCCTCTCTCTCCTTGGGTAATGCTCACGACCTACAATAACCTCAGCGTTTGCGTCTACGTGCGAGCCTCCCGATCCCATAACCTCTGGGCGTTGGGGCGGCGAAGCATCGTACACAGGATTTTTACATAAGGTTGCGCGGCTGCTGGCCAGTCCCATACCGACCAACAATGTCGGTCATATGTGGTAATCGCGGCCCCGGCCTCGCGAACCCCCACAATAAATACACCCAAGCATACACACATAGGGGAGATAAAATTACGACGATCACTGCCCGCAGGCACTGTGGGACTTCTTACAGCCATAAGTACATATATGAGATCGCAGGCAATCCCAAATCCAAATCCGAGCCACAAGGTCTACCTGCAATCACATCAAAGAGTCGAGTAGCAACCACGCACTACACAGAGTCAACCCCAACGAATCTCCACAGTCATACCCCTTGCTTTAGCCATGCAAGCCCCAATCTCCCGTCCAACCAACCATAATTAAATACTCAGTACCTTCGTTAAATAAAAGTCCGGGTGAAACCCTCAACAAACAACAAAGTCACCAGGGCTAAAGTCTTTTAGGTTGGGTATGAAGAGTGAGTTGGAATTGAGTCGTAGACCGACGAATTGGCAACCAACCTGTTATCAGTGATAACAGAAGGCGATCCTTGTAGCATCAAGCTGACGCTAGCCCAAATCCTGAATCGAACGTCCAAGAAAGGCCTGTACCATGAGACAGGTCAAGGCCCAAACAAAACATCAGCCTATGGGGATGAACCTCTATAATACATCCTCATTCATAGCTATGTGCCAACTAAGTCTAAGCCTACCTCTACGCCAGCGCCCAAAGCAAAGGTAGACTAATGGCAGGATCTCCCCTATTCAGGGTGGATCGCCAGAATCGCCACCTGTCAAAATATAATATAACTCCTCTAAATCAAGAAATTTTCGGCAGCGCTTCCCGTAGGAAATGTATCTTTCCAGAATTTATATCAGCTCGAATACGAAACAGAAATAGTCCTTGACTTCCCAAGGTCCAATTTTGTCTAACTCCTTGAATTAGCAAGAATTCGGGCAGCACTCCCTTTAGAAAAGGAGACTTTCCAGATTTTTACTAAGTCATATCTACTTTAGACAAGTTGAATTTTGACATGTCAAAATTTGACTAACTCCTTGGATTTGCAGAAATGTCGGCAGCGCTTCCCGTAGAGAAAGGGGCTTACCAAAATTTATACAAAGCCAAGTATAACAAAAGATCTCAGAAAATGCGAGCATTGATCTAAGTAAAAAAAACTTAGCTCATACAACACAAGAATTGACCTAACTCCTATCGCTCTAGCACGAAGCGAGCCTCTAAAGCAACTACCTGTCAACCTGACACTCAGACCAAGTAGTAGCTTCACTCAGTCTCATGCAGGCCAACCCACAAAGGTAAGTACTCTCGCCTTCCCAAGTCAAACTTTGCAAACAATAGTTCGTAATCTTTGGATGCTTTATTCCCTTATACCCAGCTTACATAGGGCATAAAGTCAAACCGTTCAATCTTATGGAACTTGCCTGACTCAGCCATTGAGTATACACGAACAGGTTGCACAACTACTTCTCTCTTCCTTTTGGGCATACGTCTAGGTCGTTCATTTTAGAACTAGGCTTAGTCGCCCATAACTGTTTAATATCCAACTTATATATACCTCTCTGAGCTTGGTGTTCAACAACTGGGCATAAGACTGAGCCGTTTATCTTAGAACAAGGATCAACCTTCTCAGGGTTAACTTCAATTATACTTTTAGTTATACCCTCTTCATTTCATGATAAGCTATAGCCAGACCGTCCAATCTTATGGAACCCATGCCTGGCTAGCCTATTCATAGATACGATAGTATAAAATATTGCCAAAATTTAACATTTTGGGTGCCCGCATGTGCGTGGCATTGGGCCATACCGTCCAATCTTATGGAACATATCTGGTCCTTTGCCAGGTTCGTTTCTCTCTGATCCACTGTGTATGGCATGCGTCCAAGGTTGTCCAATCTTATGGACATGCCCTGCCCTCAGCACGAATTACCCCCTCAGAATAAAAACAGGAAGGGGCTGAGCCGTCCAATCTTATGGACTTGCTCAGGCCTCCTCAATCAAAAACAAAAGAAACAGAACAAACCCCAATCAAACATGGCAGCCAAACCCTCCAATCTTATGGTACAGGTTTGGCCCCTGAAAAGTCAACCACAGTAAAACCCTCACAATTCAGAGCAATCAGGCCGTCCAATCTTATGGAACTGGTCGGACTCTCCATGCAATTCAAAAATAAAACACAGCGGTTAGGCCGTCCAATCTTATGGAACTGGTCTAACCACATAGGACCCATTCAGGCTCAAGCAAAACCACCTTTCACCCACCCTTCCCCCAGATGCAACCCCTTGTGTTCATAATTTGCCTTCAAGCAATCAACAAAAACTGAAACTGAGATTGCGCACACATTCCTTTACTTAATATGAGTTGTGTCCTGTCAATCAAACCAAAGTCAAAGTAGGGGTGCACGCAGTACACTCAGTCAAACATAGCAAGACGTACAAGTAGGGGTTATGTCAGGGTATATAGAGGGAAAGGAATGGTTACCTCTCAATTCCCTGCCTCCAGAGCCTCGCCTAGGCTCCGGCAGAGCTCCCGCAATCGGTGGGGCGAACCTCCCACAGAGGCCTGGGCGCGGATTACGGGTTGCAATCCCGCCTGCCGCCTTCCTCTCAGAACCAAGGGATTAGACTTAGAGTAAGAAGGGCAGGGGTAGATAGTTTTGAGACTCTCAGATACAAGAATGGTGCACTCAGACTCGCGAGAGAGGGCCTTCGATTCTTGTCTCGCCTGAGGGCCCCACAATGGCAGCCGATGCAACAGCTTGTTCGACTCTTAGTCAGGCCGCCGAAATCATCTCCCTGATGAGCCCCCACATCACCATACCAGTCTCCCTTCCCGACCCCAATCACCTGCTGGCGCCTGTATAGCCGGCCGTAATAATTGACAATAGCAAACGGCAGCGTGCCGCCAAGTGCAGCAACCAAACAGGCAGCGGCTAATGTGCAGCGCGCAGCAGCAATTCGTGCTCAGTTCGCAGATGCACCCACAATTCGGGCGGCCAGCTGCACGCAGCAGCAATATACAGCGTTGTTAACAGAGTTAGCCGCAGTTTGCGCACAGTCAACAGAATCAACAGCAGCTAGTGCAGCGTCCCCCACAGCAGCTCCGCCTGTCGTAACTCTCTGCTCAACCGCTTGGTCAAACTGCAACAGCCAAATCTCTGCTTCCACCAACCACATCTTCTCAGGCAAGTTGCTTCCCCGCGGACCAGTTCAAACGGCCAGGCGAGTGGCTAAGCCCGGGCCGACTGCAGGATCCGGCACACTCTATCTTCGTTGCCTACCACAGCAAAGGTACGTCCTCCTTTTACTCTTCTACGTAGCACACATTAGTCTCGCCCATGCATGCAGGGCCAATAGGGACTGAACTCGAGACCCCTGAAATGCCGCTTGCGTGTGTAACCGACTGAGCTAGGTCGCTGACCAGGCAGGTACGCATTTGCCTTCCCTTCGTGCCTGCTGCCTCCCTCGAGAGAGCCGCTGCCCAACGCCAAGCAATGCATCGCCCGACAGATACATCCGCGGTTTTATGGCAGGGTCTTTGCCAGCCTGCCCGTTGAGCTGAGCGAGCCCGAATCCGTTGCACTCCATCCGTGAGCATAGGTAGTTAAAGAGGGTCTGTCCCCTGTGATTCGACTGGCAGCTCGGAGTGAATCTACCCGCAAATCATGACCAAGTGCATTCAACACTTTAGCCGTTTCACCCCGTTTATATACCACGCAGCCCCTAACCTTCGCACCTCAAAACTCACCCACTAACTCCTAAAACTAACTTTACCATCAAATTCGCAACGCTAGAAATCCCCCATTTTGCATCCTTCCCCGATCGTTTCCGTTAAGGAACGGGAGGGATCTACGTTTTTCCGCCGTGCCATGTCCATCTTTCCACTACCACCGCGCAGCTACTTCCTCCGTTAAGTTCCTTCCTACTAATCTCTCTCTAAGTCTAACTCAAAAGTCGAAGTCGCCGGCCCCAAAAAACCCTGATTTGGGCTCTCCCTCGCCCGTTTTCGTTAAGAAACGGGCGAGATCAATGTTTCCCCTCCCTCGCTTCTCCTCCATCATCGCTGCTCCGCCTTGCTGCTTTGCGCATGCACCCCAGCGCTACCCCCTGTCCAGGTTCACTCGGCCTATTTTCTTACGTTCTGCCTGCCCGCCTTGCCTCCCTGCTACCTACCTTCCCTCCGCCTTTCATAGCTGCTCCCCGCCTGTCCTTCCACCGTCCTGTTCCCCCCTTTTCCCGAATGAATCCGGCGTGAAAGCGCGCCCGGGTTCACCTGCCTCGGCCACCTCTCAACCCGCTCGACTACTGCCTGTCACCCACCTCCTTGTTTGCTCGTTGTTGTCCAGCGTCGCCCTCCCCCACTACTTTGCCCATTCGCCCCGGTTGTGTTGAGCTCGCTATCCTGCTGCCTTTACCACTGGTCACCCCTGGCACGCCAATCCGCCCCGGTGCATCGGCCCCCTCACTGGTGCTTTGCCCCTGCCCCCATCGCTCGGCTGAGCTAGCCGCCTGCTGCCGTCCTGGTGCGCCGGGCTCTGCCCCGCTCCGCGTGCACCCGCCACGGAACCCTCGACAGATCCTTTCGTCTCTCTCGCTACTTGCCAGCCCTCTTCAACTGCGCCCCGCCCTCCTCTGTTGTCGCCAACCGCCAACGCACCCGCGACGTAGCCACCCGCACTCCAACACCGAGTAATTGGTTCGACGTAGCCACCCGCACTCCAACACCGAGTAATTGGTTCGACAACACTCAAGTGCTACAGCCAAAACCCGGTTGTCGACCTTCTCCCCTTTATCCCCTTCGCCCTCACGCAGAGACCACACCAATCTCCCTCGACCCTGCTACTCCTGGGGACTACCGGATACTTCGACAACTTCGGCCTACCATCCTCAGGGTCTCCCGGTGCACCTCCGCCTGTGACCGTGGGCCAGGGGGAAACACCCCGCGGTGGCGCCAAAGGCCGCCTCACCCCCTTTTTCGTCTTCCCCGCTCGCACGCACCGGCCTAGCCCTCCGTCCGGGTTCACCCCCGGGTCTCTGCACATCGTCTTACCCCCGCTAGCCTGTACGTACCTAGCGCGGTCTGCGTCCGCGTTCATCCCGAACCTCTACGCACCATCCTTTTACAGGGGCCACACAAATCTCCTCGGTACCTTTCCAACTTTAACAGATGTCCCAAAAAGGCTTCGGCCGGGGCGGCGTACCCACGACAGCGCTGAGGCCACTCAGCCAGTGTTTTGACAGTTCGTGGGTATACCCACTGCAACAGGTTGTCGGCCATATCCCGAAAGGGGCGGGCCCGAAATGACAACGCAAAAGTAACAACAAAAAGGAGAGGAACGGGGTTCCAAACGAGAAACGGGAACCATGGTATCTCGCCAGCCCCGTATATCGAGCCCATCGTCGCGCGCGTCACCAAAACTGAGGGGGATAGCCCCATCGGGCCCTCGACCCCTCGGTTTCTCCAATGCTCCGCCGCTCCCTCGTTGCCGTACGCTGGCCTCGACCCCCACACCTCCGTAGTAATAGTCCAATACCGTAACCAACAGGGCTAAGCCCAAGCCTGGTACCATGGAGCGCTAACTTCAATATGAATTGGTGCCGCGCCGAGCCTAGGCCTGGGAACAACAGCCTAGGCCTTCCTTTCCTACCCGTGGCCGTCGTGCCAACGCCAGGCACCCGCACCGGCCTACTTAGCCCTCGCCGTGGCCGTCCCGCGCGCCACCCCGTGCGCCAATCCTACCGTCGGTCGCGCGTGCCGCCTAAGAAACGGACCTTTATCCCTTAATCAAGCCCGCAACTCGGTCCGGGTCGGTCGGCTAGACCGGCCGCCCACTCAACCAAAAAAATCACACGCGCGCCTTAACACCGCGCGCCCACATACCCTCTAGCTTAACCAGGGCGGGTCCCGGACATGGTCGTGCCTCGCACGACTTTCTTTTCAACCAAACCCATTTTTTCTGTCATTTGCAAAAACCAGGGAGGATACCCTTGTAAGGGTATTCGCGCCGACACCGTGGGCAAGAGACGTTGACTGTGCTTGTCGTGTTTGACACGACAACAATGGGAATGTGAGACATTGACGGACGGTCGTCATGTTCAGCAGGACAGCCACCGTGCATGCAACAGATAAGCCCTTGCCCACAACTACATAGCACTCATGCGCGGTGCTAGCTAGCCGTGGGCGTGAGATGTTGACGGTGGTTGTCGTGTTCGACACGACAACCATGGGAATGTGAGACATTGACAGACGGTCGTCGTGTCCAACACGACAACGAACACCCGTGCAACATGTAAGCCGTTGCCCACGGCTAGATAACACTCATGCAGGGTGCTAGCTAGTCGTGGGGATGAGACGTTTACGGGCGGCCGTCGTGTTCAACACGACAACCACCACCAGTGTAGCCCTTGCCCACGACCACACAACACTCATGCGGGGTGCTAGCTAGCCGTGGGCATGAGACGTTTACAGACGGTCGCCGTGTTCAACACGACAACCACCGCCAGTGCAGCCCTTGCCCAAGGCTACGCAACACTCACAGGGGGTGCTAGCTAGCCGTGGGCATGAGACGTTTACGGACAGTCGTTGTATTCAACACGACAACCACCGCCAGTGTAGCGGTTGCCCATGGCTACACAACACTCACGCGGGGTGCTAGCTAGCCGTGGGCATGAGACGTTTACAGACGGTCTTCGTGTTCAACACGACAACCACCGCCAGTGCAGCCCTTGCCCACGACTACACAACACTCACGCAAGGTGCTAGCTAGCCGTGGGCATGATACGTTTACGGGCGGTCGTCTTGTTAAACACGACAACCATCGCCAGTGCAGCAGATGCACAACGCTGCCTTGCAAAGTATATGACGACGCTATCAGAGGACGGTCGTGTTCGACACGACGACGGAGACATTGTCAGGTGCAATGCGACTCCGAAAAACCCGTTACTTTGTCGTACTCGATACGACAACTGCAAAACCGAAACCGCCACGCGGCGCTTCATGGTTTCAAATCGGGGATCGAGAAAAATCCTCACCTTTTGTCCACTGTCCTTCTAACTCTGCTCGCCTCGCAGAACGGTGTCGACTCTCTCTTCCACTCTGAGATCCGCTCCGAAGGTGCTCCTCGCCTTGGAACAACGTCTAGATAGCTCGGAGCCGTCTCGACCCCACTCGTTCTCTTCTCTTCTTTTCCCTGAAGATCCGCTCCAACTGTGCTCCTCGCCTTGGAACAGCGCCACCGTCTGACCCAACTCGCTCTCCTTTGCCACGCGACAAAAGAGTGAGAGCAAAAATGGAAAATGGAGAAGAAGGCCCACTCCTGTTTATATATTGTGGAGCTTGTCTCCTCCCATGAACCAACGACCGTTCGATCGAGTCAAACCGATGGTGGCGATGGCGTTGTGCCAGATAGCGGGGATGAGCGGGTGTTTTTCGCTGGCCTGCCTTTGACTCACCAAACATCGCAAACAAAATCCGACCTGCGCCGAAGTTCGATTCACACGCTGAATCACAAATGAGAACGCAAAATGGAGGAGGGGGCCCACTCGTACTCATATACTCTGGAACCTATCTCTTCCCATGAACTGTCGGTTTTCTGGTCGAATCAAAACGACGGTGTCGATGGCCCTATGCCACAAAGGAGGCACGAACGGGTGTTTGTCACTGGATGCCTCTTCCTTTCAAAACACCTTCCACTCGAGCAACAACCTCATTTCACGAGCGGGTGTGCTGCAACGAACACTTTTGCGTTCCCCATCATTGGAGATCGGGTGTGGTGCGGCGAACGTTCATCCGTTGAGCGAGTTACTGTTGGCAGCACTGGCCAAGCAAAGCGGCTACTATGTGAATCGGCGACTGCTTCATAAGACCATGGTCCGCTGTCCAGGTAACTAACCCACCGTTAACAGTGCCCGACAACTATCTCTCTCTTGCTCGTCTTGGAATCGTCGGTCTGGAGACTGCGGTACTTGGGAAGGGTTTGTGCAAGTTGTTGATATGTATGATCGACGGTCTCTATCTTTCCTCTCGCGTGTTTTGTTTGATGATGTCAACAAAGTGCCCGCAGTGCAGGTTCCGTGGCTTGATATGGTCCATCTACCCCCTGTGCATGATGTGGTCGTCGTGTCCAACCCGATAACTAGTCGTGCAAGGTGCCCAAAACATCCAGTGCATGAGGTGGTTGTCGTGTCCGACCCGATAACCATTCGGGCGAGCTGCCCTATACATCTCGTGCATGAGGTTGTCGTCGTATCCAACCTGATAACCTTTCGGCGGTCATCATGTCCAACACGATGACTCAACCTTAAGACAACCTGCCAAACAGTCACATTGTTGGGAACTTCCTCAGCTTCATATGACCCCCTGTGCATGATGTGGTCGTCGTGTCCAACCCGATAACCGGTCGTGCAAGGTGCCCAAAACGTCTAGTGCATGAGGTGGTTGTCGTGTCCAACCCGATAACCATTCGGGCGAGTTGCCCTATACATCTCGTGCATGAGGTTGTCGTCGTATCCAACTCGATAACCTTTCGGCGGTCATCGTGTCCAACACGATGACTCAACCTCAAGACAACCTCCCAAATAGTCGTATTGTCGGGCACTTCCTCGGCTTCAGATTACCCCACTACCCCCTGTGCATGATGTGGTCGTCATGTCCACCCTGATGACCGGGCGTGCAAGGTGCCCAAAACATGTAGTGCATGAGGTGGTCGTCGTGTCCAACCCGATAACTAGTCGGGCAAGATGCCCAATAAATTTCGTGCATGAGGCCGTTGTCGTCTCCTTCCCGATAACCTGCCGGCAGTCAACGTATCCAACACGATGACCCAACCTTAAAATAACCTGGCCAACAGTCACGTTGTCGGGCATTACCTCTCTGCGTAACCCGAAGGTGACCAGCAGTAGTTGTTCCTTCTATAATGTCTGACACAGGTCATGGTGTCAACCGTGATGCCTGATCTTTGTTCAACCTTACAACGATGATTGTGTCTGTGATGTGGTTGTCGTGTCCAACCCGATAACCAGTCGGGAAAGGCCCCCAGTGCATCCCATCTATGAGGTTCTCGTTGTGTGCGAAACAATAGACTGTCCCGCGGGCGTCGTGTCCAACAAGATGACTTAACCTCGATGCATGATTTGTGTCGTCGTGCTCGACACGACACAACAACCTACCAGCGGTTGTCGTGTCCTGTCGTCCGTGATGCGTAAACTCTGGTAAACAACTTTGATCGTGACCAACTCGTCGACGTTCCCGTGAATGACCTATGTTTTCATAAATCACATAACCTCTCTACATAACCCAAAGGTGGCCAGCGCTCGTTGTCCCTTCTGTGTTGCCTGCCATAGGTCGTGGTGCCAACCGTGATGCCTGACCTCTGTTCAACCTTGCAAAGGTGATTGTGTCCGTGATGGCGTCGTCGTGTCCATAGGCTGGAACCAGGAAAGGTGTGCGAAACGATAGACTGTCCGGCGGGCGTTGTGTCCAACACGATGATTCAACCTCGATGCATGATTTGTGTCGCCGTGCCCAACACAGCAACCTGCCAGCAGTTGTCGTGTCCTGCCATCCGTGGTGTTTGAACTTTGGGAAACAACTGTGATCGTGACCGATTCGTCGACGTTCTCATGAATGACCAATGTTATCAGAAATCTATTGCAGTCGTAGTAGACTTTTCAAGGCACTTCATACGGCAGACACTATTCGGCAGACGCTCTTTGCAGCAACTATCGCCTTGGAAAGCGTCTGTCCGAGAAAGGTGTGGCATCCGATGCAGCAACTATCATTCGTCCTGTACAATACTGCTTTTGGTCATCCGATGAGAGTACGATGGATTGTTTGGCACGTCTGGAAGGTCGTCGTTAGCAAACTGTGTCGGACTCATTATTGCGCTGCACCGATGGATGTCGTTGGTCCTCGTCAAGTGTCGTGTGCAACACAACAACTTGCCCATAAATGATAAGGGTTCAACACTCTATTGGTCACTGACTAATGAAGGCACTCCGAACGGCGTCCAAAGGTTGTGAAACTGCTCCATACAGCAGAATATGGTTGGCGCTCTCTGCAGCAAACACAGTCCGACGACAGGGTGTCGTCTGTTAACTAAAATCATGTTCTGGTTGCTTGACATATATGCAACGCCATTGAGTGACGAATAGCGTGGGATGGACTTGTTCATTGCCACTTATCGTGTCCAAGACGATAACTTTCTTGTCAATAGCCCACAGTAAGCACTCCATTGCAAATCAGACACTGACATGGACTGTTCTTAAGGCAACACGGCAAGAAATGGTGCTAAACAGTGGACGCATGTGTCCTTCAACAACAGCCGCTGCCTCTTCAATTGTCTTTGGCCTGGTCTCTACAATACTGTTTTTGGTCCTTCAAGTCGAGGACGAACGACTGTTTGGCACATACAGAAGGTCGTCGGTAACAAATTGTAAGGGATGTCCACCACTCACGATTAAAACAATACTGGTGGATGGGGTGGTGTCTCAGGAAACGTGTGTCATGTAGACTACAGGGAGCACATATGTCTCATGTGCTATCTTTGTTATGGATGGCGGATGATCGACTGTATGACATATGTGCATGGTGGTCAGTCCTGAAGACTAAAGACCACCTCACCCTATCGAGTGCCTAACCGAAGGACGCGATAAATGGTGGACGAACGATGGCATTCCGTTTAATGCATTATCTGGAAACAACTGCCTTCCATGTTTTCGGGAACGACTGCCTTCAAGGAAACCTTCCATCCGGGGAAGTTGTCGCGCG
The DNA here is from genome assembly GCA_003427395.1 of Chara braunii. Taxonomy (NCBI): domain Eukaryota; kingdom Viridiplantae; phylum Streptophyta; class Charophyceae; order Charales; family Characeae; genus Chara; species Chara braunii. The sequence goes on from BFEA01000232.1 coordinate 1,801,990, forward strand.
TCCCCTACAATAGTGTTTTTGGTGGTCCAAACTTTGAATTGCCGACTGTTTGACACACACGGAAGGTTCTCAACGATGAACTGTCACGACAACATTCCAATGTTGTGGGGAGTCTCAAAAATTGGATGAAGAGACGTTCGGAAGTCGACGTGTTCGACACGATGAAGGTTGTGGATGCCTGACATGAAATCCAATGTCTTCGACATAATGATAGTTGCAGATGACCGTCATCAAAAGTCGCCCCGATTAGTCATCATGTATAATACAAAAACGGTCTCGTGACTCAATCAAAGTTAGAAATGGGTTGCTTAAGAAAAACGACTCGTAGCCTATTGCTCTGAAAAAGGTGCGTCCACATTTCTGAAAAAGACAAAACATCACTTGAGCGATGATAGCATGCAGATTGTATTTTATGGAGGTGGACGTCAAAAATTCGAGCTTGGAGAATGGACTGCACATTCCAAAATAGCCAAAGAAAAACTTATGGCATTCCTTGCTCTTCCTGATGATGCAGAACGTTAGCATTTCTGATGATGAAAAACTAGAGCCTTAATTTTGTCTTATTCAAATACTGTTTGAACCATATTTTGTTGTTTTGCAGAATGGTCCAACCATTTGCGACTACTGGATGGCTGCCCAATGACATCGTATGAGGAAGAAACTTGCGGCGTGAAATGGGAGCAATATTTTTTACTACTTAAGTTATTTTTGAAGATTCAATAGTCAATGTCCGAGGTGTGGACGTCACGCCGCACCATTGGGAACATTGTCATCGGTAGTCTCTCTACATTTGTGCTCGTCGATGCTGCAAGTCGGGAATGTATCCACGAGAGGTGCTCGCGCCATTCTCACAGTTGTATTACTCTGCAGTGAAATTCTACAATAATAATTTCAAGGTCATGACATTGTTTTCTGCGGAGGGATGCATCCAAGGACGTTGCAAGGTGTCATTTTTTATTCATAATGACTATTCTGCAAGTGCAAGCACGTCCAATGAAGATAACATTGATGTGCAAAGGCTAGCAGGATTTTGGAGAGCGATTAGAAAATAACCGATGTTGAAAATATTGGTGGATGGCCTTGTTGACACGACAATCAAATATGTGCGACAGGTCGTGTTGAGGGAATATAAAAGAATAAAAGCGCATGTAGAATACAGAGACCCAGCACATCATGAAAAAAATGATACCACTTTTTTGGAAGATTGGACAATTTACAATAAAAGATAGGTAGCTTAACTAAGTCCAAAGCATGATGACAAAATGTTTCTTTTACTGCAAATCGAGGTGCTATCTGTCCGGAGGTCAAACCAGAGTTACTTTAAATTAAGCAGCTAGGTTTTTTCTTAAGTAATAACGCTTGGGGATGCAAGGGGACCCTGCATATCATGGACAAAATGATATCATTGCTTTGAAAAACTGGACAATTTACAATTATAGAAGATAGCACCTGCTATCTTTAAGTTAGCTAAGTCGAAAGTATGATGGGAAAAATAATTTTGTTACTGTAAATCGGAGCGCTATCTGTCTAGGGGCCTGACCATGATTTTTCCTTTTATGCACTCTAATTCTTTGAAGTTCCTAACTCACAACACTTAGCGATGTAAAGGGCGAAGACCCCTTTGCAAGGAATATGACGGTGGCCGCTTTGCCCAGCGTATGAACTTTTTAAACACTGATTTTCTTTCTCGATATTCATCTATTATTATGAATCTGATAAAAAAAAAAAAAATTGTTAATTGCATAGACTGATAGTTCTTTATATGTTTCAAAGTTCGTTAAATTTTCCATTATTATATTTTCTATATATCGAAGAAAAAAAAGATTCTGTTCATAAATATCATCGACGTTTGTTTTGTCGAAAATTGATAATTCAGGTATGTTCACTTTTCATAAAACATTTCATTTTTAACAAAAACACCGTTACCCGGTACCTACCTTTGGAGGGGGGTGTCGAGGGAAGGATGGAGGGACGGATAAATGAATAGATGGTTGGATAGATAGATGGATTGATGGATAAATCATAATAATGGATGCATAGATCGGAAGTATAGATGAATTAGATGCATTAGATAAATTTTAAGATTGGATGGATAAATGGAAGAATTTGATGGATTAAATGGATCGATGGATGTATAAATTAATGAATTGGAAAAGTGGATTAAATAGATGGGTAAATTGGATGAATTAGATTGATGAATGATTCATTCGGATTTGATGAATAAATGGATTAAATAAATGATATGGAACGATGAAAAAGATGGATGAGGTGGATGAAAAAGTTGATGGGGGAGAGGGATGAATGAGAGAGATGGATAAATTGGAAGGATGTACGGATTGGAGAGATGGATTGATCGTAACGACGAATCGATTGAAGGGATGAATTGATCGGTGAGATGAATTTGAGTGAAGATATGAATAGATTGTAAAGATGGATAGATAGAAGAGATCATGGAGGAATAAGATGGAGGGATGAATGAATTAGATAGGGGGACCGATGAATTGCAGGGAGGGATGAAAGGATGGATGAATTTGGTAGATCAGTTAATGGATTGATACATGGATCGATCGATAGATGAATCAATGTATAGATCAATCGATCAACAAATCGATGAATCAGTGTATGGATCGATCAATTAACGGATCGATAGGTGGATGTATCGATCAATTTATGAATGGATGCATCAATTTATGGATGAATGGATGAATGAGTGGATTGATAGATCGATTGATAAATAGATCAGATACATAGATACATAAATACATAAGATATATGTATATGTATATGTATATGTATATGTATGTATATATATCTATATACAGACTGGCCGGTGCTCGGGACAGGCTGAACGCCCGGACCCGAACGCCCGAACTTACGGGACATCTTGGGAACGTGTTCGGTCGATCAAGCCGAACGCGGAAAAAAAAAAAAAAAACCTCAAAAAAATATGTAAAAAAATATATCTTATGCAAAAAAAAAAGAAGTTTAATAAACTTAACAACATTTGTCGTAGCATTACATCCAAATTCCTTAGCACATTGAAAAAAAAAAGAAAAAAAAAAGACTAATAACAAAAATAAGAAAAAATAAACAGAGAAATTAGAGAATTAAAATCTTTGGTGATTTTTCATTTTTTTTTGCATAGCCAAATGCCCTGCAACTTTACATATTTGTACGTCACATAATACAAAACATGCACAGTTTCAAAAAATAAAAAAATATTTGTGGCATCAAAATAAAATCACAACAAAAAGTGAAAAGTGAAAAAAAATAAAAAAATTGAGTAGCCGAGCATGTTTTAACACTGCCATCTTTGATGATTTTTCATTTTTTTTTTTTGTTTGGAGGAATGCCTTGAAAATTTATATGCATGTAGCACATGTCTTAAAGAACTTAAAAAAAAACTTCAACAAAACAAAAATATTTTTGGGCCTCGAAAATTGTTTTGGCAGGGGTCTAACCCCTGCAGGTTCGGCCCCCGAACGGGACCTCGAACGCCCGAAACGTATGGGGGTCAGCGTAGGGGCCCCCTAATGTTCGGGCTGGTAACCATGGGTATATATATATACACACATACAGATAAAAAAAAAAATAGTATGTCGTTTAAGAAACTTTAAAAATATCATTTCGATAGATGTTGTCATGACCCTATTGTGATTTTTTAAAGAATGTATTACTATTATAGTTCAAATTGTTTTTTTGTTTTTCGATGAACAAAGTGTAAAGATAATTCGGTTACCACACTCAACTATATTATATACATACACACGCTAAATCATCTAAGAAAAATATTACGAGTGCGTGACAATGAAAATATAAAAAAACAATCAATAAAAACTGCGAGTTCCGGTGGTTATGAAAACCCCTACTGGTTTCGAATACACGTGGTTATCCTTAGGACGTTTCGCCGTCGAAACTTCTCCCTTAACTTAAACATTTTGTTCTTACATTAATCGATCCAAAATTTGATTGAATGAATGAATTGATCGATGGATGGATCAATCCATGGTTGAATGGATCGTAGGATGGATTAATGAATTAACCAATAGATGAATAAATCAATAAATCGATGAATGGATAGACACATACATAAATACATAAATAAATCAAATAGATAAATAGACAAATAAATAAGATAGATAGATCGATAGATGGATAAATAGATAGATGGATAGATAGATAGATCGATAGATAGATACGGAGATAAATAGATGGATGGATAGATGCACAAATAGATAACTACATTAGATAGATAGATAGAGCAAAAAAACAATTGTACGTACTTTATTAATACAGTTTTATGGTAGAACGTCGTTAAAGGTTGTCGTGCTATTTTTGTATGTTTTTGTATTTCTGTCGGAATATTTGTTTAGCTTTTTGTGAATACCATGTAAATATTATTGAGTCATCACACTCAACCATGTTATACACAGGTGGATGGTAAAGCACGTAAGAAAAATAATGTAAGTGAGTGACATTGAATGTATGAAAGCAAAATCAATAACAATTATGAGTTATAACGGGTATGGATACCACATCAGTTTGTATCGCAGCCACGCTATAATCCACATGGGGCTTATCACCCAAATTTCTTCTGAAACTTAAACATTCCGTCCTCATTCCTACCGCTGTCGTCCTATGTCCGACCATCTCCGGAAATGACGAAGGAAACTTGATGTTAGACCCAAGCAAACAAATGATAAACTATCAATCCTTATTGATATTATGTTCCTCTTAGTGGTAATGATGCACTGACATCCTGACACTGGCTTGAAAAACATCAAATTAGATCGACGACGGTTGAACCGAAATTCAATCGTGATCATGTTTCCTTCCTATAGTTGGTCTGATCCTTGATCTGACGAGGTCTTTCGTAGGTCTATCATCTAGATAGACTAACCTCTTCCCAAATACAGTGAGGCCAGTGTAGGGGGCCCGTACTCCTCCCTACAACCAAGTTCTGACTTTTCCACTCTACTTAACCAATGTCGTTGGATCATTCATTCCCCATGCAAAACAAAAGTGAAAATGATCAATCAATTGTTCGTAATCCCGAAGTATGAACATGCCACTACACCCCATTATAGAGACATACAACTATGAAAACTAGTATTTATCTGCTATAACACAATTATTCCCCTCGTCGGTTGATCTATACTATTGAATATTATAGACTATGAATAAACATACATAGTCTTAAAGTTTAACATATTGCACTACAACACACAGTAACTTTGGGTTTGGTGACATACACATGCCAACCATTGCTCATACATCTAATTAACAATTCATATCTAGATGTGCAACTAGATTTCATCCTTGCCCTTTGTGAATCTTTTTAAAATGTAAAGGAAAAACTTTCGATGAAATTTTATCATCCTTCGCTAATGACTCAAGGTCAACACTCTATTGGGCAATTCGGTATGAATAATTATGTCCCCGTAAATCCAACATAGACGGCTTGCAATGACAATGCTTTTCTGAGATTCGCTCTCCTATGAAAGGTACTTTTATCCATTCCTGAATGAAATGTGATCCTGTGTCCACTTTGTCTTCTCTTTCTTCGAAAGTTGAACACATTCCATGTACGAGTAGACGTCTCGCCTCCTCATTTTCAGGCCCATAAATTCTCATCTTCCACTCGTATTGCACGTTCTCTTCAAAAGTCACATTGTGAGGATAAAATCTTCCAAACCTTTCCCGAATCTTCTCCCAGTACGTTGTGACTCCCTTCTTCGACATAATCATAAGACTTACGTCATCAACTAATTTTGTCCCATAAATCCTTCAACGCAACCTCCCTTGCTCACAGAGGACTCTGTGCTCGACGTGAGCGCACATGATGTACGCTAGTGGTGAACTCATGCTCGTCTCTATCGGTATAACGACCACCTGTCTCAATAATTCACATGTTGCTTTGATTAAGGTATATCATAAGTCAAACTCCATGAAATGTTGTAGGTCTTTAAGTTCTATCACTCGCCAATGGTCTGCTCCTATGGTCAATGATCACGTGCAGTGCCAACATGATTTCCTAATGTAGCAATTTACATAACATATCCTTAAAGTTGATTTCATATCACATCGAGAACAATTGCATACGTGGCCCAACCATTTGCTAGAACTTTTTGTAAGTCTTGTTGATGCATGGTAGCAAGTCAAGCACAACTTTGCAAGTTGAAATGCCCTCTCTCTAGTAGAGCGGTTAGAAGATGGTTTAATGCCTCCACAACGCATCTTAACGTCTTGACTGTTGGCTCATAGTAAGATGAACAAATTGATCGAAATATGTTCAAATCCTTGTGTTTAGCTATATGTACGCACAATCAAACATGCCCTTATTGTCGACCTTCACAAACTGCTTAAACACATTGTCTATTAACTCATGTTTTATTTCCATGATGATCACCATCTCACTGCTCGCCACAATACGATGTCATGTGTTACATATGAACATGGAGAACATTGCTTACTGAGACAAAAATGGACAGAGCGACACAGTCTGGCCCAGGCTTCTTTCTAGCGGGGTGCAAACTAGACTTACCAGTCTTTCCTTCAGTTTGCACACTATGCCCAAATCCAAACAGTTGCCGTTTGAGCTCATTGCAGTGATCACACATCAGGTCACGACTTCTTGTAACACCTAAATCCTACCGGCCCCTCGATTGAGCCAGCTGTCGAAGTTGCCCTCGATGTCCAGTTGAAGAAGCTTTGAAGGATTCATATATGAAGTTCGTGGTATGTTCTTAGCGTTATGCAGCATCGGGTGAATGCAACCATCTCATGCAGTCTCAAGCGCATATGGTCACCTATCCAAGGATAGGGGGGGTAGAGTTGCACATCCGCAGCCACACGCACAAACTTTCACAAACATTCTTTGATTATGTAACAAATCAACCATCATCTAATTACATGCCCAAGCGATTCTAATCTTGTTATTTACTCTCTTCTTCATGCATGGTGAAAACCCCAACTCCCCAATCTCGCCAGTCATTACGTGCTCTTTTAACGAATATTTCGTCAAAACGGACATATTATATTTTTGAATGAAATTAAAATTGAATTTTTGGGTCGAAATCCGGTACAAATTTTAGGCTCTCGTGGCCCGGCAAACCTCTAGATGTATCTGGTCCCAATCTGAGACCAAATACATCTAGGGGGTCCAGCGTTCTAGGAATGTAGGATCGTCGGACCCCCAGAGCCCAAAATTTTAATCGGATTTCGGCCCAAGAACTCAATTTTAATTTCATTCAAAAAATATAATATGTTCATTTTGACGAAATGACCGGTTTTGCTGTATGCATGATGGAAGCCTCAATTCTGCTATCTTATGAGTCATCACCAAGACATTCATGTAACAATTAACTATAAGCTTCGATCGCTCATTTCTTAGAGATGTTTGTAGCGACAATAATTTTGTTGTCGCACTCCACCTCTTCCTTTATATATATGGCCTTGAGTTTATCGGCCCAGAACTCCACTAGCACCCAGATGTTCTCACAAATAACTTTTACCTATCCATAAGATCCGATCTTCATTGACATCTTCGTTTAAGGTGTGTCGTGATGTGAAGTATAATGCAGATATATTTTCTTTTTGGTCGCCTTATTCATGGTTTTCTACAGCTTCGCCTCTCAGCACACTAGTCCAACGTTTTTAGTTTTTGATGTCCGCTTCGCTGGCTATGTTACCAGTGGGTTTCTTCTCACCATTCTATCTGCTGTTTTCTAGAAATCGTCAATTTTTCAGTGTCTCAACTAATTGTTTTGATGTTGATATTGTCTTCTCTGCTTGCATATAATGAGTTCGATGACTTCGGTGAAATCACTCTCATATTGCGCTTACAATCAGGTTTACTCATCGTTAGTGTCCGTCTCACCTACTCGGCCAAATGATCCTTTAACCCCCCGACTACTTATGCAACCTTCAATCTGATTTCTTTCTTTATTTGCATCTTCCATTTTTTTTGCTTCCTTTAACTTCACAATCTTCCAGTAAAGGTTATGTGACACACTCCATTGTGTACCCCTACTCTCGTCGTGGTGCGGGCCACCTTTCCCAAACAACATTGATTCTTGCAGTGCCCCGCCTATCCGCATCTATAACATGTAGATGGAGAGCGTGTCCGCTTTTCCCTTAATGCATATCCTCACTCATGTATTGTGTCTCAAATATCATCGTGATAGTATTTGCAGTCGTCGCTCTGATATCCCGTACGATGTCGGTCATCTTCATCCTTCTTGTCCATTATCGCGCCTCTCATAATTGCTATCTTGGGATGCTACCCACTGATTATGATTTACCATCTCAGAGAGAAGGTTAACAACAGTCGTATTTTTCATCATCACTTCAAGACACCCTTCACCACTTCGGGATGCAATCTGCCTAAACATGTGGTTTTCAGGGTCTTCGAACCTTTCAGCACTTCAGGATGTAGTCTGCCTAATGAGGTGGTTTTCAGGGTTTTCGGACCTTTCACCACTTCAGGAACATGCAGGATTCTCAGACTGCCTAAAACTCTCACTTCACCACTTCAGTATGCAGTCTGCCTAAACATGTGGTTTTCATGATCTTCGAACCTTTCACCACTTCGGAATCATTCATAATTTTCATACTGTCTAAACTTCTCATTTCATAATTTTCATTCCTGAATTTTTAGCTAGGTTAACTTGTGTCATCTCAAGATTGAAGATTCTTCGATATTCCCTGTTACTTGCCCACTCGACCATATCACAGGTTAGTAAAACTTCCAGAATCGTAATGTCGAAGATCCATTCACTTACGAGAACATAAGCATGCTCACTCAAGCTCGAGCGTGTGTATCCAAGCAGGTTTGCGTGCAATTTAGTTTTTTTATGAAGACAGTGTAAAAACAATTGAGTGATCACACTCAACCTAGTTATCGATAACACCTGCGAGTTTGAGTGGATATGGCTACCCCCAAAGTTGTTGACCACATTCATCCAAACGGGGGTTTCTCCGACCAAATTTCTCCCTTAACTTAAATCTTTCATCCTCATTCTGACTGATGTCATCCTACCTTCGACCATCTCAGAAATGTCGAAGTAAGTGTGACGTTGGACCGAAGGAAGTAAAACCAACAATCATTACTGATAAAGCGTTCCTCTTACTGGTAAGGACATCCTCACACGGATAAGACAAATAATAAATTAGACATGCACCAGTTCAATCGAGGTTCGACTGAGAATTTATTCCTTCGTAGTACACCAAACATGTTCGGAGCTTTTCTGAACGCCCAAACGTGTTCTAATATTCGGTCGAATGCCTCCTGAACGTGCTCGAGCGAACATATTTTTTCTAATGATTTACATATAAAAATCATAATTTGTTTTCATATTTTATATTTTTAACTCGAGTTTGGTTATGAATTCGAGCATACCTCCCAAGCAAATAGTGTGTGTATTATTATTTGACATCACATATATTATTTTCATATTTTTTCGAAAGCTTCGTTTTTTTCCTTGAAAATATTTTTATGCTCACGTTCCGAGTGTTTTGACGCTTTTTCGTGTTCAGTCGCAAACGTTCAAGTTCGGTCGCCGATCGCCAATAAAATCTTGCACAACTTTATTCCCTTCCCATACTCGATCTATCATCTGACCAGGTTCATCTTACCTTTATGATGGAGACAAATTAGGTTTTTTCCAGGTACTGTAAGGCATGTGCACCGACCCTTACTTCTACCCATAACCCAGTTCATATTTTTTTACTCTACTTAACTTCTATCTAACAAAATTTGTTCATAGCCAATACGTAGGAGTTGTTCGTATTGCAGATTCGTGTATTGAAGTTTTTTTTTCCCTTCATTTAGTATTGAAAACTAAACATTCAATCGATACGAGCAACAACAATGTTCCTTTTTCGCTTGTGGATTAAAATTCATAGTGTCACTTTTGATTTTTTCTTCATTTTTAATAATTTTGTATTTTTGAAAATCAGCATTAGCTTCAAAAAATATTTCTTTGTACTACAATTTTTTATATTGTAAAGCAATGTGAACGTGTTGACACGTTCGCGGGAACGACTCACCAACGTACTCGGGCAAAGGTATATTTTCTTCGTAGAAAAATATATATATATTAATCATGTTTCGCTAAGAATTTGAACAAGGGTCCAAGCAAAATGTTGCTTGCATTGTTCTCTTACATGCCATTTATTTGTCTCAAATTTTTATAAGATTTTGTTTTTAAATATTTTTTTATGTTCGTCTTTAGATGGTTTTAGACGCTCGTTCACGTTCGACAGAATATGTCCGCGTTCGTTTTCAAACACAAAGACGATGGCATGCATGTCCAGTAATACATGGTTTGTTACTTCATAATTTATGTTTATATTCTAGAGCGAAACTTTGCAAAATTTTGAATTGAAAGTATTTTACTATATAAAATTTTAGAAAAATAAAACCATCGATTATGGTAGTCTATCTTTCATAATGAAGTTGACAATGATGACCGTACATGTTTGTCAGGACAAACCATAATTGTTACTTTTATCGCATCATTGTTTTTTCAACAGTAATTTTTTTTTCCCAAAACTTTACAAAATATTTGAACATTGTTGCAAACTTTGTCAAAAGAGTAACCAAAACCACTTTTTTAAAAGCGCAAAAAAAAATTATAAATAATATTTTTATTATAAACATTATACATATATATATTATATATATGTATACATGGTTACCAGACCAAATATTCGGTGGCCCCCGGGCTGACCTCCGAACGATCGGGCGTTCGAGGTCTCCCACGAAAAATTAGTTCGGGATCTAAAAACAAAAATAATTTTTTTTTTGCATATCTTTTTTTAAGTTTCTTAGGATATGCGCTACACTCTCATAATTTTTGAAGGCATTTTATTGAGCCAAAAAAAAAAAAGAATCATCACTGATAGCGGCGTTAAAATGTACTTGATTATTCAGTTTTTTTTTTCACCTTTTATTTTTTGTTGTAATTTTATTTTGATGATTCAAATATTTTATTATTTTTTGAAACTTTTTGCATAAGTTTTGTATTACGTAAATTACACATATATAAAGTCGCAGGGCATTTGGCTATGCCAGATTAAAAAAAAGAATCGCCAAAGATGTTTGTGTCAAAAAATGGCTTGCACACTTACTAATTATAATTTTTTAATTTTTTTTTTTTTTCTTCTTAGTATTTATTTTCTTCTTTTTAATTTTAATTTAAATTTGGTAAGGAATTTTGATGTAATGCTCTGGCAAATCTTGTTTACTTTATTTTTCTCCATAACATACAATTTTGACAAATGTTTTTAAGGTTTTTTTTTTTTTTTTTAAATCCGTGTTCATCCTGAATGGCAAAATGCATTCCCAAGGGGTGCTGTACGTTCGGGCGTATAGGTTCGGGCGTTCGGCTCATCCCCAACGCCGGCCACCCTTTATATATATATGTATTTTATATATATATACATATTATATATATATTACATATATATATTACATATATATATATATTACGTATACATTATACATGCATATATCGTCACAAACAGAACTGTGTATACGTATATAATTAAGGGCATACAATTTCGATTTGACCATGAGGAAAAAATTATTCACTTTCTTACACAATATATATTCCAGCAAAGCTAGCTTTCGTTCAAGAAGAGGCAAACGCCCGAACCCAAACACAAATGTATGGGGACCCCTCTCCATATATTAGGCCCCAAACCCGACTATTTTCTTTATTTTATTTTTGTTATTATTTTTTCGTTTTTGTCACTTTTGGTGGAGAGGGTGTTTTTGGCACTCAGTAATTTTTCTTAGAAAGAGAAAATTCAAGAAGGGAGGTAGGTTGCTTGCCGAACGATAGGAAATCCTTCCCTCATCCACACGCGAGTGATTGTGCGTGTGTGTTTGTGTGGAGGGAGGAGGGGGGGGGGGCCTCCCTGCCTAATCAATCAATCAGTCAATGAAGATGAAAAAAAAAAAAAAAAACAGTGTGTTTGACGCGCAGGTGTTTGTGTGGGGATGAATGTGTTTGTGTGTAGGAGGGGTCACCCCCCCCCCCCAATTAATGAATCAATCAAGAAAAAAAAAAATTGCACGTTTGATGCGGAGGGGTGTATGTGTATATGGTTGTGAATGTGTGTTTGTATGCTTAATGGGGAGCGTGGCATTGTGACCCCTACCCGCCCAATTAATCAATTAATCAATCACTCAATCACTCAATCAATCGATCAATCAATCAGTCAATCAATCAGTCGATCAATCAAAAAAAAGAAAAGGAACTAAATAGTAATTGATGAATTGATCGATTGAGGGGATGAGGCTCGCGTTGGGCGGGCAACCAGATCTCAAACAATCAATTAATTAGCCAATCAAAAGTATATATGAAAACGCTAAATAGCAGAGGAGTAAAATCGGGGAGGTTTTCCAAAAAAATTCAACCCTTGTATCTTTATCGAATTTTATCTTTGTTTTTAATAAGCAAATAGTGATGAAATTTTAGAGCCAGATGCACAATATAATAAGAAATCTGCAAAAAATAATTGAAAAAATATAAAATTGACCCCGGAATGGGGTTTTTGAGGTCCCGAACCCGTAGGAACGAGGCCTGAATATGAGGTTAAACACCCGAATGTATATAGGTCAGTCCGGGACCTCTATTCGTACGGGTTGATAACCCTGTATTCCAGGATATTTGAATTTGTTTACTTTTTTTTTTCTAAGCCACTTTTCCTCGTTGTTTTATGTCCGTGTTGCATGGGTAACCAGGATGATCATAATGGCCCGGTTGATAACTCAGATTGCGAAATAGTAAAAAAACTAAAAACAATTGGTAAAATATAAAAAACTATTAAAAAAACAGATTATTTACAATATACAATGGAGCACAAAAATGCTTCCTTACGAGGAAGAAACACAAGAGAATAAACATAAAACGCTATTTTAAAAATATACAACATATTTTTCTCCCCCCTGATTTTTGTCTACTCTATTTAGGGTGGAACTTCTCAGACGCCCATAAAACGTATGTTTTTCTAACTTTTTTTACATATTATATATATATATATATATATAGTGGGAATTAGTTAAAACCCTAAGACGTGACAATTTTTTTTTTACTATTTTGTTAAAAAAATTTCCATGCCCAATAAGATAGGAGGTATGCTTAGTGGGCTGAAGGTGGGGTCATGTGGTTAGCCCCTTGAGCATGATCGGAGTGCAGCTGATCGAAACGAGTCGGAGAATGTGCGAGAGAGTTGAGATGAGTATGCGCGGATATGTATGTAAGAGTTTTCGAAGGGTGTACGAAATGAAGTTGGCCACTGTTTCCACTATTCTGTCTACAAATATTGTACAGTTGGTTTGAAAATCGGAGAGAAGGTTAACAAAAACCGTATTTTCATCATAACTTCATGACACTCTTCACCACTTCGGGGTGCAGTCTGCCTAAATAGGTGGTTTTCAGGGTCTTCGACGCTTTCACCACTTCAGGACCATTCAGGTCTGAAAATCCTGAATGGTCCTAAAGTGGTGAAAGCTCCGAAGACCCTGAAAACCACCTGTTTAGGCAGGCTGCATCCTCAAGTGGTGAAGGGTGGTTTTCATGGTCTTCGGACCTTTCACCACTTCAGGACCATTCAGGATTTTCAGTCTGCCCAAAACTCTTTCACCATTTCAGGATGCAGCCTGCCTAAACAGGTGGTTTTCAGGGTCTTCGGACCTTTCACCGCTTTAGAACCATTCAGGATTTTCAGACTGCCCAAAACTCTCACTTCAGAATTTTCATTCCTGAATTTTCAGCTACCCGATAACCACTTGTGAAAAATCCTAAACACAAAATAAATGAAAGAAATGAATATTCATGCGACCTTATTATATTCTGATATAATCCCTCATCTTTTTTAAATCTTCTTTTTTCTTTTTCCCACTACTCTCTCATATACCTCACTCTTCACTCATCTCTTGCCATCTTTTTCTCTTTCTTTCTACACACTCACCCTCTTGTACTAATATCCTATGCTTCTCTCCAGCTTTTCCATCCTTTTCTCTCCCATTCTCCCATCCACCTTTCCTTTTATCTTCCTCTAACTAAAACATCATCATTCCTTCTGACTACCACCTTAATTTTTTTCTATTCTCATCTTTCTCTTTTTTCTTATCACTTTTGTATCCCTCCCTCCACCAACCTCAAATTTCTATTTTTCTCTTATTTTGTATTCCTCTTTGATTTATTTTATTTATTTATTCTGAAAATCTGAATTTCTCTTCGGCAACCTCAAATTTTATTTAGGACTTAGGCATTTTGTTGTCGGTGCATATTTTGACGCCTTGGACTTAACAAAGTGTTGCCGAAATTCTCTCGTTTGCCTTAGTTTATTCTTCTAACACATTTTGAGTCCTTGGGGGTAATAAAGTTATGACAAAATTTTTTGTTTTTACCGAACCATTTTCTTACTTGGCATACTTCGCCATCATGGGGGTAGTGAAATGTTGCTGAAATTTAAAAAAAAAAAAAAAATTAGTTTTCTCCCATGGAGCACACTGAACGTGTTCGGAGCTTTCTCGAACGTCTGAATACATTCGAGTGTTCGTCGAACACCTTCCAAACGTGTTTGGTCGAACATATTTTTTTTAATTATTAATATATATATATATATATATGTATTGCACGCTATTCGTGTTTGCTGCCGAACGCGAACACGTGCGCCCGAACGTGTTCGCGCAGGCACGAACCTTTTTTTTTTTTTTTTTTTTTTTTTTTTTTAGGGGTCGGGGGGCATAGGCCTGTGTCCCTGAAGCCCCCTTGCTGCTCTAAGAGTCGTGTGTATGTGTGTACGTGTGCTTGTGTCTGTGTATCAGAGTGTGTGTGATATGTATGTATATGTGTGTATGTGTATATTGGGGTTCAACCTCCTGATAAGTTGGTGAAAGTCTGGCACAGTCATACTTTTTTTAGTGTATAGTGAATATGATAACATGCACACACACACACACACACACAAACAAAATCTAAAACACACACACACACGGGGCACACACGCACGTACACACATACACACAGACACACTGACACACTTACACACTAGCACACAGACACACAGTCATGCACAATCATGCACAGGCATGCACAGTCATGACGAAACAGCCTGGCACAGTAATGCATAATCATGCTTTTTTTAGTGTGTAGCGAATATGACAACATGCACACACACACACACACGTTGGCACACATAGAGACACACAGACACACACATACCCACATACACAGACAGACACACATACACACATACACACATACCCACATACACAGACAGACACACACACAGACACATAGACACACACACACACACATACACACACACACAAACACATACACACAGACATGCATACACACACACACACACACACACGCACACACACACACCGGTGCTCCCCAGGCCCCTCCAAAGCCCTGCCGGCGACCGGGACCGGCCTGGGCGAACCCCGATCGCGGGCCTTGAAAACACGTTCTCGGGAACGTGTTTTCGACCCGTTCGCGGGAACGGGAGAACGCGTTCGCCCAAACGAAAAGGGCCGCTAACACGTTCGTCGTGCTACGCTTATATATATACGACGAAACAGTTTGTCACAGCCCCTCGTTTGTTGTCCTCTTCGCCCTCTCTGCCTACGGTTTACCGGGCAGTTCTATTTGACGATATATATATATATATATATATATATATATATATCGTATATATATATATATATATATATTAACTCGAGTTTCACAAAGACTTTGAACTTGCCTCTCGGACAAAAGTTGTTGGTTTTTTCAAATTTTTATGATTTTTTATCCTGTGTTGAACCACGTACTCTTACGACCTGAAAAACGACCATACACGTACCTTTTTTTCTTTTTTTTTTTTACATATATGTGCATGGTGTGCATTGACCATCGTTCCTGTTTAGTTGTGCACACATAAACGATATGTCTACTCTCTCTCTCTCTCTCTCTCTCTCCTCCGACAATGGCGACAACGACGATGTGATGGCGTGGGAGCAGCAAGCGGGCGATGACGTTCGTGATGGCTTCGGCAATGCTGGAGATATCAACGATGGGAACTTGCTCATCGATGGACACGATGGCGATGATGGCAATGATGGCGACAATGGCAACGATGGTGACTGTGGGGTTGACGACCATGAAGGCGAGGACTCCAGTGGCAAGATGAGGCGGGGCGATGGTGGAGTTGGGATGGGTAGGAAACCGGGGCCCGTTCGAAATGGAGCAAGTGCTGATTACCTACCCCCCCCCCTTGCCTCAATAGCCCGTTGCCCCGACCCTCTCTGTACCCGATACCTGATCCAAAATGGCTAAAACGAGTCATGTACGCAGACCTGTTTTTCAAATATGTACGGACGTGTAAGCACGTTGTACTCATGTACGTACGCTCATCGACGTAAGTACGCCAACCCCTCGTACAGGTACGTTGTGCAACACAATTTTTTTCTTTTTTTAAATATATTTTTATGTTCGCGTTCGAAGGGTTTTGGCGCTCGATCGCATTTGGGGCGAGTGTTCGGGTTCGGTCACCAAACGTGTATACTATGCTACACATGTTTTCTTTGTATCTTTCTCCACCTACTTATTTATTTATTTATTGTTTTGAAAATTTTGATTTGTGGAATTTTGAAAGTTGGTCTATATTTTTGGTCTTTTATTTTCCCTTGGCACATCTTGACCCCATGAGACGTGAGCAAATGCTGCCGAAAATTCAAAAAAAATAATATTCCTTCTATCTTAACCCCTTGCTTATTTTTTTATTTCTTGTTTTATTAATTTATTTATTTTATTTTTTCTCAAAAATTTACCATTTATTCATTTTTCTTCCCCCCTTCCCTCTATGATTGTTATTTTTGTTTCCTGATTAGATTGTGGCTAACCCTCTGTAACCTCCCCCTATTCTAATTAGGGTTTCTCTTATTGTTAAGGGTTTTCCTACAGCAATCCTTTTAGGACACCTCCCTCCCGACATCCTGGAACCAAACGGGTCCTTCACCCTCGAACGGTTACCCGCGCGCCTCTCCTTCGTCACCCGCTATTTTACGAGGGAACATACGTACGACTACCAACTCGATTCCCCCCACAACCTCGATCTTATTGGAGGGTTCCCTTCGTCATATATTAGCTGACCTTCCTCTCAGAGGAGATCGCAGTGGTGGCGGTCACTTCTCAGGTGACAATACACCTGACGGTCCTGGGTCAAACCTTTGTGGAGCCTATGGATCTTCAAGTTGTTTTCGTATCCCTCCTTGCACCTCTGCAAGCGCAACTCAATGCGCTTGCCCTTGACAACAACGGCCTCAAGGCCTCTCCCCATCACTCCCCCCACTGCTCTCGCACTCTTTCTCCTACCACCTCACGGTCCGGTTCTCTTCGACTTCAAACGTGAAGATGTGACGGTTTCTCCTCCCTTGCTGCCCGACCCGAGCAGTTCGCATCCGCGGTGGTCGGTGATGTTGCCTCTCAGACCGACCCATCTATCACAACACTTCCATCAGCCTCAAGTACCTCTCCCGCTTCTATCGTTGCCGCAGGTACTGCGGTTCAGATATCACCATCTGGTCCGACAATTTCATATTCCACTCATGGTCTTGGTACCCAACTTCCCACACTCGTTCCGACATGACGGCTATAATATCTACCTCCCTCTTCCCCTTCCACCAGTCCCATCTCAGGGCACCCCTCAGTTCGACATTTCTTCTCCTGCTCGGTTACCCTCTTCGACTCCTCCTACGACCTTTCGCATGCAGCGAGTGGTTCACATATAGATCACTATTGCACAGGCGCAAACAGAGATCCTTGCTCTGAGGCAGCCTCACCACTCACATGCTGCTCACCCTTCTTCCTCTTCTACGGCTCCTTCTACCCCTATCATGCGGGCTCGTTTCCCTCCACCTGCTCCCCCTCCTCTCCTTTCCTACCACGCCACTTTATTATAGCTACCCGCGATAGTTGCCTCCATAGCTGCTGGTCCCTCCACTAGCGTCCACCACGATTTGTCGAGCCCCGGCGGGAGTCTGGGGGTCCGGTGCTGGGCACCTCGAACCCCGATTCCGGGGGCCCGAAATTGTTTTTAGAAAGAACTTCAACAAAAAAATTCAAAATATCAAGGGGTGCACAGTGAGAGTCTGCCCCCCCTCGCCAAAAATAAAAACAAACAATTTTTTAGTCCTCCTCGGACCCTCCCCCCCGGGCCACACCCACCGTTGGTGAGGGGCCGAAGATGGCTGGGGGCGGGGATGGCCGAGGGCGGGGATGCAGGGGTGCGGG
>BFEA01000232.1:1820690-1863941 GCA_003427395.1 Chara braunii
GGGGGTGGGGCAAGGGTGGGGGTGATTTGGAGGGGTCGGGGGTTGAGTATCCCTGGGCCTGGAGTCCGTGGATCAAACCCCAACGTCAGCTCAAGCCCCGGGGATCCACAGGTGATAACACTACCGTCCACTGCCTGCCCCCACTTTTACCCCCACACAGGCCCCGACTTTTGTCGCCAAAGTGCAAGCGCCTCAGCCTCTCTCCCCTGACCATCAACACAGCGGACCCCCCCTGGTGCGTATCTTGGATGTACCCGAGTATGATGGCACATTCCGCATTTCACAGTGATTGCATATGTCTACTCGAACATTGACACTGACGAATACTCGTCAGGACCAGTGGTGCGATGTGCTTGCTAGCAAATTGCTGGGCAGCCTTCCACGGAGTGGGAGACCTATTATACCCATCTTCTCCACACGGGTGAGGTCCTCACCTTCGCGGATTTTGCAGCCTTCCTTCGAGGGTCACTTTGGAGCTTGGCATGATGTGACCAAGGCCCTAGACCACGTCACCCATAGCAGCTGGTCCGGGTTCTCCACAGCAAGGGACTTAGAACGTCACATCTGGGTGTTTCAGGACACCCGTTTTGCATGTGATGATGGGTCCCTCCCAGAGGTCACCCTCATCAACGACTTCTTAGACAGCCTTTTGCTTGCCTGCCTCCTAGAGCTATATACACGGTCATTTTCGTCTGCAGAGCAGGCTTATGAGGATGTTCGGTAGTATCAAAAGATGTGGGTTTGTTTTCCTGCCTCCTCGTCCTTTTCACAGCCCCCTGCCCTTCCCTTTTCATAGCCCTCTGCCCCCAACAAGTCTCGCGACACCACTCAACAGCTCTCCTCCTTCCCTGGTCATTTTCGTTCCCCACCTCAGCCCGGGGCTCCATTTTCTCAGAGCTACAATGCACTCGGGATTATTGGCGATGACCACAATGTAAAGGTGGACCTTACCCTTGGAGCTTCCGCGATGGACCTCGAGGTCATAGACGACATCCGGTTCCTTTTGGATGATGAGGTGATTGGTCCTGGTGATCGTCAACGGATCGCCATGTCTACACAGCCCGGTGCGTGCACGTTCGCCATTCCACAGGTGGACCTTCGGCAGGGTTTTACTCCTCCTTGCAGAGCTTTATCCCCGGAGGAGCGTGTCATCATTGAGGCTCGTCATGGTTGCATCCATTGTCGTAGGGACGGACACACCTCTTCGCGGTGTTCGTACCACGCCGCCCTCAATCAGTATTATGCTTATATTTCTCGTCGGTGATGATCTCAGTCGACACCATCCACATAGCCACGGTGCATCGTACCTTTGAGGCCTCATCCGTAGCTGGTTTCCTGACCACCAAGTCGTGAGCACGGTTCGCCCCGTTGGCTACCACATCAGAGGTTTCTCATGCCATTACAAACGTGGTTCCCTTTGTCTCGCCGTTTGTCGAGGTACCATTTGCTTCCCAACAGACCACTTTCTCTAGTCCTTCTCGTCCAAGACCTTCAACGCATCTCGCCCTTCGCACGACTCGTTGTAGTGATCAACTCGCGACTCGAGACAATGTTTTATCATCCTTTTTTTATCTAAGAATTCTCCAGGCTTGTCAGGAGCGACTTAGCAGACACATACATGTCTTGTGTCATCTCCTTTCTCTGCTCTCCAACCCTGATCGCACCTCCTTATCATTCCTATCCCCCTTGGAACATCTATAAGGGTGCATCGCGCCATATGAAATTTCGGCTTGCAGAACGATTTTATTTACCCTGACGTGGTTAAGGAAGCTCGTCTTGCTACCAGAGGGTCTCGCTCTCTTACCTCCGTTACCCTTGAAGATAATAGGACGCAGCGCTTCTTCGATCAGATGGTCCTCGACCTGCACTTTTCCCTTGCCTTCCTGTTGTCGGATAGTAACCTTTGGACCCGCCGCTTTCGTCCCTCCACAAACTTCGATGTGTTGGAGACTGGGTACATTTATCCTTGGCACTCCATGGTCCCACTAGTTATGTGAGACAGAGGCCGAATAGGCGACCAGAACACTTGTTCTCAAAATGAAGTGTGGTCAGACCCATCGTGTCTCTTTCCTCGGTACCACGAGTTATACTCCCCCTCACTTACCTCCCAGAACCCCGCCCTTTCGGGTCTCACTATAACATTACCTTCACTTCTCACCGTCAGTTCGCTCACTTCACGCATTAGGTTGACGTCACCCTCTACTTGGTGAACATCATGGATATCCTTTGCTGCGATCCCCTCTGCTCAAATTTTGAGCTCATACCCTTGGAGCTAGATCCCCCAAACCCTTGCTCTATCTTTGCGACTCCCTTCTGTACATCCATCCCTCTGCCTTAGGATACCCAATTGATATCCCAGACCCCTACGTCATCCACTGTCGAGTCTACACATTCGTCTCACATAGAGGCAAACGTCGAGGAACTCGAGTCGTTGATGACAGTCTTAGAGCTTGATATTCGTGATCTGATTCGAGAGTACCGTAGCATTTTCCCCGCATATTTCTCATACAGCGAGATCCATCCGATGCGTTGGGTTGAGCACTTCATCTATCATGTGTTTGAGTATCTCGTCCACCATCAAGCAACCTGCCGACTCTTGATTTTGGAGGCGACGAAACAGAAGAGTGAGCTTGAATAGCTCCTTCATTAGGGTTTCCTTAAACCTAGTAATGCCCTTTGTAGTGAATTTGTCGGATGAGACTCTCCACCTCAACATCGATTATCACAACCTTAACCATTATACGGTTAAAAACAATTATCCCAAGCCTCGCGATGATGAAATGTTTGATCGTACGACAAGCAACCAAGATCGATCTTCGTAGGAATCATAACAGTCACCACCAGATCCACGTTGCCGCAGAAGACTAGTCAAAGATCACGTTCAGATCACGCTTCGGTCACTAGGAGTTCACGACGTTCCCATTTGGTCTCACCACTGCACCTGTCACCTTCCAAACGACGATTAATGATATTTTCAAGGACATCCTTGAAAATCACATTTTCGTATATCTGTATGACATATTGGTCTATAGTCGTACCTTAGACGAGCATATTAGACACGTTCGCAATGTTCTACAACGCTTATGAAAGCAAGACTTTTATGCCAAGCTCAGTAAGTGACGCTTTGCCCAACGTAAAGTCGGCTATGTATCTGAACAGGGTCTTCACATGAGCGACGTGAACATCATTGCTATCGCGAACTGAACCGCTCTTACATCTGCCAAGCAACTTCACAATATGTTAGGCCTTACTAGTTAATATAGTAACTTTATCCGGAGATTAGGTATTTCTACGTCTTCACCTCCACCCTCCTCTAGAAGAACCCGTCACGGTTTTGGACATCCCTCCATGAGGATGTCTTCCACACCTTCAAGAAGGTTGTGACTTATGTGTCGGTATTTCTTCTCCTCGATTTTGATTGTCCTTTCATCCTCATCACTGATGCTTTTTATTTCGGAGTAGGAGTTGTACTTTTCAGGTGTTTCCTACTATATCTGAGTCCTCGCATCCCCATGTTCCCTACCTACCTTCCCCTCTTACTTACACCGCTTCTCGACCAATGCCTAACCTTCCACCACTTCTCGATACTGACAGTCCACCCATTACGATCTTTTCGATCATCGCAGAGGACTTGACTGTCAAGGCTCGTGTTGAGAAGTGTCTAATCGCGTAATACTCTTATCAGTTATTGCCCACCGAGATAAACTATACTACTGACGAACGTGAGGTTATTGCAATAGTTAATGCTACTCGACACTGACGTAATTACCTTCATGGGGCACCCTTCAAAGTGTGCACGGACAACTCTGTTGTCGCAACTATCCTCATGGAAATCAGACTTTCCCCTCGACAGACACTCTAGTGATGCAACTTATCTAAGTTCACTTTCACTACTGAACCTATGAAGGGGGGAAATAATTGAGTCACAAACACCTTGTCCTGCTGTTCTAACCATAATCAAGACCCTCTCCAGCTCATGGCGAGGTAAGGCCGTTCCTTTACACTCTCTCGTCATGAGTGATATTTTGTACCAGCATAACAATGGTAGTCACAGATAATCACGTCAATGTGTTCCCTCCACTGGACAACTCTGTGTTCAGGTCGTAGCAGAGTTCCATGACCATGCAGTTGTCGGACATATAAGCTTCCAAAAAACTACAGATCGTGTTGGCAGTTTTGTATGGTCAAAGTGCAAGGAATTCGTCATGAGCTACGTTGAGGAGTGCCCTACCTGCTAGAAGGTTACCCCAACCTCTACCCCCATACCTGAGGGTCGTCAACAATCCATCTCTATGGACTTTGTTGGTCTCCTCTGCTCTCCTGCTGAACGCGGTCGTATCCTACCTCGTTTTACCACCCTTAGACAAATGACAAGACAGAGGTCAGCGACAAAACTCTAAGTAATATTCTCCGAAAGTTTGCTGAGGATGACCGACAGTGGGATTTACACTCAGCCCACATGAAAATTTCTTACGAGCACGCTGTTTTGCCAACCACGAGGATGTTGCCATTCTACTACGACCTGGTTATTACCCTTGAGTGCCCACAAATCTTCTTCGACCATCACAGATTCATCCCGACACTCCTTGCCGAGCACTTGACGACTTGATTAACCGTATGCGAGTTATTTATAAACGAGCACATGAGAGCATAACCGCCTCCCAAACTTGCATGGTTGCACGAGCTAACCAATCGTGAATGGATAATCTATTTAAAGCCGGTGATGTTGTGCTCGTAGACATCTGCCGTTTGCATCTCGAAGAAGATACACTTCATAAGTTCAGGTGCCGCTTCTTCAACCTATGCCGCATCTTTCATATTGTCGGTTCTATTATGATGGATAGATCAGTAAGTTTCCACGTGAAGTTGCATGGTTATCTTCGACGAGCTCAGGTTCACGATGTTTACCATATGTCCTTGACGCGTCCTTATAGCAGACTCTCTGAGCACTTCGTGGGACGCACTTACAAGCGCCGTTCACCTATCATGGTCCACAGTCACAAGGACTTCATTATTTCCGACATCGTTTTTCACTAAGTCATTGACGGCACCCCTCCACACATCGAGTACCTTGTGCGCTTGAAGAGATATCCTGATAAAGGACTACTTCGAAGCCTCTCGAGCGTTTGCAGCATGTGAGGATGTTAGTACGCACATATAACCATAGTCGTTGTGCTGAGATGTCTTCTCCCCAGCCAACTGACCCCCCTTCTCCTTCGGATGAGGATATCGCTCTGGACGAGTCTGCCGCCTCTGAGGTTGTTCTTCAGTAGTAGACGGATGTCTCCTCACCCCACGATGCACTCATCATTGCTTGTGCCTTACAATGACTGACCCTGTCATCACCTCTCTATGTTCTCATTGAACTACACCTTCATGTACTTCATATTCAACTCTACTTCAAGATGTTAGCGTTTTGCGGCTCTGCTTCAACATCGATCTTGAGTCTTACTTCATCTACGTCATTACATACTTAGATGATTCTAACTATTTTAGCTGCTTGAACGTTTTTTGACGTGACTCCTTCACGCCATCATCCCACCTTGTACATTCTCTTGTGTCACACATGATGGTTCTCTCTTACTTGGTTCTCCCCGAGTTGGGCTCTCCTTTGATATCGAATAGGCATTGACACTGTAGCTTTTTATTGGGTTCCCTTCTCCCAGATCTGGCTCCCTGCTAGCAGATGACTGGCATCCTTGATCCCCTCTCCCACTGCATTCATCATCCTAGCGTCGGCCACTGCATGCCTTCAGTTGGGAATCTCATCCTATTATAGGCTCCCCTTTCATGGTAGACCCTGCATGCTGTCACCCTCCTGCCGATCATGACCGGCCTTAATTAATTATTTGTTAGGGTCATTGGTTTTGTTTCACTACCTCCCACCCCGAGTCTGACAACTTGCCCCACCTTTGTGTGTGACTGCCACTATGAGTTTCGGTTTGTAGGCTGCATTCACCCCCTCAATATCATCCCACTCTCTGTGATTCAGGGATATTAAATTATCTTGTGACATATTGTTTTCCTTTTCCTTTCCCCAGTGAGGCAGTTGCCTCCATGACGTTAGGATTATATGATGCTACATTTTATTTCTTGTTGTTAGTTAGGATATATACATTATACATTTTTTTTTCTTCATGACATTATGTAGCTTAGGCCGCATCGCAACAAAGACGAATAAGTAAGAGAAATATACAAGTTTTTTATATGAAAGGAATCAATGAAATTATAACAAATTGTTCTAGTGGACTAAAAACTATTATGATTTTTTTATTTTATTTTTATAGAGTTTTTGATGATCGATCTCTCAAAGCCAGAGCGATATAATATATTCGAAAAAAAATAGAGGTCGTAGGCTCGCTTGCTGGAGAAAGATCAATCACAACAATGATACTTTTGTTTATTTTTTTCAAACATCACTTTAGTTTCTTAAATTAATAATATTTAAAAATCTTCAAAAAAAAGGTGGGGTTCTTTCGGAACAAACTCACTTGTTATTTCAAGATTTATAAACTAAACTTGCCCGATTAACTGAGATACCAACTAATTGAGATACCATCTAGCAGTACTGATGTATTGCAAATTTCACAAATAATTAGAAAAAAATACTGCAAAAAAATTCATAAAAATCCCTATTCAAATAGTAGTCCCTCGACCAGGAGCAACTTTGTCATATTTAAAATTTAAACTCAGCTTTATCCAAAATAGCTAAAGTGAGATTAACCAATCAAAATGAGATTATTGCATACATTACGAGAGAATGTCATAATTTACAAGAACACTATCATTACGGTTCGAGGAGGTAGAGTCATAAATTTGCCTGATGTAAAATACTATTGTATTCGAGGAGTGAAAAACTTACAAGGAAAATCCCTAATCGACGTTGAGGCAGATCATTTTAATTGTTATATATTCTAATTTATTATATAATTCTTATAGTGTATTATTATTATCAGGGTTACCAGGCTGAACGTTTCAGGGGCCCCAAGCTGACCCTTGAACGTTCGAGCGTTCAAGGTCCCGTTCGGGGGCTGAACTTGAAGGGGTCCTGACCCCGTCAAAAACTATTTCATATTCTAAAAATAATTTTGTTTTTTTGTATTGGTTTTTGTAAGTTCTGTAGGACATATACTACACACATATAAATTTTGAATTTATTTTGTTGAGCTAAACAAAAATTAAAAATCGTCAAAGATGGCGGTGTTAAAATATGCTAAGCTACAAAGTTGTTTATGTTTTTTCACTTTTTACTTTTGGTTGTGATTATTTTTTGAAACTTTTTGCACGAGTTTTATAAGATGTGAAGTACAGGTTTGTAAAGATGCAGGGCATTTGACCATGGAAAACAAATGAAAAATCGTGAAAAATAACGGTATCGAAAACGAGTTTACGCACTCAGTACTGTTAATTATATAATTTTTCTTTTTGTTTGTTTTTTTTATTTATTTATTTATATCAAATTTGGTAAGGAATTTAGTCCTTTTTTTTTTATTGTAGTTTTGTTTAGTTTTTTTTCTGCATAAGATACGTTGTTTTTTTTTGTTTGTTTTTTTTTTTCGGCGTTCGGCCCTAACGACTGAACGCATCCCCAAGGGGTCCTGTACATTCGGGCGCTCGGTTCGGGCGTTCGACCCGTCCCGAATGCGGACCACCCTGATTATTATTATATTATTAATTATGAACTTTATTTGACTATGTTAAGAATGTTTATTGATGTTATGTTATTAATTTATTAATATTTTATATAATTAAATAATATATATAATTTAACTATGCTATAAATTTTAGACCAGGTTTTAGAGGTTAGCTCGCCTTCGCAGGGTTGCAACTTTTTGTCCCGGCCATTGTACTACGTGTGTTGCCCATAATGATAGGGGCATGCTAACTTAACGTCATCCTCACCTTCACAATTGCAAATAACGGAAATCGAACCTATATCGCCTGCTTGGAAGGCAAAAAATTTGCCTTTAATATATATCCGTTATTTACAAATGAAATTGACTGACTCAGGCTCTTCTTGGTGAGCGTAAACTTTCCCTATCTTCAGTCAACGACTATGAGGCAACCGTGTACTTAGTAAGATGCGATTTGATTGTTGGTAGATGGAAAAAAAACCGGCCAGAAAACTAGGAGATTATGTAATTCTTCCTTATTCTTTGTTGAGGGATATAACTCAACGGTAGAGTGTCACCTTGACATGGTGGAAGCCATCAGTTCAAGTCTAATTAGTAATTATCCATAGATTAAGATGACTATTATTTTAGGCATTCATTTGATTCTCCTAGGTATGGGTGCATTATTATAAGTAGTAAAAGTAACCGGGTTTGACGATGTTTATGACACTTGGGCACCAAGAGGAGGAGATGTTACGAAGCAAGTAGAATAGAGAGTCGTATGATAGGTGACTATCTTATACGGTTCAGGGAGGACTCAAGTACCACTGGCATGTTTTGCTCAGTGGGGACGTTTCACTCATGTTATGTTAAGTTACATACTATTATTTTGAACCTATATCCGTATTATGGAGGTTTCGTTAACATGGGGTTTTCTCCGCATAATAAATTTCTCCACTTTTTTGTTTGCAGAGTTAATTTATTTTTTGCGAAAGCGTGTTTTTGGCTTTTGCGATCCACTACAAGTTGGAGGATTGTGCATTGAGGCTCTATTTACCCTGGCCTATAGCCAGGGTTATTTGCTTGTTCAGCCCGAAGGACCAGGCCGTTGGCTTGATCTCACAGGTCGTGTGGATATTCAGTCCTGTCAAGTCAATTCTAGCACCATTATCAGTACCAGTCTAGTTTAATGCAGTC
Source organism: Chara braunii (assembly GCA_003427395.1). Classification (NCBI taxonomy): domain Eukaryota; kingdom Viridiplantae; phylum Streptophyta; class Charophyceae; order Charales; family Characeae; genus Chara; species Chara braunii. The sequence goes on from BFEA01000232.1 coordinate 1,829,501, forward strand.
CAACCGGTCCACTAGAGGTGCACCCCAATAACAGTTTATACTTTGGCTCATTTTTCATTCAAACAGTTTTGGACTACGTGCGTGTTGAGTCTACGTCGGAGCTGCATCTCTCTCTTCCGCCATCCTGTTCCGTATCTCTTCCTTCTCCACAACCGTGACGATGGGTTCTCCATCATGGTTGTCTCGTTACAACCTATAAAACTCGATACCACTTCCTCAAGCTTTACAAGAGAGTAATGACTAAGGATTCGCTCTTCCATCAAGAATTGACTCTACATATTAACTCCCCCGAGACGAACTCATGCCTACCCTCATGAACTCCAGCTTCCGCAGGTTATTAGTTGTTGGGCAGTCATTGATGCTCAATTGCAACTGGGGCTAGGTTGGTGGGTTTCTGGTGGGCCTTCCTTTCGGACCTGGATCTGTTTCGAGCAGAGTTTCGCACTCCACAAACAGAATTGAACTCTAGGTCCCGCAAGATATCAGTTGTTGGGCAGTCCTTGATGCTCAATTGTAACTGGGGCTAGGTTGGTGGATCTGTGGTGGGCCTTCCTGTTGGACCTGGAAATGTTTCGAGCAGAGTTTCACACTCCACAAACAAAATTGAACTCAAGGTCCCACAAGTTATCAGTTGTTGGGCAGTCTCTGATGCTCAATCACAACTGGGGCTAGGTTGGTGGGTCTGTGGTGAGCCTTCCTATTGGACTTGCATCTGTTTCATGCATAGTTTCACACTCCATAAACAAAATTGAACTCCAGGTCCCGCATGTTATCAGTTTTCGGGCAATCTTTGATGCTCAATCGCAACTGGGGCTAGGTTGGTGGGTTTGTGGTGGACCTTCCTGTTGGAGCATCATTTTCGAGCAGAGTTTCGCACTCCACAAACAGAATTTAACTCCAGTTCCCGCAGGTTATCAGTTGTTGGACAGTCTTTGATGCTAAATCGCAACTAGGGCTAGGTTGGTGGGTCTGTGGTGGGCCTTCCTGTTGGACCTGGATTTGTTTTAAGCAGAGTTTCGCACTCCACAAATAGAATTCAACTCCAGTTCTCCCAAATTATCAGTTCTTGGACAGTCTTTGATGCTCAATCGCAATTAGGCTAGGTTGGTGGTCGTTTTTGTTGAATGGGATATAAGCAAAGTGCGAGTAAACTCTCACTTAAGTGGATTGCTCGGGGTTCACACCATAAGTGCGAGTGAACTCGCACTTAGATGGAGAGCTAGGTGCACACAACATGAGCGTGATGATTTAATATCGATGCTGGCTTGTCATTTGTAAATTCCCGGATGAAAATGCCATCGAATCTTTGCATGGACAAGATCCATTACATCCATTCATAACATTCACTTATGTAATCGCAAACATCGATCCCCTCCTTGACATGAGCATCTCTTGATCGAAAACATCCATGCATCCCATGACATGAAGATGAGAGATCAACACGCTTGTAAGATCACTATTATGAAAGTCATAGAGATGGAGAGAATGAAACACTTGCAAGTTGCCTGGTGTTTTTCTAAAGATCAAGTTGTACACCCCACGGAGTGTTTCCATTGTAATGTCGAATGGGATAATGCTTAGAGCGAGTGAACTCGCACATAGATGGAGAGCTAGGTGTGCACACCATCAGCGTGGTGATTTAATATGGACGTTGGTTTGTCATTTGTATATTCCCGAGTGAAAATGTCATCAAATCTTTGCATGGACAAGATACATAACATCCATTCATAGCATTAACTCTTGTAATCACAAACATCGAGATGAAAACACTTCAAGTTGCCTAGTGTTTTTCTAAAGGTCAAGTTGCACACCACACGGAAAGTTTCCAAGATCATTCAACGCAAAAAATCATTCAATCGTACATTGCAAATACACAAAGATGTTTCCAAAAATCATTCAATCCCACATTGCAAAGTACATAGAGGCTTTCCAAAAATCATTCAAACCCATGTCGTAAAGTACATGGAGCCGAGAGGAAAAAGTGAATGACCTACACCCTCGTCTACACAACACGCGAATGTGGATATCTTCGAGGAAAAACAAGTAGTACACCAACGCCATACAGTCTACATGACACGCCCTCATCTACACAAGACGCTCCCGTACAGTCTACATGACAAACCCTCGTCGCCAGAGCCACGAAAACATAAGTCGTACCTTAAAGACGAACATATCGAACACAAGTTCAACCGAAGTCGAACACAAAAGTTGATTCAAGCCGAAAAGTCCTACATTACACAAAAACAGGCCCTACCTCAAAGACGAACATGTCGAACACAAGTTCAACCGAAGTCCTACACAAAAGCTGATTCAAGCCGAAGTCCTACACCAAAGTTCATTCAAGCCGAAGTCCTACATTACACAGAAGTTCATCCAAGCCCGACACGATGTTCACCTGCCTACACAAGTCCCACACAAAAGCTCATCCAAACCCGACATGATGTCCACATCGTGATAGGGCCAGACCCATTGCCGAAGGCATGAGGTGATAAATGTGAGTCTATTTGGATATTGAATCCGAAAATCCTAAGACGATGTCTATCTTCGTATCATGTGTCTCGTGAAAAGAGTCAGTACGATCTCCATGGTAACAGCATATGCAGTCTTCGAGTAGCCTCTCACGATCGTCGTCGTTGCGCTCGTCTATGTTGAACTCGACTAAAATGACTTGGTTCGGGAATTCGGGTCTGAAGATCTGCTTCGATATTCGGCAAGTCGCACAGGGGTATATCTCTTAAACTTCGATTCAAATTGCTCAAGTTACGGATTTGGAACAGACCACGGTCTCCTAGAACGGCGGATCATCGTCATGTTCTTTCACGCAGGATACAAGGAATAGTTCCCCATCCAAGCACGAGGTGATATGCATGATGAAGATCGTTAAAAAAAACATAATAGCAGGCTCACAATAATATGGCATTCTATCGAAAGATGTGCTGGTTACGTATGAATAATACAGACAACTTCTAAACTCCCCTTTAGAGGCAATGTAGAAATCAATTATGAAGACGGGTCTGTCGCGTAGCGTGACCATCACAATGTACTGAAAAGCGGTGGTAAGCGGGGGCGTAACGTACGCCTGGACTCGAATGCGAACATCTTCGGGGAGTGGAAGATAGCAGTATCTGGGAAGGGTAATGCTGCCAAACCACTCATAACCATAAATGTTCTCAGCTATGGCAAAAATTTCACTTCGCAGACTTTCGTAGTAGCCGAGGTGTTTGACAATGACCGTCTCACTGACACTTCCAGACGACATCATGCATCAGAAGAGAGGACAACGTCCGTGTGGGTATCAAACATTCCACCTTGTCATGCAAAGAGAGGTGGGTAAATGGCGAAGTTGAGACCGACTGATGTTGACAAAGTTCGAATAACCTCGTACTTAGATAGAGAGTTTGTCATACAACGGGGTATACCGAACGAGGGATAAGCAATGGGATGGGGTATAATGAACGAGATATAAGCAACGGGGCAAACATGAAATTCAATGGGATGTAAGCATAGTGCAAGTTTATTCGCACTAAAGAAAACACAAAGCTACAAATTTAGAACGTCGCTAGTGAAGATGTAGATGTCCATCATCGCAGTAAGGGAAGTCGCATACATATCTCGTCTTCCCGTTGCGCAGTGTCACATCCTTGGGTCCGGAGGCTGAATAATCCAGACGACGGTAAACACATCGCAATTCGTTGTCCCTATGTTCGACTGTGAAATTTATTTCTTCACAATGATAAAAGAGGCAGTGAAGTTGCTGGTGCTCCAAGCAGTTAACCCTCAAATCCAACTCATCCTTAAGCTCAGGATCTATGGCTAAGCCTATTTTTGAACCGCACAAGGGAACCAGTAAGCCCTGATGTGTGAAACGCTTGAAATGAAGTGAGTTTGGCACAGTGAAATTCCTCCCTTGCGAGGAAAAAATATATTATTCTTTGACCGTCCACCTTCACGGCAGTGAAGAGCGTTACCACCGTGGTGCCACGATCACACTCCCTCACTCGATCGAAGTAGTCTATGATTACCAGCGTCGACTTCGTCGGTTTCCCGAGGCAAAACCAGGCACAAAGTTTTGGATACAACTTGTCCTGCGGCGTCCACTTTAGTTTTTCACATAGAATGTGTCATGCTTCCACCATCTAAGAAGTTTGGACGGGTTCCTCTTCGACGGGTTCCCTCTTCAGAAGTGACTCTAACCCGATAGGGCATGCGCGTACATCCTTCATCAGATTGTACAGGTACCAAAAGTTCGACCCTGTATCACGACAAATCTAAAGGGGTCCGTCTTTCGCACTTTGCCACGAAGGGATTTTCCCGTCGTTGGCAACCTCATTTTCGAGGTGCATGTAGTCACGGTGCACACCAGAACGCTCAATGTCTTCCCAAATATTTTTTGACAAAATGATGAGATCGGTGTCTGGCGTTGAGGAGTTTCTACTCTGAGACGAAGTATCGCCATCCATTCTACATGAGCGGAGCAATGCAAAGAAGTGTGTTAGTTGAGATTCTCCAAGTGCATAAAAAAAAAAACGAGTGCATAAAAAACAAATACACGATCTTGTCGGATGCACAAAAGCGTTCGATAACTAGGAATAGATTCACACTTCGCAAGAGAGTGCAAATTCTATAATCGCCGCCCAATCTCCACTTATTTTTCACACGTCATTCATGTGGTTTGATAAGTGAGAATAGATTCGCACTTCGCAAGAGAGCGCAAATTCTGCAATCGCCTCTTAATCTCGACTCATTTCCAACACGTCATTGATGTGGAACGGTCAGAGTACTGTCCTATTGAGGACCACTTTCCTTACAAATATCCAATATGTCCGTTGCGACAGTACGGACAATCATATACATCACGCTTCCGTCCGTAACCGCCGCTTAATATCGACATATTTTCCCCACGACATTCATGTGGTTCAATAAGTGGGAATAGATTCGCACTTCGCAAGAGAGCGCAAGTTCTATAACCGCTGCTTAATCTCGACTCATTTCGAACACGTCATTCATGTGAAACAGTCAGACTACCATTTTCCTTATAGATATTCAGGATGCCCGTTGCGACAGTACGGACAATAATATACATCATGCTGCCGGTCGTCGACAAACATAACTTCTTTCGTACTCGACAGACGGTGCTCCTCCTCTCGAAAAATAGCCTTTAAGTTGTGGTCCCTATGTTCCACTCTCAAGGAAATTTTGCCACAGTTATCGAAAAAGTAGTGCAACTGAGAGTGCACCAAATAGTCGACTCTGAAGTTCAACTCCTTCCTTAATGTCGCATCTTGTGATAACCGATCTCTGAAGCGTCCGAGCACACCCTCGACCGTGGTGCTGCGAAACGCTTGCAGAGAATTGGGGGTTCCTCCTCGGAATTCCTCCGTTGCAATGAAAAACACTTTCATGTTTTGACCGTCAACCTTCACGGTCGTGAACAGCGTCACGACCGTCGTGGTTCGGTTCAATATCCGAATGCGACCGTAATAATCTATGATGACCGGTGCAGACACAACCGGTTGTCCCATGCAAAACTAGGCACATAGCTTTACGTGCCCCCTGTCGGTAGTTGACCATCTATGCTTTGCACAGAGGACACGCCACGCGTTCGTCATCTCTTCAGGAATGGCAGGTTCCAGATCTCCGTCCTCGCTGATGGGCTCTACTTCAATTTCGTCTTCCAAGGAGTACAAGTACGAGAAGTTCCAACCCATATCTCTATTGACCACAAGGTCATCCGCGGTGGTGCCCATTCTAAATATCACGGAAACTTGCACCTCCGGTGCAACATCCGATTCCGAATCGATGTTCAGATATTGGAGTGAATAGTTCACTCACTCATACTCCCATATATTCTTGTCCAAAATGAAGAGACCGAGATCGGGAATCCAGTCTGGAGAGACGCCGCCGTGAGACGAGCTGAAAGCGCTTGCGTGGGCCGATGTCTGGTTTGAGTTCATCCTGCATTACGTGAGGAAGCACGAGGTAGCGTGTTAGCGATGACACACAGCGAGTCTAGCAGGACTGGCAACTGCGAGTATACTCCCACTTATGCCAGTTCATTATGAAGAGAAGTCTCACACATCTATTGAACGGAACAATGAAGTGGCCTATTGGATGTCTGATAACGGAGAATAGATTCGCACTTCGTGACAGGGTGGTCGTATTCCCGATTGTGCAAGGTACAAGAGAAGTGAAAACGAACTCCCGTTCTCAATGGAACAGTAGAAAGGCCTACCAGGGATGAAGGTTTGGTTGGAGTTCATCCTGCATGATGTGAGGTAGCACGAGGTGGCATGTTAGCGATGACACCCACGCAGTCTAGCAGGAATGGCAATTGCGAGTATACAGTCACTCCCAATTATGCAAGGACACACCTTCTCAAAGGAACAGTGGAAATGCCTACTAGGGATGTTTGTCTTCATAGTAAGGACAATCATATATTTTTGTCAAAGTATAAGGGAGCACTTCCACCTTCTTAGTACCCGATCGGTGATAGTCATCTTTGTGGAAAACAACCTCCACGTTGTGATCCCTATATTCGAATATCCATAATATATCATCGCAATTATCGAAAAGGTAGTGCAACTGACTATGTACCAAACAGTCGACGATTAACTTGAGCTCCTTTCTAAGAGTCGCCTCTAAGGATAGTCGAGTTCAGAATCGCCCTAGAGCACCAGCAAGAGTCGGCCTGTGAAACGCTTCCGCGTGATTGAGGGTGACACCTCGGTACTCCTCCCTTACAACGAAATGAGCTTTCATTTTTTCGACCATCGACCTTGAAGATCGTAAAAAGCGTCGTAACGGTAGTGTTGCGATTCAACATCTGAATTCGACCATAGTAGTCAACGATGACTGGGGTCTACAACTCCGGTTTTCCAAGACAAAACCATGCATATAGCTTTACGTGGCTCCTGTCTTGGGTTGGTCATCGTAGGATGGTGCAAAGGGTGTTCCAAGTGTTAATCATCTCCGTTGGAGCAACAACGTCCTCTGGCTCGTTATCATCCTCCTCGCCGCCGTCAGGATCGACCTCAACCTCTTTCTGCAGCGAGTACAGGTACCAGAAGTTCGACCCGTTATCCGAAGCGACCACAATTTGTCCGTCATTGTCATAGGTTGAACGCATGGAGATTTCCCCGTCCAGCACAACACCGCTTTCAATGTGCAAATATTTATGGTCAATGCTCACGAGATGGTTCTCCCATATATTTTTGTTCAAAATAATGAGAACATGTTCGGGAGACTGTGAGACGTCGTGTGCAGAGGAACAGTTACTCGACTTGCTTGGGTGACACGGAGTGCAAACAGTTGAAGTCTGGTTGGAGTTCATCCTGCATTACGTGTCGAAGCAATAAATGTCATGTTAGAGATGATGCGAGTGTGTGAAGCACGCGACACATGCGGGGGGACTATGCGAAAAATGACATATCAAGTAAAGGAAATGAGGGTGAGCACTGCACATGACAATAACGACGTGAATTGCGAGATCGGGAATCCGGTTTGGAGAAACGGCGCCGTGAGATGAGCAGGAAGTACTTGCGCAGGCCGAGCTGGGGTTAGACTTCATCCTGCATTATGTGAGGAAGAACGAGGTACCATGTAAGCAATGACGCACAATGAGTCTAGCGGGAATGGCAACTACAAGTATACTCCCACTTATGTCAGTTCATAATGAAGTGAAGTCTCACACATCTACTAAAAGGAAGAATGAAACGGCCTACTGGGGTCCGATAACTGAGAATAGATTCGCACTTCGTTATAGAGTGTCCGTACTCCCAATTGTGTGAAGGGCAGAAAAAGAGAAAATAGTAAACCCTCGAGGTGGAAACAGTGACAACAATGACGAGTTAACTCAGACTAATGTGAACAACGAGGTCATCGATAAACCACGAGGTTTTCCTAAGAGTACAACAGCAAAGTACGAACTAACTCGGAGTCGTCGATATCTCTAAATAGGAAGGCTCACATAGCATGTCGGGGCGAATAGTGTCTATCGTCAAAGTAAGGACAATCATAGATTTGTCTCCGCCTACCACCTACAAATTCCAATGTTTGGACACCCGAACGGTGATACGAAACTTTTCGTAGAGTGTACTCATTGTAGTTGTCCTTGTTTTCCAACATGAAGAATATCTCCTCACATAATCCGAAACGGAAGTGAAGTTGGACATGCACCAAACAGTCAACCCTTAGATTCATTTCTTTTGCGACTGAAGGATCTATTTCAAATCGATCACGAAAGCGCTTCAGAGCACTCGTGGACGTGGGCTCGCGAAAGTCTTCCCTCATAAGAAAGAAAACTCTCATTCGCTTACCATCAAGCTTGGCCGCCGTGAAAAGAGTTAGTATAAGGGTACCACGGTTGAACAAACGAACCCGTCCATGGTAGTTTATGATCACAGAGAAAAGCAACTGTGGCTTCCTGATGCAGTATCAAGTGCAAAGTTTAGCATGTTGGTCGTCCACACAATCTCAGTCTTGTTCTAAGCGCAATGAGTCCCATGTATCTACCATATCCTCGACATCGATCTTCTCCTCCTGACTGGATAGAACTTCCCAAAGTTGGACCTCTTCTAAACTCCAGTAGAGGGACCACATATTTGACCCTTTATCGTGAACTATTGTAGTTTGTTCATCAATAACACATGTTTCGGGTTCAATGTAACCGTCGAGGCTGACCCAACTTCAATATGCTGATAATCGGTTTCAAGACTGACCAAACCTCGTGCCCAAATATGTTTGTTTATGATGATAAGATCACTGTCCACATTCTCGATCGAAAAGGAATACTCGCTCACGTAAGATGAGGTTTCGTAGGACATTGTCTCGTATACAACGTCGCACGATGGTGCATCGTCCTCATCCATCCTACAGGACAAGAAATCAGAATTAGTTCGCAGTTAACGTTTCGTCATTATCTTTATGGAGTTCGTAGCTAACAAATCCGAATCAGTTCACATTTAACTAAATGGGCACGTCAGACGGACCAGAAAGACGGTCGTCCCCCAGGGCCACAACTGCTTTCTCGCAGACGGATGTCGGTATTGTAAAGCCTGTCACGAATTTGCTTTCATCCGTTCCTTATGGAAGGGTCTTCTCCAGGAATAAGCCACGGTTTCGGCATGTTGCCATTGTTCCTCGTCTGAAGTGGAAAATTTCCACCTCTTCATCCAAGCGTCGGAGTACCTTTCGCGAAGATAAGACGAGTGACATGTAGGCACCCACCACTGTATACATAAACAACCAAAATTAGGACAGAAACGGTCGTCGACAACCTCAGACTATGCTCCACCTACCCAAAATGGGACACCTTGAGACAGTTCCTCATCGGGTGGCCTAACAATCACAAAATCACCTTTGTTTGTATGACGTCGAGGGTCAAAGTTCACTTTTGGACGGCCCCCTCTCGGTCCTACATATATAAGCGAAGCCTCAGAGTCCAGCAAAGGAGGGTTGATATCTTGAACTTCGACCACAGTTTCGACTGATTGTGGCCAGAAGATGTGAGGGTAGATCTCGAGCTCGTCCGCCCCGAGGACATTCTCTTCCTTCCCCTTTTTCGTCTCCTTCTTCTTTTGCTCTTGCATCATATCGTCCGCCTTGACGAAAATGAGTTTCCAGTAAGACAAAGCATTCTCCCGCTTGTCGACCTCCTCCTTCCGATATGTCAGCCACATGTGTCTATGTTGTTCGAGGACGTCCAAGAATTTTTGAACACTGTCACAAGCCATCCGAAAATCCTCTTTAACGACACGGGAAATAACATATGGTTATGGAGGGGAGGTAGGGCCTGCATACTCTCCATCAACAACCGGGAACCAGTGAACTGGTATTCCTTCTAGCATCCATTCCGCATCGGTGCAGGACTTTTTGTACACCATGACGAGATTACCGTCCCACATAAAGAATTTGAAGAGATGCGGTTTCGACACGCCGACGATGCTTTTGCCGACGTATTGATCCACTACTCGGCGCCAATCGGCAATGTGATCGAGCTCGGTGCACTTCGACGTATCTTGTGTGACGACTCGATAAGCGAGAACAACTGCTTCATGGTGTAAGCATCGTTGTCCTTCAACTTTTTCGAGAAAACACTAAAAGTCGCGTCTATGTCGGTATGTGTCTGGTCAACGAGCATGAACACCACTTCTACCTCTTCGAAACTCCCGAATTTCACCAAAAGTGAGGCGAAGCACATAAGGTATTGGTTTTTGTTTTCCCTCCAGCAGTTGTCTGCTTGGATTTGGAGGTGGCGCGATCATTTTTGTCTCGCCGCTTGCAACTCACATAGAGTCCGCACGTCATGGTACCATCGGAACCGTGCGCATAGAAAAACAAATACGTGTAAACATAAATGAACGTTTTCCTGCCGTGAGCTATAAATGCTGTAAGGTTCGTTTTCATCATCATGTCGTGTTGATGATCCCGAGAGTATTTATACATGTCGATGTAAGGAATGATTGTCTTTTTCTGATCCATTCCATTCACTATAAAACAAAGGTATTCCGCGGGGTTCAAAATGGAACGAAGTTTCCAGTCAGCGTAATCCGTACGGTGAACGACCTGATCCAGTTGGTGTTTCGATGCTTTTCATCGAAATCCTTACTGTCACAAAGGCAAAGGGCGTTATCTCTGGTCCGTCTAAGGCGGACGCACTCGCCATTCTTTGTGAACGAGTTGGACTTGGCAAGGTCGGCTTGCAACAAGTACTTCCTCCATACTCCATATGGAGTAGAAAACGTGCTCCAAAACGATGGTCTGACCCGCTACTTCCAAGTCCGCCTTGATGGACTCGTAGACAAGGAGCTTCGTAAAATAACCAGGGAATCTGACTTTAACTCTCTATGACGTCCCCCTCACAACCATTGCGTTAGGCATAGCATCTTAATGTTCTTCCACGAACCTTGTCACACGAGCCAGCATGGTCACATACTCCGGTCTTTGGTTCAACAATCCCCATCGACCATGTTGGCCACGGACGAACCCGTCCAACTTGTACTTGTTATAATGATGGTATGTGTTACGGCATATCCCTATTATTTTACACCAACCGGCGATGCACACATGACGCTTGCACTGCACTGGTTCAACTCTTTCCAGACCACCGTCGAGGATAGTGAAATGATTGGCAAGGGTTTGCATCCACCACTCGATCCTCCTTTCGAGGGACATTTCATAATAAGTTTTGCGCACCAGTTTTATATCATCAATGGTTAAGACCCGAAGACACTTGTTCTTACAACATTTGTGAGTTGGGACGAACGCAATCTTAGTTTCATTCAATCGACATTTGACCCTCTTCGAATGTTCTGACTTTCTAACCAGCCTATTTTTTCGATTATATCTTCTCCTTTCTCCACGTAGGGGATGAGACAAAACCTGACCAATTGCTTCGGGAGTTCCAAGAAGAGTCGTAGTCGGGGACCGCTTCGCTGCATCTATAAAATCAGATCTGTCCGTGGGAGCGGTCCTCAGCAAATCAGATTGGGAGGACTAAGATAAACCGTAAAAATCTGTGTCCACAAAACCAATCTGTCAATTTCTCGTTGCACTCGTGGCTATCATCGATGGAGCATGCACGTGGATCTGCGAACTCAACAAACCTAAGGGAGAGTCAAATTTTCTGGCTTCACATGCAATTCTCTTACCTATCTCGGCACTTTCACACGAACGTTTCATTGCGTGATCCCGATAATACCCGTTTCTATCGGATGTACCGCACTGTTCCCGATCAGATCCGTTTTTATCGGGCGTACCACAAAAGTCTATATCCACCAATAAGCGACCATTGTCAAATGTTAGGGGTTGGGTAACTTCAATGCTTTTACACAGTCGACCCGTTGTCCGTACGAGATCTGATCCAGTCGTTTCGGACACACCAAAAAAATCTTTGTCCACGAACATCAATCTACTGGGAATCAGCTGCACATCCCGATTACCCTCACTATCGGGGATTAGCGCTTTAGATACGCGCTGACCGTCGGGAACTTCGGTAAAACGAAAAAAATGACATTGACTGGACGTCGTAAAGGAGCCTGAATGATTTGTCGGGTTCAACATCGAGAACTCCCTTTTCAAATCACGAGGCCATTCACATGGAGCTTCCGGGCTACAGTCACAAGAACTACGTTCTCAAACATCGTTTTCTCCGTGTTGTCGTGGAGATGGTGGTGGCGTGACATAGGGGACGGTTTGGATACCCATTTGAAGAGATGATTCACATGAAAATTGTACCACAAGAAAATCACGTGAACATATAACGAGGTCAGGGAAAGAAACAAGAGGGAGTAAACTCACATTTTTAATATTTATCACAAAACAATAAAACAACATTATTTGAATCCATTTCGTTTTCTTGGGCTCGTGTAATCTATGTATATGCGAGTTTATTCGCTCTTTAACCAACCTGGGACGTTGTGACACTTCCAGACCCTGATTTAAAGGTCACGTGGTCTCACAAGTCTTACTCCTCTCCTTCTTGTTCTCCTGTGCTAGTTGAAGGATTGCTCTTCCTTATAGTTAGTTTAATGTGCAAGTGGTTTGGATAAGTCCGAGTGAACTCACACTTTTTCTCTGATGCACGTTGATTGTCGCGCATGTTTATGCAAGAGCACAAGTGCGAGTTGACTCGAACTTATTGACGATGCAATATGAAACAGGTTCGTGGATGGTTCAACAACGAATCGACTTGCACATAAAATAAGGGGCGTACTACATTCCGACGAAAGTACAAGTGCGAGTCATTCGAGACACCGATTCACCATACACTAAAATTTAAGAGCGAACAAACTCACACATAGAGGACGGATGGTGCGTCGCATTTAGGGAAGATCACAAGTGTCAGTTGACTCAGATTTATGCACCATACAATTGGAAATAAATTTGTGGTTGGTTCAGCAACAAATAGACTCGCACATTGAATACGTGGCATGAAGATCATTTCGGTGAGAGTACAAGTGCGAGTTGATTCAGACTTATTCACCATACAGTAAGAAATAAGGTTCCTGGTTGGTTCAAAAACGAATAAATTCACGCATAGAAAAGTGCGTCGCATCTAGGGGAGATCACAAGTTCGAGTTGACCCGGACTTATGCCCTATAAAGTTGAAAATAGATTCCTGATTTGTTAAATAGCAAATAGACTCGCACATTGCATGCATAGCATGAAGAGCGTTTCAGTGAGAGTACATGTGCGAGTCGATTCAGACTTATTCACCATACAGTTGGAAACTGGTTCCTGGTTGGTTCAACAACAAATGGACTCGCACATTGAATGCGTACCATAAACAACATTTCGGCGAGAGTACAAGTGCAAGTTGATTCGGACTTATTCACCATACAGTAAGAAATCAGGCTCTTGGTTTGTTCAAGAGCGATAGCGAATAAATTCTCATATGTGAATTTTTTTGGCCCGACCGTAGAAGTGCGAATTCATTCGGACGAAATTAAGTTCCTGGTTGGTTCAAGAGCGAATGAATTCGCACATACAAAAGGTCTAGATTTTTATCCGACGAGAAGAAGCGAGAGTACCGAAAAATTTAGGAGCGAATAGACTCGCACATAGATTACGGCTGGAGAGCACAAGTGCGAGTTGAGATGGACTTATGCATCATACAATTTACATAGATTTCTAGTTGGTTCAACAACAAATAGACTCGCGCATTGGATATGTAGTATGGAGAGCATTTCGGCGAGAGTACAAGTGCGAGTTGATTCGGACTTATTCACCATATAGTAAGAGATTAAGTTCCTGATTGCTTCAAGAGCGAATATATTCGCACATAGAAAAGGACTACCTTTTTTTGGGCCGAGAAGAAGCACAAGTTTACTCGAGTATTTCGATTTCCAGATTAAGAGTACAAATCCGAGCTAATTCAGACTTATCTACTATACAGTAAGAAATTTAGAGGCCTGATTGGTTCAAGAGCGGATAAATTCACACTTAAAATGAGCATTTCGATTTCGAAACTGAGAGTACCAGTGCGAGTTGATTCAGACTTATTCACAGTACAGTAAGAAATTAGATTCCTGGTTGGTTCAATAGCGAATAAATTCACATATAGAAAATGACTTCATTTTTTTTTTGCCAAGAAGAAGAGCGAGTTTACTCGGACTTGTTCACCACACTCATTTCGATTTCGAAACTCCAGGCATACCCGACAAACATTCTTATACGTAGGCAAGCCTAATCCGTGAATCTCACAACTGCAAGCATATTTGACAATTATCTAGTTTATAGGCAACTCTAAGCATATCCGGTTGCCATATCAGTGTACCGATCCGAAATCGCAACCAACAATTTACTTATTAAAGACTATCATGTAATCAAAGATTAACCATAGATTCGTTATCAAACAACATGATTTAGCATTTTTGTACGTATGCAACTCCAATCCACGTACCTCACAACGCAATCATATTCATGCCTAACCAATGATCTAACTTATTCAAGACCATCATGTAATTCAAGATTAACCATAAATTAGTTATTAAACAACATCATTTAATGCCCAACTAATGTTTATTTAAATATAATGCATCATGGATCAGTTCAAAATTTGCTTAATTAAGGTTAAATCCATCATGTTAAACCTTCATTCGGCATACTTGACGCTTGTTCCGTACAATTCGACAATGATGGGCGGCTACCCAAAAGGTGGACTACAACGACAATACAATGGAGGACTGGAACGACGACGAACGATCGATGGTCAGCGATGACGCACAAATGGAGATAGATGGAAAAAGATGGCACAACGATGGAGAGAGATCATGCAGGAGCGACAGAGAGAGATGGAGCAGCAATGGAGCGAGATGGAGCAGGATGGCGTAGCGATGGAGAGAGATGGTGCAGGATGGAGCAACGCTGGAGAGAGATGGCGCAGGAGCGATGGAGAGAGATGCAGAGAGATCGAGGAGGAGCAATGGAGAGAGATGGCGCAACGATGGAGAGAAATCGCGCAGCGATGGAGAAGAGATCGAGCAGGAGCGATGGAGAGAGATGGCGCAGCGATGGAGAGAGTCTGCAATGAAGAAGAAAGATGGCGTGAAGATGAGAAAGATCGCCTGACGATGGAGAGAGTCTAGTGATGGAGAGAGATCGTGCAACGATGGAGAGAGATCGTGCAACGCTGAAGAGCGATCGCATGGCGATGGAGAAGAGATCGCTCAGAAGCGATGGAGAGAGATGGTGCAACGATAAAGATTTCGCGATGGAGAAAGATGGCATTACGATGAAGAAAAATCGCGTAGGAGCGATGGAGAGAGATAGCGCATCGATGGAGGAAGGTGGCATAAGAGATGGTCCAACGATGGTTAGCGCAGGCGCACCGATGAAGAGAGATGGCACACCGATGGAGATAGATGGAGAAAGATGGCATATCGATGGAGAGCGATGGCGCATCGATGGAGAGAGATGACACAACGATGAGAAAAATGGCGCAGTGATGGAAGGAATAACAATGGTTAGCGCTGTGATGGCAGCGATAGTGATGGTCAACGTTGCTACGGGAGTGATAGGGATTGTCAGTGCTGCGATGAGAGCGATGACGATGGTCAGCGCTGCGATGGAGGATATAGCAATAGCGAGAGCTAAGCGCAGTGATGATGATGGCGATGGCGAACGCTGGAATGGATGCGATTCTGTTCGCAAGCGAAGCGATGGGAGCGCTGGAGCAATTGCAGACGTTCGATATCCACTGCCGTTGACATTTGCAAAACATCAGAATGATTGTAGACTATAATTTATAGGTTTTCCGTGTTGACCTCGACGCTCAACGAACCACCGTGCTGGGTTTTCGGGACCGTTCAGATTCGTGTCTCAACGCACAACGAACCGTCACGCCTTGCCTCGACGAGCAAAGAACCGTTGCGGTGGGATTAGTGCGCCTGACCTCGGGAGGGTAACGAAGCTCCACTTTGTACGTCGGATTATGACGATCGACGGTCGAGACTAGAACAGAGAAAATGACCTAGACTGTCCCTTATTTTCTGGAAGTGTCCTATCAATGCACGCCGGAGTTAGCGAAAATTTTAGGGTTTCTGGCATGCCACCGACTTCGTTAATCTGCGCCGTTGAATTTTGTAGATCGATGGCCAACAATTTTCAGTACCTCTGACCTTTCGAGGCCCAACCTGTCCTTACCATTTTATAGGCCTGGCGTCTTATAGGCCCTGACGTGCGATATGAGAACAACCGCTAAATCGAAACACCCTCTTGGCACCCTTCTTGATTCCGAAGTGAGGCCTGCTGCTGGAGAGTTCCTCTGGGCGGAAAAGTATAAAAGGCATTGTCGAACTCGTTTTATCTCTTTTGTTGTTTGGCAGCTCAACAGTTCAAGTCGTGCTATCGTTTCCCCGCACATTTTGATATCTTGTCTTCACCCACGTCTTCACCCACCGCCATAGCTAGTTCGCTTTGTAGCTCGATTTTCATTCACCATAGCCAGCTTGCTCTTCGTAGCTCGATTTTTGTCCGCCATAGCTGGTTCGCTCGTCCTACATCTATATCCTTCTGCCGTTGGTCGTTCGTGCAACGCACGACGAATGTGAGATGCTATTTCAGCTGTCCTAATTTGTGTCCGATGTCTGAACAGATTCAAAGATACCCTGTATGTACCTGCACGCTATAACGCCGCAGTGTCGCATTTTGAACCCCAAATCAATTCTCGGTTTTTTGTTTGGCTCCATAGGTCAGGTCGTGTTATCGCCACCTCACACGTTCTGATATCTTTTCTTTACCCTCCACTTCCGTCTGCTATAGCTGATCCGCACATCGTAGCTCGATTTCCTTTCGTGAGAGCTGAACCTGCACACTATAAAGCTTCCATGATATTGTTTGTATATATATATATCTATATAACAACTTATACTCGTCAGTGCCCATGTTGAACCCCGAATCAATATCCGTTTTTGTTGAACCCTAAATCAATTTCTGGTTTTTGTTCGCCTGTCCCTTGTGAGGTCGCCCACCTTACATATATATATATAGGTATTAGTCCGTGCCGCTTCTAGAAGGCCGAATTAATTCGAAGTTTTTATTCATCTATCCCACTAAGGTCGAAATTGATCCACAATTGCGAGTTAGTTTGCAGTTTGCGACCTATAGTGCTGGAGGAGTTACAACTGCGAGTTAGTTCGTACTTTGTGACCTACAGTATTGGAGGAGTTGTCGCTCTTTGTATCCAGAACTTCGAGTTAGTTCGCACTTTGCGACCTACAGTGTTGGAGGAGTTGTCGCTCTTCGTATCCATAACTCCGAGTTAGTTCGCACTTTGTCGACACCTAGTGGAACATGTTTTAGGTCTTTATTTTCACAACTTCGAGTTAGTTCGCACTTTCCCCAAGATAAGACACCTCTTTCTTGAAAGTGAGTTCTTCATTTCTAGAACTGTGAGTTAGTTCGCACTTTATGACCTACAGTGTTGGAGGAGTTGTTGCCCTCCGTATCCAGAACTCCGAGTGAGTTCACACTTGTCAACACCCATGTTGTACGTGTTTGAGGTCTTCATTTCCAAAACTCCGAGTTAGTTCGCACTTTCCCCAAGATAAGTCGCCTCTTTCTTAAACGTGAGTTCCTCAAATCCATAACTGCGAGTTGGAATTGTTGTCTTTTCTCCAGAACTGCGAGTTAGTTCGCGCTTGTCGATACCCATGTGGTACATGTTGTAAATATCTTCATTTCCATAACTGCGATAAGCCGACTCTTTCTTGAACGTGAGTTTTGCATTTATAGAACTGCGAGTTAGAACTGTTATCTTTTCTCAAGAACTCCGAGTTAGTTCGCACTTGTCGATATCCATGTGGTACTTGTTATAGAGGTCTTCATTTCCACAACTCCGAGTTAGTTTGCATTTTTCCGAAGATAAGCCGCCTATTTGTTCATTTTCAGGACTGCGAGTTGGTTCGCACTCAGTCCGATGAGTTGTTATCTTTCCTCCCAACTCACTCTGTCAGAGGAGTATTGTCTTTCCTCCCCCTGACCCAATTGTTGTGATTTCGTGTGCATTCCAAACACCCATCTGGTACGTCGTTTCGGTCCTTTATTTCCATAACTCTAAGTTAGTTCGCACTTTGTTGTTGTACTCTTAGGAAAACCTCGTGGCTTTCCTACCGGTCATCCGATTTAGTCTAGGGTTGGACGTATTAGTTTAGGGTTGGGTGTAAAATAACGTCCGCGAAGAACACATCGACAAGTGATGGGGCGTTTGCCCCCGAGGAGGGACGAGGTCTTACTCAATCTTCTCCTCAACATCTTCATTCGAAGGATGCACAATGGTTTTGAGACTTTGTTGTCGACGGGAAACTTGTTGGGCTAGCTATTTTCGTGCAGCCCGCTGACTTTATAGACGGTAAGGGAGCAAACCACATTTATCATGTCGGTACCATCCTTTCGTCCCAGAAACAATTTGGGGGCTTGCTCAAGCTGCAAACTAACATTTTCTACAACATGTGCGGACTACCTTACAAAGGTGTCAAAGGTGTGATGGTTTCAATCAATAATTTTGCGGGGTATGACTCGAACATGCTTCGCTGTCGTCACTTCAAAGGGTTTTACGATAGCAAAAGCATGCCTCTTCCACCTCCGGTGGAATATCTCGATCTTGCGCTGAAGGTGCTAAAAGAGCGTCTGATTCGTCCGCGAGATTATGGTTTCCGACTTCTAACAGCCCCTGAGGGGTCGTTCGGCTTAGCTTAAGAAACCCCTCTGATGAAAGTGAGGAACGTCAGTATCATTCACGGCACTGAGGGTTAGGGCGTGGGGCAGGTGGGCAGGAGTTAGCTGCAGGTCGGTCCGAGTCCTTCTAGGTGCACGTCTCGCTGCCAAGGTGACACGTACTCGCTGCTAGGGTGACACGTACTCGCTTCGTGATGAGGCGAGAAGAGAATTCGGCAGTTCAAGACAAGAGGTTGGAGGGAATGAGGTTGGAGGGATGGGCGTTATGCGCGACAACTCTGGAGGGGAGCCGACTTCTTCAAAGAAGAAGCGCGAGCGACATAAAACGGTACGAGATGAGGTGGCGGAACAAAGCAGATACATGAAGAGGATGAAAGGATCCTCGGAGCTGATGATTGGCGAGGACGAAGGTGACGTCGTGGAACGTGCCTTGGGAAAAAAACCGCCAAGGATGAGTGGCGGACAAGAAGAAGAAGTCAAAAAGAGGCAGTCGAAGCAAGAAGCTGCAAGAACAAGGAAGAAAGCGAAGAGGGCCGACTGTTTGACCATCGGCGAAGGGCAAGCCGTGGAAGCTATGGGTGAAGGAGATTCGGCTCGTCAAGGCATTGTTGCCGCGGGAGAACCTTCCGAGAAATTTAAAAGGAAGTTGGTAGTTGAAGGCGATCTCCAGAAGAAAGCTCGGAGGAGGAAGACTGGTGAGGGGACGAGTGATGGCGAAAGGGCGGTTGGTAGGCAATACGACAAAGCGACAGTGTTTTGACTCGAATACGAGCGAAACGATAATGGTGACATCGTGGAGAAGGAGCACCCAATTCAACTGGTCATCGACCCTAGAAAGGTCTGCGATATCCCGCCATGGGAAATGTATTATAATCACCACGATCTCTCTCGGGATGGTGTGGAGGAGAAGGCAAAGGCATGGACGAAAAACACTTTGGTTCTGGCTCCCATCTACAAGGCAGTGACACAGAAGTCGGAGAGAGCTCGAAGGTTTCACAAGGATGTCTTCAAGCGAGAGGACAAGGACAAATACTTCTATTACCCCGTGAATGGACAACACACTGTGGTTGTTGTGAAGGAATTGGATGGTGAGTCAATATTCGAATTGTGGAAGATGCACTCGTGGCTAGCGAGAGTCGTGTGGTTCTCCGATGAAGACTTTGGGGAGTATTCGCAGGTTAGTCTAGCGGAGAACACAAGACACACGATGTCTATGCATCATTTGCAGAAGGTCATTTTCGAGGACATGCAGGAGGCACGGGAAAACCAGGGAAGGCCGGTGGCTGTTAAAGGAAACCCTTCCGGTAAGGAGGCCAAAAAACAAGTGTTTTTTTAGTTTCAGAAGCTGTTTTTGGGAAAGAGTCCCAACGCCGCTCATTGGAAGATGGCATGTAATCCGCCAACGCATACCGACAAGGACAAAGTTGTGGCTACTTGCAATGCATTGAGGCAATGGTTACCTCTCGTGACGGTCGGTGATGAGGTTTTTCGTAAAGGGATGAAGTTTTACAATAAGTGGGCCGAGGAAAAATTGTTAGGCGGAGACGGGAAAGACGTCCTTGTCGAAGCCTCGCAAATACATGCCAGACAAATCTTCGGGGCTTCAAGCGATTCCAGAAATGGGCGCGAAAGGGGCAGCTGGTGAGACAAAGTCCGTATCCCTCCGCCTCAGACCAAAAAGAAAACGCAATTGTATTACAAATTTTTCATCGTCGTGAAAGAGTCGGACATGTTCTGTTTGCAATCTCTCGCTGACATGACCGATGATGAAAAATTGTCAATCCTTGAGGACATTCTCGCGCTTAAGGGAGTGTTTGTGCAATCGACGGGGGAGCATCTCAAAAGATAATATAAGCTGGGAATTAAAGACATGGTCACGACGAGGAAAGTGAATCGAATGATGCTTCGCATGTTCCACTACATCTTGTTCCTTGAATTTGAGGAGGACGCAGAGGTTTGGTGCTATGGAAGCTAGTTTTTTCGGACCGAAGAGCAGCTTCTGGCGGAATTCGCACCGCAGGGCCTCATAAAGCAGGTGTGGGTCGAACTGAGGAAGCATTTCCATGACGCGATGGACTACGTGAACACTTGCAAACGTTGTCTTCGTACGAGAAAGAGTCCCTCGACGAAACGAAGAGACTGTACGATGATGACAGGTTTTCTAAATCCTTTGAGAAGTCTGTCCGCTCTATCTTGTCATTAACAAAGGAAGAAGTCCAGGACACGATCAGGGTCAGTGGAGATGTGAGGCACATCAAATGGCACAAGCTCAACTGCTTTATCAGCCTTATTCCTTTCGGTTGTCTGCCTTCCCAAGCTCACATTCGTCTCACAGAGATCCGAGAGATTGTGCGACATTACGTATGCAACTTGTACGTCCTCGATTTGTGTGATCCCACACTCCTGCCAGATTGGCAAGAAGACGATTTCGCCTCCTTGCAAGGCGTTCTCCAAACCCTATCGCCAAGGCACAGGGCACTTATGGTCTTCTTCCCATCGTGTTGGGAGCTCAGTTTCTTGAAAGGCATGACCAAGCTTAGCGTTCATCACGTGAGGACAGGGAAGTGTGTGCGCCATGCACAAAGGAAGGCCACAGTCCGGGAAGGCAATATGTTGGTCGAGGAATATGATCGTCTGTACGTCGTTTTCAATGGCGAGAACTTGGTAGACAACACGGTTGCAGTGTTCCCATTCAGTAGTTCATCGAAGCGCTCCCGTGCGAATGCTCCAAGTCCGGCCAAACCCACGAGGGCGGTCCACTCAAAGCCTGGTTGTTCTTCCGACCCTTCGGGACAGGTTGTGGCCTGTTTCGACATGGCAGACGAGGACAAGTTCCCTCGCAGCCAGAGGGAGGACGACGGTGTGGCAAGTATTCAAGGAGCTGCTGACGGGGACAGGGAACGAAACCCAACTCATCTAATTGGTCGACTCAAATTTTTTTGTAGAGTTGGGCAAACTGTTGTTTTTTTTTCTGTCCTGTGGGAGCACTCCTATGTAGTGGTCGAAACATCGTTACGTTAGAGGTCGAGGCAAAAATTATCGATTACCTTCACGAGTTCATGAAGACACGCGGGGGGGACCATCGCAACTATTGCTCTTTTGTCCAGACCACCGGCGAACGGAATTGGGATCCCAAACGTGATATGTATTGGAAATTGTCGGAGAAGAAAAAAATGGACGTTTGTGAGTTCTTTTTCCAACCAGGACCGCCTGCTCAAACCGGCCCGGATTATAATCGACGAAGAAACCTGGTGTTCGGTGTGTTGAAAGGTTACCACAGTGCACCCAAGGAGTCTGTCTCAAATTTTCTGAAAAGGCTGGAACGCGTTTTTTTCTTATGGCAGAACAACTAACGCTCGAGAACTACAAGGCGCAATTTGACGAGGACGACCCTTTCGACACTGAAGATATGGAGGAGGTGAGCGACTCTAAATCCTTCGATTTCGAGTCCATGCTACTTCCTGAGGTGGTTGCACATGTTGGTGATGAAGGGAAAGATGGCTTTCAGAGATATGGCACGTCCCCTGCCGGTTTGAAGCGTGTATTTGAGCGTGGCGCAATCGAGGAACAATCGTCTGATGATGGGGAAGAAGACAAAGACTACAAATACACACTTGTTGACAAACTCATTAAGGACCATGATACCTGGGAGAATGATAGCCTTTTCTTCTATGGTAAGTACCACAAGTTCACAGCAGAGGACATCTGGGGCCACAACGTCGTCTGGCACCCCAGGAAATTCCAACCTCCTGTAAAGAATGGAAAGTGGGTCATGGCAATAAATGAAGTCGACGGCAAGTGGAGTGGCTTGAACAGACTGGGAGCGGGTCCATTTAAGAAAAAGGCCAGAGAAGCTTCAGTGGAGCATTTGAGTGTAGTAAACCCCGAAAGGAGCCCACAGGGCGTCAATGCTTATGCAGGCCAAAAGCACAACGAGCTCTACAACAACAAAATGTTAGAGTTCCGAACGCCTTTCTACACACTTGAAACGACACCGTCTCTTGGCGCATGACGCAACCTCCGGCCGGTGGTCAGCATCCGGGAGGTGGTGGAGGAGGTGACGGAGGAGACGGCTCATGATCTGGTGGAGGAGGTGACGAAGGAGACAACTCAGGATATGGTGCTGACAAAGCAGAGGGGAAGGGGTCGGGCGGAGAAGGTTCTAAAGAAAAGCGATCTGCCGGAAAGGGGTCAGGCGAAACGTCGTCACGATCAAAGGGGTCTGACGAAAAAGGGTCCAGCGGAAAGGGGTCGGGTGGAAAGGGGTCGGGCAGAAAGGGGTCGGGCGGAAAGCGTAAAGCTTTCGGGAGTCGCGAGTCTACGGGATCTGAAAGCCACTGCGAAGGGAGTAGAGATTCCGACATGTGAGACGAGGACGCCCTGAGGTCTTACCAAGTGCGAGTAGATTCACACTTGTCTGCAAGGACTTTGTTTCACGAAGTCGAGGAGTATTTGTGCCACAGTACGCAGCCGGCGTATCCTGTGGACAACACCTTGCTCTTGCGCCTCTTGGAAGAAGGCGAACATCTGCAGTGTACGGCAACATCTCCTGAGTGGCAAAACCATTCCTTATCGGGAACTGCGTCTTCGTTTTGCCTGGACGCTGGGATGCCCGCATTGCGAAGGAGCGAAGGTGCGAGCGTCAGTTCCCTCAGCTTGGCGAGCGCCACAAAGTCCGAATAGATTCGGAGTTATTGACGTCGCCCTGCGGGCCGTCCACCAGCATTGCTGCTCACGCTACATTTCTCTGGGGCGAAGAAAATGTGAGGTCCAACCCCCCCCATCTTCGGTTGGGCATAGTGTTCCCCTGCTCACCGGCATTCTCAAATGTTCAAACTCAAGACTGATTGTCTCGCAAAGTGCTGGAGGGGCCCGCTGCAGGAGTGTTGGAGACCGAGGCTAGCGAGTATCAATGTCATGCTTCGGAGGGTGCATCTGTCGACTTTGAGAGCAAGAGTACAACAGCTCCGGGGGAAGAGGAGCTCTCACAGGAAGCGCATGCTGTGCAGCGAGAAAAGAAGACTCAATATTGGCGGCCTCACAAAGTGTTGGAGGGGCCGGTTGCAGGAGTGTCGGAGATCGGTGCTAGCGAGCATCAATGTCATGCTTCGGAGGGTGCGTCCGTTGACTTTGAGAGCAAGAGTACAGCAGCTCCGGGGGAGGAGGAGCTCTCACAGGAAGTGCGTGCTGTACAGTGGGAAGAGGAGGCTAAACACTGTCCGCCTCGCAAAGTGTTGAAGGGGCACGATGCAGGAGTGTTGGAGACCGGGGCTAGCGAGCATCAATGTCATGCTTCGGAGGGTGCGTCCGTCGATTTTGAGAGCAAGAGTACAACAACTCCGGGGGAAGAGGGGCTCTCACAGGAAGCGCATGTTGTGCAGCAGGAAGAGGAGCTTCTCCAGGGCTCATCACAAAATACCATCAACATCGGGGACACCGAAGAGGTTCTGCACAGTGGAGCGCCACTTACGACGCAAGAGGGTGATGTTAAGGGAGGTCAGTAGACGTTTGTGGACTGCAAAGACCGTGGGGAGGAATGACGTGTGTGGACGTTTGTAGAAGCTCGACTTCTTGGCGATGAGGAAGGCGAAGAAGAACCTGTGGTGGAAACTCAGGTTCTTGGCGATGAGGAAGGCGAAGAACCCATGGTGGAAGCTCGGCTTCTTGGCGGTGAGGTGTCGGTTGGCATCCAGGATACCTTACCGGTTATGCATAGTGAGTCTAGGTTGACGATGCCTCTTCACATGGATCCAGAGCAGAAAGATCATGATTCTTCGTCCACCCGCTGCAGTGAAGAACAAAGCGATCGAGCGTCTGTCCTCAGTACCGGTCAGAAAATGCTACTTAATGAAGCCATCGAGTTGGTTAGCGACTCAGCTGCCATCGAGCTGGTTAGCGACACCGCTCTAGTCGAGATGCAGAACATCGAATCCTCCGTGGGCGTTGGCACAGTGGCGCGGCAGGAGGCCGATTTCCCTCGAAAGACTCCCGAGCACGGTACAATTTGTGAATAGTAGCACTCACATATCTGTCACTGTTCACCTCTCTGGTCATCCAGATTGATATGATGGGCTCATGTAGCTATTATCACCTGTTAAATAAAAGTTTGTGGGTTGTGTGTTGTTTTCTATGCTTTACAGGTGTGAGGTTATCATTGTCCCTGCCCATGAAGCCTTCAAAAACCATGCGTCGGAAAATCGTTTTTAGGGAGGTCATTGGCTGCTTTACCGAACAAGTCCTCGTCAAGTGTAGGGTTGTTTAAAAGAGTCCAGATGCCTCGCCTTTCTGAGAGAGCTGTTAAGGTTTTGAAGGCTTGTGGAATAGATAAGGAGGAACCTTTGCAGAAACATGTGGCTGCGTCTATTGAAAGCGTTACTGCTTTGTCTGATGGGTTTGATGACGATGCCAAAAGGGGATCGTCAAAGACCCGTATCCTAAGCACATCGCCAAGGACACATTTAACAGTCGGGGTTATAACTATTCTACAAAAAATGGCACACAGTTCTTAACTAGTTCGTTCCGGTGGTTAAGCTGGTTTTGGCGGCTCATCAGAATTTTTCGTGGGTGTTTGTGCAGTTGCAGCTACATCATCTTTTCGCATATCGTTGCCTACTGAGGAGTTTAGCGCTACAGACTTGAGAATGTTGCAGGACGTCTGCGGAGATTTCAGCAACGGCCAAGAGGTGGTTTCCTCGATTCGCAAAGGGACCAGTTGTATTTTGTTGAGCAGAATAAATCTTCAGACTATTGTCCAGGGGGAATAGCTTTGCGACGAGGTGGTGGAGTTTTACTTGGCCTTGGTTGGCAAAGCTACGTTGTCAAGGTGTCCCTCTATTTATACTTTCAGTCCGTTTTTCTATACCAAGCTCGTCGATGAGGGATGTCGACATGATAGGGTTGCGAGATGGATAAAAGATGTGAATTTTTTTCGTACGACATGCTCATCATTCCTCTTCATAAAAATCGAGTGCAATGGACCCCATTATGCGTCTGCGAAGGACAGCTGGAGTACTACGACTCCCTCCTACAAGACAATGGTGGTTTTTCTTCCCAAGTGTTTGGCAACTTTACGAAATACCTCTCTGACGAAGCAGTTCGTCAACTTGGTCAACATTCATGGACCTCAAGGTGGTTGTTCATAGTGTCCTTCGGAAGTCGGACGGGTCGAGCTTCGGTGTTTTCATGCTCGTTTTTGCTGCTTTCCGGCACCCAGTCATCCGTCATCATTTTCGATAGCCCAAAACGACATTCCAAACATCAGGCTGAGGATTGCGGTGGACATACTTCAAGGCTTATAATAATACCCCTATTTTAAAAATACGTAAACTTTTTTATTCGCAAGGTCATAAACAGAAGTGCGAATTTACTCTCACTTAGACTAAGTGCTAGCAGTCGGTCGGCTCGAGTTGCGATGTTGTTTTGATGAGGTAGAGGATTGTAGTGGACATTTTGATCAAGTACACGCTTAGATGTCGATGTGAATATCCCGGCCTCATGCTGCAGTATTTTTTAAGGGTTCTTCATTTCGAGGAACGTGGCAGCTTTACTCATAGGACTTTCTTTGATTTTCTTGTTTCTTTAGTTTTTCCGATGTATATGTCACAGCCTCGTGCAGCCTGTTTTTAAGGACGCCGGCAACGCCGTGCTGCCTTCGTTTGTTTGCAGGTTATTCTCTTTCCTTGCCGCCCAACATCAGCTAGAGGGTTGCAGTGCATGCTTAGGTCAAGTAGACGCTTAGATGTCCATCTGAATATCAAAGCCTTGTGCTACAGTGTCTTTTAAGTAGACGCTTAGATATCGATGTGAATATCCCAGCCTCGTGCTGTCTTTGTTTGTTTTCGGGTTATTCTCCTTATGTCGTCTACCGACCGTGGCAGTGTCGTGCTGCGTTTATTCGTTTCCAGGTTGTGCTCATGTGTTACTGATGGGACAACCTTTGTCCTCTTGTGGACATTCTTTACACTCGTGCTCGTAGGACTCCATACTCTGGTTCATTTAGCAAAATGTTGGTGAAAGATATCAATCATTTCTTCTTGGTCGCTAAATTGTTTCGTGCTTATCTCTTTCTTACGTGCGACTTTATGGTATGAAAGCCTCCCTGCCCACAACTTAATATTCACATACTTTGACTCGCTCCTCTTTTGCACGTACCACTCTATTTTTCGGTTCACCCCCTCTGTCGTACTTTCCTTCCTGCAACGACCTTCTTTCCACCTGTCCCGTCTTTGCAGCTAAGGTGAATTATTCGTGTGTCGTGAACGCTTTTGTCTCCATTGAATGCTGATTGTTGCTTCCATATGACAATTGCGAATTTACTCGCAATTCGGAAGCCAATTATCACCAGAATGTATGTGTGTTTGACGTTATTTTATGGACTCCATGAAATTTAGTGGTACAGTAAATGATCACCAATTTTGTTATCGCCAGAATACATGCGCTAGTCTCCACTGAATACTGACTATTGTTTCCGTATGACAAATGCGAACATATTCGCAATACATTTGCGATGAGACCGTTCATATCTACAAATTTGTCAAAACGATTACCTTTCGTGTTGTCACCAGAAATTTGTTCATATCTGCAAGTTCGTCAAAATGATCATCAATTGTGTTATCGTCAGAATGTATACGTGATTGACCCTGCGCTTCGACGTTGTTTATCGCTAACGGCTGGATATGCGGCATTCTCCAAAATGGATGATTGACCAAAATTGTTACCTTATGTGTTCTCACCATAAACCTGATCATTTATGTAAGTTCGCAAAAAATGATATATTGCCGAAATGATTACCTTCTGTCTTATTGAAAAAATTGATAACTCGCAAAAAGATTGTCCTTTGTGTCATGTCTTGTCGAAAGTGAAATTGACTCCTCTAGCTTTGATGACATTCGTTTCTATCCCGCTTAAAGCGCCTTCTCACCTTTTTCGACGACTTACTGTGCGAAAGCATGTGCGAATTAATTCGTAGTTTAATATTCTCTCCTCTACCTTTGCTCAAGGGAATTTACAACTCGCTTAGAACGCCTCCTCACCTCTTACGACTATTACTTCTAAATTCAGAAGCAACCTCTGTCGCACCTTTACAATAACGGTGTTATGACCTTGACATCCATTATCGGACCATCAAAGGATCAGTCGACATGGTCGCTTTTAGCCTTTTGCAATTTTCGACATTATCAGACCATCAAAGCATCAGTCGACGTGGTCGCTTTTAGTCTTTTGCAATTTCCGTTAAAAGGGGTGCATAGCGCTAAAAAGGGTGCACGACGCCTTAACGTATCGCTGAAAGGGTTGCAAAAACATTTAATGTGCACTCGTCGTCGTCGCTTTTGTGATTCCCGATGCCCATTCCTTTTCGCTAAAAAGGGGTCGACAACGTGTCTGCCATG
Organism: Chara braunii; assembly: GCA_003427395.1. Classification (NCBI taxonomy): domain Eukaryota; kingdom Viridiplantae; phylum Streptophyta; class Charophyceae; order Charales; family Characeae; genus Chara; species Chara braunii. The sequence continues at coordinate 1,857,565 of BFEA01000232.1, forward strand.
GGTGAGCAAGCGTGAAATCTAGTTGCAAGCTCATATAATGCAGAAATGACTGTTAACAACGAATAATAACCGTTCGCGCCTGTACCATGAGTTTTCACTCGTCTTTGTGCTACGTCGGATGCTAGACCTTGAAAATGTCTGATGCCTTACCCTTGCGCTTTGATTTTATTTCGCGCTCAACTGTCGTATTGACAGGTAAAGATGCACCAGAATTGCAATGATTCAAATCTGCGAGAGTGGGAACTGTATGATGCATCAGAATTGTCAGGCTCAGAGTGGGCAAGGTCCTTATGTAAGGAATATTTCCGAGTTTGAAATTGGGTTCTCCAGCTTTGGAGGCAGGTATATATAGCGCCTCTTAACCTCATCCAATGATTCAATGTGTGGAATTTATTCACATCTACGAGAGTGGGAACTGTGCGATGCATCACAATTGACAGGCTCAGTGTGGGCAAGGTCCTTCTATAAGGAATATTTCGGTGTTTGAAATTGGGTCCTCCAGCTTTGCTGGCAGGCATTACTATACAGCTTATGGCGCCTCCTGACCTCTTCCAATGACTCAATGTGTGGCATTTCTATCCCCCTTACAACACCTCCTCACCTCTTCCAACGACTAAGTGTGCGAAAGCATTTGGGAATTAGTTCGTAACTTAAGATTTTGTCCTCTACCTTTGCTCGCAGGAATTAATGACCCGCTTAGAGCGTGTGCGAAAGAATTTGCAAATTAATTCGTAGTTTAAGATTCACTCCATATTCAGAGGGTTGGGGTGCTCAGGCTCGGATTGCAGGAGGACAAAACCAAGTGCTCATTTCTAAGATGCCGCTCACATCGGAAATAGCCAAAAGGGCAGAATGTGATTTCCAGGGGGGGTCAATGTGATTTTGAAGAGGGTTGGGGTGTTGAGGTTCGGACTGTTCAGTCAACGTTTGTAGCCTAATATTAAGTTTCTACGTTGAGGATCTTTGCCCGATAAAAGAACTTGTAACGTACTATTAAGTTTGCTCGACAAAGAACAAAATGTAATATTAAGGGGATTGGGGTGCAGCAAAGAAGTTTGAGCAGGTGACATGCAGGAAAACGTACTTATTTTTCAGATGCCGCTCACCTCGAAATTAGCCAAAAGGGCAGAATGTGATTTTCTAGGGGTCAGGGTGCTGGGATGGGGGCCGTGGGGAGGGGGGCAAACAGGAGGGGGATTGAGGCGGAGAGTCATTAGGTGTCATAGGCCCTGGAACTGGTCCACGCACCTTGAAAATAGGCTTAAATAGCCAAAAGGGATTTAGGGTGTGATCCACTCACCTTAAAAATAACCAAAAGGGGAGAATGTGACTTCAAGGGGGTTCGGGTGCTGGGGTAGGGGGTGGTGGAGGGGAGGGTCAGCATGTGTCATAGGCCATGTTACAAGTTGCAGGTTGATGGGAGCACTCGAACAAACGTGGAGTTTATTCTGAGTTGCAGAGCCACCACTCCAAAAGGCTTAACCTACCTCGAAAATAGCCAACAAGGGAGAAATTTGATGTCACGGTGATTTTAAGGGGGTTGGTTATCGTTGGTGTGCTAGGGTGGTTGGGGCTGGGGAGGGGGGGGGGGGGGGGGGGGACGGTCGACTCAGTAGATGTCATAGGCCCAGTACCAAGTTGCAGGTTGATAGGTCGAGTACTCCAAGCGATGACAGTTGTTGATCTTGCGAGACCCATGGCAGTGCCCACTTAGCAACACTTAGCAATAATTGTATCGATTTATTTTTATTTATGTCGCTCCTCAGTTCACACTGCCAACATGAATTTCTCTTATGTACGTCGCTCCAACATGAATTTCTTCTTTGTTACAAAAAGTGAACAATCAAAAGGTTCACTTTTAACGAAATGTGTACTATTGTGCAAGGGATTGCATAATGGACAGTAGAAGTTGGCGGTGGGGTGATCGCACAGTGTGGGATGCACAAACCAGCCAGCGTTCCATGACAACCCTGTGTTCCGTACTTGTCGTTTCTCCTGCACCCTCTTGTACGCAATCCCAAAAAACGGCACCCAAACAACAAGAAGAAAAATGTTCATCACACCCGCCCCCACACCCGTACACACACCACACGGTCCACATTCCCAAAGCTCACACCCCACACCCCAAAACCCATCCGTTTCAAAGACCCGCCCCCCGTCAAACATCCCCATACACCAAATAACCCTTATACACCCCAAACCTCGAAACACCCCACACCCTCTACCCCCCGTACATCGCACAACCCCCATCCACCACACAACCCCAACCACCACCCACAATCCGACCCCCCCTCCCCTCATAAACCACACAACCCCTATATACCAAACACCTCTAAGACCCCATACCCCCAAAGACGACACGCAACGCCCCCCAAAACCCACCCATTTCAAAGCCTACCCAAATCGTCATTCAACTAACACACTCCAAACGTCCATTAAGAAACAACCGCCCCCCCACACAACCCCAATGGCGGCATAACTTTTTTGTTTTGGCAAACACGTACGTTAACACGTATTACACACCCCAGTGTCGGAAATTCTGAAAATGTGGAGGGGGCTTTTTTGGTTTTTACCCCTTTAGGTTAATGAAAACGAGCCCCCTCAAAAATTATTATTATTTTTTTTTTGTTTATGGGGCAAGCGTTGCGTTTGCTAAAACGACCCCTGTTCGTCCATGTCCGAAACTCCCCCCCAACTGGCCGCTGTGGCGCGGCACGGCCGTGGCCCTGCATGGCCGCCTTCAGGGGGGATTCATAGGCTAAGCGTATTCCAAATTTACGCCTCCCTTCGGATCAACCAAGTTTTGTAGGTAGATTACAAATTTCACCAAAACAGTGCATCACTAACATTCAAATACAACCGAAACAACTTTTGATCAACATGGTTCAAACGACACCAATTCTCAGCCTCTTAGATAAGCGTCACGTGCCCAATATCCGAGCAACTAACCACCTTCTTTCAAACCTAAGACAACTAACCATTCGGTGTCTTCACTTAATCGAGACTTCACTCTCACCCTTAAATGATTACTACATGCAACATCAGAACCTTTGTTGGGTTACTACCGTTAGCTAGTCTCGAAATCATAGCATAAGTTTTTGAATGAAACGAACTTCTAATAAAACATTACATCTTATGTAGTACAATACTTTTAATATGCTCTTCGCATTAGTTACATTATCATGTTATTAATCGTGTTAGTCTAATCAAAGTTGTTCTTTTGTCAGGCACATCAACTCAACCTGGCTACGTCCATTCACATAGGACCGAAGTAAGTAACAAATATCCCCGACAACGACACCACCTTTCGAGCGCATCGGTCCCACACAAGGACCCTCCTCGCCACGTTACACATGATTTTGACATACCTGATGCGGCAGCGTGTGAGCAGCGCCGCTCTGACCAAGTGCGCCAACTATTCCTCTCACAAACTCCTACGCCAAGATAGAGTCTCGCAAGGTATAACTTACCTCCACTCGTGGTAGTTGTCACCATCCTTGGGTTGGCATATCCGCACCGAGCTATTAATTCATACCCGAGAGCTTTTAATTGCAGTGGGAGAGGTGGACCCGCCGAGGTCATTCCTCGTGAGTTATAGCATGAGGGCATTGAAGGTTACCTGCAGCTAACGGCGGAATGAAGTCCACACACGAATCGATACCTTGATCTCTCAAGCGTGACCTTATGCCGATGGATTAGGACAGTCAGTTTAACCACGTGATATTCTTTCCACCAGTACAGAATGTGGACACAACTTGCCCCTAGTCCCTTTTTCGTACTCCGTCTCATAACTTAATGACAGAACAATCAGTTACCACTCACACAACTTCGCATAAGTAGTGTGGCGGCATGGGCGTCGCCATAGCAACCAGTTATGCAAAAAGGCATCAACGACCAATATGGCTGCGTGTTTTGTGGTACCCAGAGCCATGCACCCCCATATGGTATGGAGGGCTGAAATCGACACACAAGTGTCCGCTGAGTTGTGCGCTAGAAGTTAACCTCTTAGAATCGAGTGATCATGGATGCAGTTGTGTACCCAACCCTCATTTGCACCCTGCGCTGAGAGCTAAACAGGGTGACTCTATCGATAGGAAGCGTTAGGAACTTAGGATGGTGACAACAACACAATGACCTTCCTATCCTCAATATCCACATCCCACCAAACAATTAAATGAGCAAATCGTGTCACTGAATCTTTGTCCGGGTATTTACGAGTCAAAGCATAACGGTTATACAGTGGCTCATCGAGGCCATAGGTGGCTAACTCGCCAGCCACTAGGTAAGAGGTATCACGAAGGGTCCCCCTTTGTGATAATATGTGACTATGTGGAGGGTTGCTCGACCGTCGCGATGAGCCCACTCTGGGGCATCCCATAATGGGACATTGAACGAACCCTTCATATAATGAGCTGGTTACTAGACTGAAGCAAAGATTTAGAGTGTTTGTAAGGGACCCATTCATCCAATCACAAGCAGACCAAACACCTCTTTGCACTATTGTGTCTCTTATCGTGATTTCGTTCAAGAATCAAGTAAACTGTGCTTTAAGGGAGTGTTCGCTCTATGTCCTGTTAGGTGGCAGCCTAATTGTTGGATGACCTTATGCGACCGGGCTGATGCAGTCAAAGGCAAAGGAGGGGCATCACACAGACGAGGGGCTTTTATGGTGTCAAGTGACCACTTTCACTGTCACAAATGTGGTTTGTCCATCAACTACTTTGCACATCCACATAAACTTCATGAATTTATACATGCTTTCAACACATCGTGCGCAGACATTTCAATGAGGATACATTCAATGTATGGACGTGGTCAACCCTCCAAACCTCTCGTGTATTCCCATACACCCTATTTTAAAACCACTCTCAACTAGACATCACTCAATCCGTCCTTTATTTGCTACTCTTGCATAGTCATTCAAAAAATGTTGAGATGAAAACCAGAGGAATATCCTTTCCCCTAAAGGGTCCGTTTCCTGAGTGCGCAAACCGAACTGTTGTCGACCGATTCCAGAAAATAAATATTCTCGAAGAATCCGACTGAAAGCCTGAAATGAGTCAACTTTTTAGTCGATTTAATTTGTATCACAATATAAGCTAAGCCACCATTCATATATTCGAAATGAACAGAGAGTACACTTTATTACAACTTGGTTCCAAATCTAACCATTTTTCCCCCTCTTGAGCATGCACCAGAGGTTAACATAAATTTTGACAACGTTTTCCCTAATCGAGGTGAACCGCTAACATTTTACAAGACTAAACTAATATGACTTTTGAAGAGTTAGGAAAAAAAAGGTACTTCCCCTAAGAAAGTAGACTCCCAAAGCTCTTGCTAACCCAAATCGAATGAAAACTCTCCTAGGATTATGACTTAAATTTAACACCTGACTCACCCTTCATGTCTAGTGGCCATCCGAATAACATTTCTTTCAGAAAAACGTGCTCCCAAGATTTACACCATCCCTCGCTTGTGGCTAGGGTCACCCCACCCTATGCTCACTACCCACAACCAAAGCTACTCTACCTAGTTCTGAAGTACTGATCGAGCATTTATGCAACTAAGATACAAAAAGGTACCCCAACACTAAATGACAAAGGAAAGTATAATCGCTATTCAAGATTATCACCTCTCACCACACCCACATATGACTTTTTTTGCCTGTTTTTCACACAATGTCCAGTTATGTAAGTAAAGGATTAACAGTTTACCCTTTACATAATGAGCATCCGACTAAACCACCCAACACGAGGACATGTCTAACCTGCGTCGTTTGTTTAGAGTTTGCTAGCCAGCCAGACGACCCAACATGGGGAACGTGACCGATCTACCTATGTAGTATCTGAGCTAAGAGTTTACTACTTTATTCTCTTGTTAGTGGCATATGACTAGACGACCTAACACGAGGAACAAATCCAATCTGCCCAAGAACGCGCACCACGAGTATACATAACTAGATCGTCCACCACGGGGATATGTCTAACCTTCCTAGTCAGTATATAGTTTAATAATTTATTATACATTTCTGTTGAAGGATTGTAGGTAGACAACCAAACATGGGGGACATGTCTAGCCAGTCAAACCACCCTGTACGTGGGATATGTTTGACTTGCCCACTTAGTATATGAGTAAGGAGTTGACTTTGTTCTTTCGTTAGTGATATATAACCGGACCACCCAACACGGGAAAAATGTCGAATCTTCCTAATAAAGGCAAATAACTAGACCACTCAACATGGGAATAAAGTCAATAGTTATGTGACAATATATATATATATATATATATATATATATATATATATATATATATATATATATATATATATATATATATATATATATATATATATATATATTGTCACAGAACTATTGACT
>BFEA01000232.1:1866832-1912687 GCA_003427395.1 Chara braunii
ACTCAGTCAATCAATCAATCAATCAATCAATCAGCCAATGAATCAATCAATCAATCAATCAACCAATGAGTCAATCAATCAGGCAATCGGCCAATCAATCACTCAATCAGTCAATAAGTCAATTGATCAGTCGATCAAACAATCAGTCAAACAATCAAAACAATCAATCAATCAGTCAACCAATCAATAAGTCACTCAATCGGTCAATCAATCAATCGGTTGATTGATCAGTCAGTCAATTGATCAGTCAGTCATTCGATCTGATCACTTTAATCAATCAACCCACCGATCAACCAGTCAATCAATCAATGAACTGATGAACCAATCGACCGATCACCTTAAATTTATAAATCATTCAATCTCGGATGATCGATTTGTTGAATGGTCGAACGATTGATTGATTGTACAATTGGTTGATTGATTGCTTGGTTGTTGTTTGTTCGATTGCCACGCAGGTCTGTTCTCACACTTCTTGCAGTTCAATCCATCCACGAATGAGGGGAGCGTACCACCTCAGAGAGTGGTTTATTTCCTCCTTTCTGCGTGTCAAGGTAGAGGATTGGAGGGTTGGGTTTTTAGAGGGGGCGAGGAGGGTGTGTCGATATGGGGAGGGAGGCCAGAGTTCATACTCAATGAGGAGTTTGACAATGATTCGAAGGCGAAACACGTGATTTGGAAATACGTCCAGAAAGGGCAGTTGTTTGTGATCCCTACGGGAGCAGACCCGAAGGGCAATTGCAAGTTGTGGTGTCGATTGTGTGGCCACCGGTGCGTCGACAACAAAATCAAGGCCACTCGACACTTCAATACCACACGCGAGCATGACAGGTGTCCGGACGCGTGTCTGCACATCCTCAGGGAGACGCAGTGGGCAGGCATCATGCTAAAGGGGTTCCTCCCTGTCTATGTGAGGGAGGCTGATAGAAATGGTGAGCTCGATGTTCAGCATCCCCTTAACTGGAGATTGCCTGGCATCACGGCACGAGAGCCCACCCCCTGGTCCCCGTGGGCGACTTGGCATTGGAGGACCGTGGCCACAACGGGCGGACCGAGCATGTTAGGCACAGAGGGACGACCGCGTGGAGCAGGCTCCTTCAGAGGAGTGGGCCCGTCCGGAGGTGTGGGCCCCTATGGATAGGGCTCGTCGGGAGTGCACAACGAGGGCGGTGGAGATGGTGCAGAGGGCACCCAAACGAGACAGTTTGATCCAATGGGGAAGAGGGTGTGTGATCCTCACGATGCTGCTGAGCCCACGAGGGCATGCCGTGAGGTGGAGGGACCATCTCGCGCTCCATAGGTCGAGCAACAGTGGTGGAGGTTAAGGATGCTCCAACGAGCGAGAGATGAGGGCATGCAGGTCCCCGCAGACCTGGAGGAGGGGCTTGCGCTGACCCCTATGGAGGGCAGACAGGCTTGGCACCAAGTGCCACACCTGACTCAGACTCGCCTTGATGAATGGGTTCAACACCCCATTCAGTACGAGCTGGATATGGCCTACATCCGATACTTGTTGGCTGCGATGTACCATTCAACATCATCAGATCGGAGTGGAATGTGGCGCTCCGTGACGTACCTACAGGCCTCGTCAGCCGCAGTACGAGTTCCTTAGGACAACTCTGTTGTCCATGTTGTACGCAGAGCTCGACGAGCGCTTGGGGTATCACTGTGAGTCGTGGTCTGAAGGGGTGACTTTCATGACCGACGGTTGGTCGACTCATGCCAACCGCCCTCTCTGTAACTACTTGGTTGCAGGGAGGTTGGGGGCATTATGTACCGGGTGGAGGATATGTTTGGCAGGGAGAGGACCGGAGTAGTTTTGTACTGTAGATATAGGGAGATCATCCTCGAGATCGGTGCGGAACATGTGGTTGCTATATGCACGGACAACGCGTTAGCCAACAAGGAGGCTTACCATTTGCTCCGTGGCGACCCTGACGGGCGACTGCGTGACATCGCGATGATTCATTGTGCAGCTCACTGCTGCAATCTGATGTTGATGCACATCGCCGGACAGCCGTGGGTCGTGCATATGATTGCAGAGGGACGAGACATCACATTGTTTTTTCAGTGCCACGCATGGGCAGCGAACCTTTTGAGCCGGCAGTCCCCAACTGTCTCATTGATCCGACCGGGAGAAACGTGGTATGGGACCAGTTACATCATGCTGCAGGCTGCAGCGCATGGTGACGTTGCATCGGCCTTTGGATGCATTTGTGAGCGTTGTCGCCTGGGCGACGTCCCCGTGGCTCTTTGCGCTGAGGGACGGCTCATGCAGGTGCTTTGACCTTTTTTGCGATCCACGGTGGTGGCAACAGGTGGAGCTTGTTTGCACCATTATTGAACCAATTTATGAGCTCCTGCAGCAGGTCGATTCTGACAAGTGGAGGGTAGGCGATGTGTGGGGATTGTTGGAGCGCCTAAGGATCACGGTTGACAGACTATCGCTTGATGAGGCTTGTCACGAGCCCGTCAAGAAGATAGTCAAGGAGAGGTCGAATATGCTTTTGACCCCCATTCATTGTGCTGAGTACTTGTTGCACCCCAAGTACCACAACATTGACCTTTTGACGCACGGGACGACAGAGGAGCGTACATGGGAAGTCAGATTGAGGGTGTTCGACAAGTCCCGTTGATGACCGTCGTGTAGAGTTCTCTGCAGGACTTCCACGACGAGTACCCCACACCTGCTCACTGAGAGGGGGGCGTTGGGGATGCGAGCGTGGAGGGGCCTGACTTTGATCCTGTGGAGTGGTGGAGGGTGCAGGGGGCCAGTCATCGGGTGTTGCGGGACATTGCCATGCGGTGCTTGGGTGTGTGGACCACAGCCTCTCCGTGTGAGAGGAATTGGTCGACGCATGACTTCATTCAAACAAAGAGGCGCAACTGGTTGGGGGTTGAGCAGTTGGAAAAGCTTGTGTTCTGTCATTGGAACCTCAAGCTTCTCAAGAGCAGTCGCGCACATGAGGGGTTTATCGGGGCTGGTTTCCACGGGGTAGGATTGACCAACGTGGAGAGGAGGGCCGAGGACTTCCCTCGCTACGAGCCAGATGAGATGGCTCCCGGGACGTACGTCCCGACGAAGATCGAGAGGGAGGTCGACCGCCTCAGGAGACAGTCGAGGGGCAAACGCTTGGCGAGGGTTGCATCAGCGCTGGCCCACCAGATTCGTCACTAGGGCGGGGACGAGGTTCAGGGGGATGACATTATTGATGATGATGTCTCTTAGTTGACAGAGCCTTATCGAGGAGACGGGTTCTTAGAGCGGAAGGCCCCTATGACTATGAGCCCTGCAAGTCGGGTGCTCCCGCCACGAGCGGCGGATGGTGGTGTAGGCGTCCCTGTCGCTATGCTCGCACCGGAGGCATGTTCCCACAACCTGCCAGTAGAGGATGCAGATGACATGTTGGTCGGCACCGATGCAGACGACAAGAGTGTAGGAGGGAGTCACTCAACGCAGGCCGCTCGATGGTCTACCCCTTCAGGAGAGGCAGGCACGCCTGGTGCCTCGGGAGATGAGCAGACGTCGCCCACCAGGTACATGCAGGATCTTCCTTCCTTTGGTGCACAGTCGCCGGCGTCGGGCGCGGTTGGTGAGACTGGTCCATCTCCATGCATGGCCGCTGACGCCGAGCGCACTATGACCGTCGCCACCGTTAACGACACAATGTCTGCGGCTGCCACCTTTTCGAGCCCCTATCGTGCAGTGGAGCGTTGCGCGTGGCGGTCCCACACCCATACGTAAAGTAATTCTTGTGTTGGACCTCACGGTCGCATCACACCTTAGCGAAATACCACTCGGATTCTGCACGCGTGCTATACCTCTCGCGAATCCTTACGACAGGTTAAGGATCCCACGAGGTACAACTTACCTCCACCTGCAGGAGTTGTCACCATCGCTTAGGTGGGCATATCCCTGCTGAGCTAGTGACCCACGTGTGAAGGTTCTTATATGCAATCGCCGAGGTAAGTCAGCCGAGGGTGTTTTCTCGATCGCCATAGCATAGGCATACGCGCGGTAGAACGCCTTAAGACTAACTCGTATATTGTGCACCGAGAGCTAACTCCCTCAGAGCGACTATTTGATCAGGTCGACTTTCTGGACAGTCTTTCACGCTTATGTTTTCTATGATAATAATTATAAACTCCCTATCTGACCACGTGAAAACTTACAAGAATTTACTGTAGAGCGGTCCCCTTTCCTCGTGTAATCGTCAGTCTAATCTTCTCAGTAATCTCCCAATAGAGCCTAGACCATAGCTAGTCAAAACCTAGGCCCGGGTACGGTCTTGTACTTAGATACATATACGTACATATATATATAAAATATATATGTCAGGGGAGTGATGAGTGGTAGACCTCACTTTTCACAACTGTGGTGCGCCCCGTCCGAAAATCCCTGATGATCCCTCAAAGTTCAATTGACTATTCACGGTCCAACACCTGTGTCAATGCAAGGGGATCACATACACACATACAAAATGCAGACAGAGAATGCATTACAAGCGTCAACCTTTAATCCATTCATAGCAAGTCCCTCACTCACCAAAACCTTGAAACAACACTCCTTCCTACCTTGACTCCTCATGCCCAGTCCCTTCACCTTTTCAAAGACCTTAGAGAGTGATCAGGATAATTCAGGCTCAGACACAGGCGAAAATCCATCCGTTCCTTTTCTAGTTTTATCTTTAGGTGTGGGTATCATGCCATATGGAAGTTGAGTCGGAATTTTACCGACCTGTTATCCAATGATATTAGAATTGCAGTTCCTTACGGGTTTTCTTCCGTAATTTCTCCAGGCCCTGGAGTAATTGAAACATGTAGGCACAACACAGTCCGAAAGAAACTTAACATGCCATTTTCCCTATACTTGGATCTAGAAGATTCCTTTTAGATTTTGTGACCTAAAGATCGATGCTCATCGGTGACCCACTGTCTTAGCCTTTATCCTTATCTAATTATCAGGTTGTTGCCTTACGTTTTAGACTATGAACAATAGTTCATTCCCTGTTTATCCGACCCAACGATCCTACATAATTTTCTTTTGAGAACCGTTTACCAAAGTTTTTTTCTTGTCTCTTTCTTGGTAAGCACAAACAACATCGTCAATCCATCTTTGAAAGGAGTCATATGATAAGAATCGAATCAGAGTTTTCAGGATGAAGGGATGAGTCACTCAGGGCCAAGATCCCACCATCCTCACCTCAATAGAATCCGAAGTCGTTTGTCAGTAATTGATTGATCCAGTTTTATTGAGGTTGTCAATAATAGTATGGTAGACCGCTCGGGATCTACCCATCTTTTACTGGGCATTTATTCGTGATAGGGCAGACTTTATAAAGCCTGCTTCTCCTATCACTATTTGATATGGAAGCACAGGTGGCAGGCAATAAGGCAGACTTCTCGGAGTCTTGCTTCTCTTATCACCACCTCCCTTACCTGTGCAACCTAAGCGATATGGCATGTCTTAAAAGGCCTTGCTTCTCCTATCACTTATTTTGATGCATGACTGGTTGGCGATAAGGGAGACTTCGCGGAGCCTCGCTTCTCTTATCACTGCTTCATGCTATTATTGCGATAGGGAAGGCTTCTCGGAGCCTCGCTCCCCCTATCGGTTACTTGTACTGACACACGGCTGGTTGGTGATAAGGCAGGCTTCTCAGAGCCTTGCTTCTCTTATCACCGTATGTGTCATTATTGCGTTAAGGCCGGCTTCTCGGAGCCTCGCTTCTCCCATCGCTCTTTAAGTTTTCCTGACGACCTTGGTCGTCTCTTTTGACGCTTCTTGAGCCCTGGGTCACTCGAAAGACTTTAAGACTAGGCGGGTATGACCAATGATAGGGCAGGCTTCTCGGAGCCTCGCTCCTCCTATCGGTTACTTGTATGGACATATGGCTGGTTGGTGATAAGCAGGCTTCCCGGAGCCTTGCTTCTCTTATCACCGTACATGTCATTATTGTGTTAGGGCAGGCTTCTCGGAGCCTCGCTTTTCCCATTGCTCTTGCAAGTTTTTCTGACGACATTGGTCGTCTCTTTTGACGCCTCTTGAGCACTGGGGCACTCAGAAGACTTTAAGACTATGCGGGTAGGTCATACGAAACATGTACCCCATGACTAAAAGATCTTCCGCCTGATCCTCGGACTGCGTTAGCTTTAGATTTCGAGAGGATGTAGGTTTAAGTCATTGTGGAACAAAAATAAGTCGATGCAATTCATCATTTCAGTATCCGACCGCAACATGCACAAATCTTCAATTCATTGTGAACCCCTTTATCATTTGTAAGGTGGTCTATTAGGAAAAGGGAGACTGCACGGAGTCGATCCCCTTGCGGCCACATCCCAAAAGAAACATTCACATAGCAAGATAGTTACTCGGAACTTCTCGTTCTCACTATGTTTTACAGCAACAGTTAGTCAAATTCAGCTGAATCTCCTTCTACACAATCAGTTTTTATTCATGCTCTTCTTTCTTTATACAGACACTCACTCTTGACTTGAGTTTTAGTCCTGAAGAAAATCCTGACTCAAAGTACTCTCTTTATTAATACAAGCACAGACAATTACCCGAAGGTTATAGATTAAAGGTTCAAGGGTTAGGCATAAGTGTGCGTACGTGACTGTTCCCTGCCTCGAGAGTTTCGCTTGAACTCCGACAGAGCTCCCGCAATCGCCCTGTCACTTGGATGCGTCTAAACTGACCGAATACGGTATTGGAGTCTATTGTGTTTAAGATTTTAATTTCAGCGAGCAATTAAGAACAACATTTTCACATTCGCTTTCGAAAATATTGGTGTGCGAGGGGATTAGACATAGGAAAGGTGGAGGAGGATGAAAGAGGTAGAAGTCGTCACTCTTGACGACAATCCTCCCCTCTCTACTGCCTCGCACCCTTCCCACCTCTGACTCCCGCCCTAGCATGTAATGTCAAATAATAATAATAATAATAATAATAATAATAATAACAATAATAATTAATGATAATCAAAGCATAATGATATTTGAATTGGCGTAAAATATTCATGTATGGCACACAACTCTCAACAAAATCTTTCCCCCGATCGTTATATCCCCAACGACTTGTTTGTGCATATTCACAACACACTCTTATCCAACTAGGATCTACCCTAGATGTCCCACGCACACATGTACCTACACACGCTTGCAGATGCGGAGGCTATGGCCAACCTTCGGCTTTTCAACTTATTTCGGCTTCGGGTTCCCTCATACCCCCGCACGCACTACACTCTAACAATGCTTCCACATCTCTCATCAGCGCACAAGTGCCGCAACACTTCCACATTTCTCATGCAAATGAACAATTTGCCTGAGCGGGAGGCTGGCCAGTCCTTATTTTGCGTTTGAATCCTCATTTGGGACCGTCACAACCTCTGTTGTAGTTGACCCATCTAGGCCTGGTACCACATGCCTGCGGTTGCTGACTGAGCCCGCGAGTCACGACTTTTCATCTGTGAGACATGACTATTGACTGTGGAATGCGATTCTTGCCTCTGATTGTCTGTTCGTTTTCTATCTGCCAGTTCATCAGTTTTACAGTTTTCTAGCATACTGTTGGGGTTCAACCTCCTGACAGGTTGGTGATAGTCCAATAAAACAGTCTGACACATTTCATGTCTTTATGTATATTGAAAACGACGACACACACTCTCACACATAGAGAGAGCAAACACGGAGAAAGCGAGGGAGAGCAAATCAGCCCTATGTTTTGCAATAATGGTGAGGCAATCACATAGGCTGGAGAGCAGAAGGTAGGCTGGTGGCGGACAAATGCAAGGAAAATGAGATATAGCAAAACGACAGAAATCTAGACTGCTAAGTCACATTGAAAGTCAACAAGTCCGAAAGCTTTTCAGAAATAGTGATGCACTGATGTTCCTCCAACTGAGAACCAAAGTACCGAGTCCGAATATCTATGAGAGCATACATCTCGTCATCACCGATATATGTATCCAGAGTTAATCCTTCTACTTAACAATCAGCGCTTAGACTAACACAGTTTACTGGCAGCCTATGAATTGACAATGCAATTGTCGACATCAACAGCAGAATCGAGGTACTTGAAGATGTCGTCTCCTATCGACCATCTCCAAAACCAGGTACGTGTCTTTCTCCTTTGCCTCTCTGTCTCTCTTTCACTATCCCTCCTTACCCTTTTGTACGCTACTGTTCCTCTCTGTGTGTTTGTCACTGTACACTGTGTGACTGTGTATGTCTCACTGTGCACTGTGTGACTGGGTCTCCGTGTGTGTGTGTGTGTGTGTGTGTGTGTGTCTGTGCGTCTATGTCACAGTGTATGTGACACTATGTTTGTGTCTATGTTTGTCTGTACCTTTCCTCTTAGTGGTGTTCAACACTTAGACTACTATCCTACAGCTCCATAGCAGCCTACATCTATACCGGACATCCAGATGATGTTTGTAGCAACAACAAGTACATGCAGATGTCGCCCATCAGACCTTTGCAACGTCTAGGCACCTGCCCCTCTCTCTCTCTCTCTCTGTACATATCCATTTACGACATTCATATATCTTCAAACAGAACTGCAGAGAGGAAGAAGAGGACAATCCAACGAAGGATGTTACAAACTGTTTCTTTTGGAGTTTCACTGACCCATGAAGAATTTGAATCCTCAATGCTCGAGTGTGTTTAGACTCAACATGGAGGTATTTGGCCGTAATCCTAGTCAATATTACGATCCCATAGGTACCTTGCATCGATCAAGAAGAATGAAGACGCAGTTGCCGCTGTCGTCTCTTCAGGACATCTTTTCTTTTCTCGATCCTCATTCATTTATTCTTGTCTCTCGTTCTTTGCTCCTCCCATTCATTATTGCAAGTATCCGGTCTTTATGCTGACCAGGTGTATAATATATCATCCACGAGGCGTAGACAAGCATAGTCTATGGAGTAAGGGTAGGAACATTTTGGATCAACTTCAACAGCCGATGCAGTCAAGACTTCGAACAACCTCACCCACAGTCACTCGCGAAGACGAATACGGTTGTTAATGTAGAGCTACAATAGTGACAACGAAACGGGATGAACTCGTTCCCTTGATGCACGACTACTCTAGAACTTCATCCCCAGATGTGCACAATCATAGGGAACCATGATCATGATTAAGTAGGTTTGCCACGTACGCATTTACCTTCCTTTTCTCCACTGTGCTTAAGTCCTCTTTCTCATGTGCTCGTTCAACCCGTCTCCCTATCGTACGTCTCTCCTTCCACGTGGTTGTCTTCCTCCTTCTCCTTCCCCGTTACTCAGTGTTTCTCCCCCTTTGTGTTTTGCGCTCTTCTCCACCTCGCACCGCGCCCGCCTTTCCTCCTACGTGGTGCTCAACGCCCAACAGACGATCACTCAACAACTACCAACCTACGCATTGACAATGCAACTGTTGACGCCGTCAGCATCCTCTTCGTATTATATTCGGCCAAAAATTAAATAAGTAAATAACAATATATATATATATGGTCAAACAAGGCTACCCGGTAAACCAAAGTCAGAGAGGGAAAAGAATACAACAAACAAGGGTCGCGATCGACTGTTTCGTCGGACTCTCATTGATCCATTAAAAGGTTGAACTCTTTCTCTATCTCTCTCTCACACACTTCTTTTTCTTCTTCTATGCGGCTATGACCTCATGCACCGTATGATAAGTGGTTCTCCTTCATTCAACTCAACTGTTCAACCTCCCATGCAACGTCGTTCTCCTTTATGCCCACGTGGCGTTGCTCATCATTTCTGCATAATGCTACTCTACGTTCCCCCAGATTCCGCTTCGTCTCTTCATCTTTTAATCCTTCCTTCTCCCGTTATATCTCCTCCCTGACCAACCTATTCTCTTCTTTTCTTTCTCACGCCCTCTGTCTTCTTCCTTATAGAATTTTTCCTTACTACCTGTTTACGCGATATCCTATCTAGTGACTGTGTCGCTTATAACGTAGTACTTACCACCACGTATCCTGACTATAATCGAGGCCAGGAAATAGCCTTATCAGTAATAATAATAATAATAAATAATAATAATAAATAATAATAATAATAATAATAATAATAAATAATAATAATAATAATAATAATAACAATCATTATAATAAGAACAACAACAATAATAATAATAATAACAATAATAGTAATAGTTATAATAATAGCAACGGATTAGTTGCAGTATACTAGTTATTTTCCCGGCCAGATGCAGCCAACAGAGGGCGCGTTGTGTTCGGGAACGAAAATCAGATTGCCGCAGCGAAGATCACCATGAGCGTTGGTAAGTCTCTCTTTATCTCACACACTCACAAGCCCACACACACGTATACTAGCATACGCGCACACACACACACACACACACACACACACACACACACACACACACACGCACTTGAGTACACATGCACACACACACACACACACTCGCAGGAGTAGTAGTGCATGCTTCCAAATCATAGTGGTAGGTTCGCTCGACTTTGCTTCATCCTAGCAATTAAAGCATCACACGAGTCGCCGCCCGATCGGGGCTTACACACACACACACACATATGTAACCAGACAAACAAGTGTAGCAGTGTATATTTCCATGTTCTAGCGTGAGATACATTAAATTTTGCACATCCTATTCGATGGAAGCACCATGAGGGCAACCGCGAGGTCGGAGACCAACCTTTAAAGCTCATAACCAAAATACAGCGAAACAACATCGCAGCATGATCCGTCATGATGCGCATCATATCGAGGTCAGGACATAACCAAATGATTGGCACGGCGGGTGTTGATCCCCTTTGAGAGGGGCAACTCGAGGCTTGAACCATGCTGCAAAGATCATCTGTAGCCCATCAGAAAACGACTCGCCCATTTCCCAGACAAACTGAAAGCACATCGAAAGCATGCGCAGAGAGCCCCCTCGTGACTCAAGTACGAGGTCTCCAAACCTATGCCTGGAACGTCACCTTCATCGACTGTGAGGAAGGTAAGTCTCCCCCCCTTTTTCTCTCTCCTCCTTTCTTCTTCTGCTTGTCCTTCTACATTCGCCTCCTTCCCGCAATGTTATTCTCCTTCTCGTTGTTTTCTTTCTCCTTTCTCACGGTACTCTTTCTCCATTCTCGCGGTATCCTTATCTTTCCCTGCAATACTCTTCTTCCTTCGTTTCCCTCGAACTTACATGGTCATAATCGTAGCTACTCGTTAATAGTATAAATAATATTAATGATAATAATAGTAGTAATAATAAAAATAATAGTAATATGGGTGACGTGAATGTATTCATACTATCTATCTAGTTAGATCCACTAAAAAATTAGGGTATCTCATCTCCGGAGATTCGCTGCCCGATTTTCAACGTAGATCATCAAGCAATCTGGTAAGTCTCTCTCATTTTTCCTCCTCCCTCTCCCACTCTTTCCTTCTTTTACACACACACACTCCTACATATACACACGCACACACACGCACATACTCCTACATATACACACGCACACACACTCACACACTCCTACATATACACACACACACTCATACACACACTCCTACATATACACACGCACACACACATACTTACGATTGGCAATCCCGCGGTGAGCCGGAGCGAAGGCGTGACAGAGGACGGGCGCAAGTGGCGGTGTATATTTCTACGTTGTACTGGAAGATTCATTCGGGTTTGCTCCCCTGCTTGGTGGAAGTACCATGATGTCAGTCGCGGAACAAAAGACTTACTTGCTTTCTTTTCTTCGTTGTCGTCGCCGCAAGCCGTCAGAACTTAGATGTCTCCTCGCCTATCCTTCCGCCTTCTTTCCCTTACTTAGTCTCACCTTCTTCCCCGTTCTCGTGTCCTCCTCCTTCGTACTCCCTTCCCTTATTCGCTTCTCCTTCACCTCCCTTCCTCCTTTTCACGCTCGCATATATTCACGCATGATCACAACTGCACTATCATGCTTACTTCCTCGTGCGCATTCACTCGCTTCTCAACACTCACGCTGTCTGCTTACGTTCGTGCGCATTCACTCACGTTGTTTGCTCACGTTCGTGTCGTGCCTGCGGATAATGGCGTCTGCAGTTAACACTCCTGGCCGCTACCCTTCTTCACCTTCCTAGTCTTGAGCCTACTGTAACTCCTTCCTCTGCTCTTGCTTATCCGACCGCACTACTCTCCCCTTGCTTCCTTCGGGCTGAGCTAACTCAAGGGTCGGGCGGATTCGTTCCCTGTACCCTTCGCTTGTCACTCTTATGCCTAAACCTACCAACCTAGCTCCTTCTTCGGATAGAAGGGGAACTACTGAGTTATATGTAATGTATTGGGGCTCAGTTGACCTAGTGGTCTGAGCTTGTAATCTCAGTTTATATGCTCGCACGCTTGAGCTTGTATGTGACCCTCAAGGGCACTTGGTCGATCGGAAGGCCCAAAGGTCGTGACCGCAATACTGAGGTTGCTGTAGGAAAACTTAAGTGGTGGAAAAGGGCCCCTCTACTTTGTGCGGGCAACGGAAACACTCGAGTGGTAGATAAGTCGGTATCACACCAAGTAGAGGTAACTGTGCTTGGCATTCGAGCCTATGATGGACTAGACCATCGAGTTTTTAGTATACTGTTGGCTCGACATTTTGTGATCTAGGATTAGTCAATTGGTCAATTCCGCCACGTGGACGAATCTTCAACCATTCTCTTTGCGCGACGTCTACAACTTGGCAGACTATCCATCATTCGTGGTAGGATGCTTCGATTATTAACCCGTGTACCCATACGCCTTGGATTCGTTGATTAAGGATTTTGCCGTATTAGGACAACGTTCCTCTATATTACTGTTCACACTGGCTTTATCATAGCAGTCGTTTATGTTACTATGCCCATTGTGAAAACAAGGCCAAATACCCTTGTAAGGGTATTTGTTCCGACAGTGTTCCCGGACCCTATTAAGCGACGTCCCCGTCGCCGGGAAACTATATACAAACAAAGATGTCTTCTGACAAGTGATTCGTTAAATTCGAATCCTTGGAATGAAGTGTAGTTGAGGATTGTCACTTTCAACTCACGTTTCATTGTTACTGTTGGGATCTTAACCCGGGTCTCCCATATCACATCCATAATAAAAATTCAATGATTTGAGATGGGGATACTTGTTTTGTACTACAATACATGAAATCGTCAAGTGTAACAGTGTTTCCTTCTTCCCCTCACCCTTAGATTTTTGGCTCAGGTCATCGTTGGTTGTCTTCAGAGTCAGTGTCCTCATGCGAACTCAACCCCTCAGACACGAGTCCTAACCGAGACCTTGGTAGTCAAACTTTTGGTACCCATGACCGAAGTTGTCGAGCGTCCTGCTCAAAGCCTAATACAGGAGGACAAGCAGTCTCCATCTTGACCCACCACAGTCTTGTTGATCAAGCCGGAGCTACGGCCCACCTCGTTGTTGTTTAACGATGGTCACCCTCGTTAGTTGGGCAGCGATGGGGCATTCATCCTATTTTTTTTTCAAAATACACAGCTCTCACGATAATTTTCGACCCCTCCGACATCCACCTAAATAGATTCTTTCATTGGAGTGGCCATCCCTTTTGGTTTCCATTCGAGGCCAAAGTCGGAGGGTTTACCGCCCGGTTATGCTAGGTCCACAGCCCACACTGGGAATTACCTCCCAGCCTGTGTAGCACACCAAACATGTTCGGAGTTTTTCCGAACATCCGAACATCCGAACATGTTCGGGTGTTCGGCCGAGCGCCACCCGAACATGTTCGGCCGAACATATTAAAAAAAAAATAATAATAAAAATAAAAATTCCAATTTTTAACTCAATCTTGGTTATGAATTTGAGCATATCTCCACGACAAATGTTGTTTGTATTATTATTTTATATAACATATATTTTTTCCAGAGTTTTTGGAGATTGTTTTTTTTTTTTTTTTTATGTTCGCGTTCGGAGACTTTCGACACTCGTTTGCGTTCGGTCACCGAACCCGAACACGATGATACACAGGTCCCAACGATGCCAATTTCCACCAAAGGCTTGGTAAGTCATGCCCTCACATTAACCCTTTAAATGGATGAACCATGTATTTTCAAATGATCAAGATGTCATTAACTTAATTGATCGTCGTTAAGTTGCCACTCAGAGTTGTACCTTCCAAGTCTCTGATCACAGCTCGGTCAGGTACGCACATCGGGGTCATTTTAAATATACGAATCCAAATCCAAAATTTATAATACATACTTGTTTGACTTTCTGCTTGTCAAAATCGATCAAAACAAACATCATATCCAAAGTAATAACATTTATAATGTTTCAATTCACTGAGAGAATTTGAACATTATGTAGCACAGTAGCATGTGTTTTCTTAAACATGCATATATAATCATATGAGTCTGACAATGATAGACGAAGGAGGATTCTCATTTCAAAGACTCAAAACATAGATAAAAGTTTACTCACAATGCAAAAAGTGTTTTGTGGTCACCGACTCATCCCCCTTCGAATATATATATATAAATACAAAACATGTTTCATGGAATCATATATGAGACTCACTTCCTCTCGTCCTCATACCAATCTCAAAACTATCATCTATTATAGTCTATCTCCCTATCAAAACTTTAAGAGAACGGACACACATTCATCCCTAGACTCCATTCTACTTGTCCATATTGTCTTTCATCCAACAATTCTCAATTTGTCTTAAAAATCCATGAATCTACTTATTTTTAATCCAGAAATGTGATGGTCAGCCCCAATATCATATGGAGCTCCACCCTGCCACCCTTAGGGGTCCTCGGGATTGATTGTCATGTACTAGTAACCAACATCCTTCGTGAATCAAACCTAACCACCCCAAACTTAATGTATTTCGCTAGTACTTCATAGTCATCTCTGAAGTGTCCTTCTTCTATGCAAAAGAAGCACCCACTTCTGGCTTTCTTGTTTCTAGCCTTCTTCTTGTGATGTCGAGTTGAAGTCACTGTCTGACTCCCTGGCCCTTCCGATGACTCCAAACTGGACAACCCTCTCTTTTTAGTGCCTTCCTGCAAAAGCAACGTCAAACATTCACTTTTTCATTCCTCAGAGGCAGGAGGCTCCACAATCCGTGGCTCATTTTGCGGCCCCAAACTAGTGGGTTCATCTTTCCCAACAATTGTCTGCTTTGTCTTCTTTCTCCCCTTTTTGTTCTAACAAAAAATCTCTCTCTTCTTTTCCTGCCATCTTAATCTCAAATCCCTCTTCATCTTTCTATTCTACCACCTTGGTGGCTTCCCTGCCTTTTTCTTGGTGGTTAAGTTTGAGTTCTTCTATCCCTTTCAGAATCTCCCCTCATCTCTTGTCCCAAACCTGGTTCATTTTCTTTCTTCTCTCTCCCTGCCATCTCATCTTCCAACTCCTGGCTCTTTTGAGCTAGGGAAACCCCCAACGCATCCACTTGCTTAGACAACTCTTCTTTCTCTTTCTTTAGTTTTTCCACTTCTCTTTTTATCCCTTTCAAACCCTCTGTGAAGTTTGTTACCCGGGCATCCCTATCCTCCTCCATTTTCCTCAACCTGCTCATCTCTCTCAGAAGCCCAGGGATATAATCCAAAAACCTTGGGTGAAGAGCTCGGTGTTTTCTTTAAGCTCTGACTGAAGCCCCTTCCCCAATGCATTCAAGTCCTCACCAGTCTCCCTTGCTTTCTTTCTTCTCTCCATCTTCCCCAGTCTCCTTGCAATCTCAGCATATTCCTCAAAGAGTCTTGTGCACTTCTCATCCAACATTTCATGCAATCCCATCAGTTTGTACAAGTTGGTAGAGTGCTTGAAACTTACTACGAGTTATGACAGCAACATCCTCTCAAGCCTTACATCCCAAAAGGAGTTTGCGGGCAGATGATCATTTTGGAGCATCTTGATCACATAGTCTCTCCACCCTCTCTTCCGCTTCTCCTTCAGAGCTCTTTCCCCTTTGTTTTCCTGTCCTTCTTTTACCTCCCATTTTCTCTGGGATGAACTTTTACATTCCACCCTTCTTTCTTCCTCCTCTTTTTTATCCGCCTCCTTACTTTTTTCTGGTCTCACCCTCTTTTCACCTCTTCTCACGAGAGATGGTTAATGGAACGCCAAAAATTTGGTGTTTTTCGCCGCACCACCACAAGCAATGTTGTCAAAAATTTCGCGAACAGACAATGCAGGCTCATAATACAAACATCAAAAGAACAAACAGGCAAAAAAAAACAAAAATACAATTTTAAAAAACACTATAAAACCCTATTCGGAGTAGCTTTTAGAGTTCGCCAAAATTTTTACCGAATTCGGTGTTTTTGCCAATTTTTTTGTCAGTGGTCCAAATGCATCGAAACTGAATATAGATAAACCCTAAGGCACATACATGTCACACAAAAAAACAAACAACAAAAAAACACAAACTCGAAAAAATATGGCAGTTTCGGTGAAAAATCCGCCGAAAATGACACCACCTATTAACCATATTTGCTTCTCACTTCCATTTTTTTCCTTTCATCCTCGATTGACCTTCTCACTTCAGTCTTCTTGGTCCTTGGTGCCTCAATCATCTCTTGAAGTTTCTCCCTTTCTATTTCTGCCTCCATTTTTCCTCTCTCTATTTCCCCTTTTTTCAAAGTTTGTTCTGCCCCTCCTTTCCTGTCCTTGGGTAAAGTCCCCGACCTGCTCCTCAAATTTTTCAAAGGTATATCCTCTTCCTTCCCCTCTTCATGAGCCTTTCTCTGTAACTCATCTTTCTCTCTCTCAATCCACAACCCTTTCTCTTGCAGTCTTTCCTTCTTGGTTTGGTCTTGCCTCAACTGGGTGTATGTCATTTACAACTTTATTACTATTCCCTGCCAAGTACAAGTTTCTTCCACAATTCTCTTCACTTTATCATTCTCACTCATTTATGTCCTTTCCAACAGCCTCTTCTTCTTTTCTCTATCATCTCATCCTCCTTCCTCTGCAGATAGTTGTAAACTGTCAACAAAATCATCCAAGTTGGTCGCGTCAAATGTCAGATCATCCTCAATCTTGTCCCTAGGAAAAACTCTAAAAAACTACCATAGCTTGACCACACAAGTCATCTATCTCAAACAATTTGCTGACAGTTGTTCAATCTTCTTTTTACAAAACCTTCCTCCAGTCACCATTAAGATTTTCGTCTTGTCATCCCATTCTCTCCTAAAAGCATATTCCTCAAAGTCCCTCAAAAATATATGAAGACTATCCCCTGGCTTGTGGATGGGCATGTCCTCCAAGCTCCTTGAGAGTCTCTGATCCCTCCTCTGCCCTCTCTTTCTCAAGGTCGGTCTAGAGGGCCCTTCCATTCTTCCTCTCTGAGCCATGACCACCTCTTCTCAAGAGTCACGCCTCTTCTATGATTTTGAATTTCTCCAGTTTGGACCCTGAAACCCAGTCTTTTCTTGGGGTTTTATCCATCTCCTGTAATTCATAAGCCCCATGGAGTCCTTGTCGCCTGACTCTGAAAGGTCTTAGCCACTGTTAGTCTTGTTTTCACGACCACAGTTTTTCCAAGGAAGAATCATAAAGTAGCACGGCATCCCCAACTTGCAAGGGTTCGATTCTTACTCTGGGAGTTTGTCTCATCTCTCCTTGTCCTTTCCACGACTGTTTGTCACCCTTGTGGCTGCTTCGTGGATCCTTTCCTCCGTGACACTGATCTGTCTGACCCTAAGGTTCAGTAGCTCCTCAAACGTCAGGTTATTCTCCAAGTCCTATTTGCGCCACGTATTTAGGAAGCTTTCTATTGGCATACATGGCGTGCCGACCATACAAGAGGGTCGCAGACGCATATCCCGTCGTCCTCTTGACAGTGACATTTTCCACAAAGAATACTGTTCTCAGGAATTTTGGCTAGAGATTCGGCTTCCCAGAGGTCCACTTGGCTAGCAAGTTTGTAATGGTACCATGACCACTTTCAACTGGAGCATTTGGGTGAGCCCGAGTCGTGTAGTTACCCATTACTCCCAATTCTTTCAGTAGTTCTTTCACTTTCCTACACATAAACTCAGACCCCCTGTCCATTGTGAACTCTAATACGAACGGTTACCTGAGGTAATATTCCTTACTGCACTCTGTCAGTGTCACCCCAGTTTTATTCCTAATGGTCTTGCCATCGACAAACCCGGTAAGGTTGTCCCTAGCGTCATATATATAATTATATCCTCTGAGTCCCAGCGGCATGACCAATAAATCTAAATGAACAATCGCTCTCACATCTTTGATATACCTGGGATGCAGAGGCTCCTTATATTCAACATGCGATCGTACTTGACAGGGTACACATGATTGACAGTATTTACGAATCATTTCAAACATTCCTTCCCAATAGTAGAGTTTCATCGTCTTCTTGTAGGTTGCCGCAAAACTTCGATGTCCTCCAACTATCCCGTCATGAAGTGTGGCTATAACATCAATCTCACAACTCTTTCCACACACCACTCGCTGCGGTGACCCCCTCTTATCTCTGATGAATAACTGACCACCTCTTACTACATAATGATATCTCATCCGAAGAGTTTTCTCACTTACTTCTCTTTCTCTTTTGTCTCATTAAAAGTAACCCCGTTTCTAGGTAGAATCCATGATATTCCTCCTCTCGGAAATCTTCTGAAATCTCTCCTTTTTCCTCCTTCTCCTCATCAAATTCGTAATCATCCCCAATTACTATTTCATCAGCGTTCACCAAACCCCCTTCATCATTCTCGATTGTTCACGGTTCATCCATCATCCTATAGTTTTCGGCTAAGGTTAATTCCATCATCCATTCTGCATTCCTTCTCTCCATGAGTCCTCTTCTATCATTGGTGTAAGTATCAAGGCAGGTTCCTTCATAAACTCAGGTTGTGGATGCCATATCGAATTTTCGCTCCTCATTGTCTTACTTTCAACGAACATAGCCCAACAGTTGACATGAGTGTGCTTATCATCTCCTTCTCCTAAAAACCCATCAACCGGAGGTGCCTCCTCTTCTGACCCTGCTTGATTTCCCCATTCAATTCTACTCATGCCACCAGCTCTATTTTTGTTCCATGGGACACGTTCCAATTGAAAATCAAACATCCATATATAGGTGAGTCATCTGGCTATGGTCGGGTCTGACGGCGAAAACTTCTTGAGGGAATACATGAGCGTTGTTGGGTCAATTCTGATGATAAACCTCCTTCCAAAAAGGTAATGCCTGAAAATTCTTAGGCAGTGCAGAACTGTCAAGGCTTCCTTTTTGAACTGCGAGTACTTCCGCTTCGTTGAGTTGAGTGTTCGACTTTCAAATCTTAACGGTCTTTCCTTCCCGCTACTGTGTGCCTGGATCAAGACTCCTCCCAAGGCGGTTGGCCCAGCATCAGTTTCAACTATGAAATGTATTTTCATAATTGCATCAAAATCAGGCACCCCCAGCACTAAACCTCCTTCTCTAAATTCATTTTTCAACTCCTCGACCATATCTTTTTGAAGGTCACGCCACTCCCAATTCTGATCCTTTCGTACTAGTTTCCGCAGATGTTTTGTCTTGGTGGCAAATCTTTCTATGAACCTTCTCCAAAACCTACATGTTCCAAGGAAGCTACGAACTTCTCCAATGTTTCTGAAGGGAGTTGGCCATTCCAAGATTTTGTTAGTCTTCTTACCATTGGGTCGTCGACCATATTCATTGCATACATATCCCAGAATGGTTACTTCCTTCACACAATGCCTTGACTTTATGCCACTCGCAGTGAGGTTATACTCTTCCAAGAGAGATAAAACCTCTCTTAACCCTTCGACATGCTTCCATACAAACTTTCTTATCCCAAGAGCCACTTCTGATTCATCTTTCTCAATAGGACCCTTGACGACAAGGTCGTCAATATATGGCTCAGTAATCCGAGGGCTGATTGGTTGCGTTACCCTGATCATACTGCGCTGCACCATTGCCACAACGTTGGTCCATCCTTGTGGTGCAACATTCATATGGACTAACCCTCGAGGCGTATAGGATGATCTGCAGGATAGACCGGAAATTTATCATACCCTGAGTAGAGGTCAATAAGGGATACAATCGATCTTCCTGCGCAAGACTCTGACAGTTGATCAGCGTTAGGCAATCCCCTAGCATCTCTCACGGTCACCGCATTCAATCGTTGAAGGTCTTGTACCCATCTGAACATCCCGTTTGGTTTTACAGAGCAAAATCAATGAGACGCGTATGGTCCAGTAGAAAAGTCTGCAACATTCGTACGAATCTTTCCATCTAGGTACTCCACCACCTTCCTATGATTTTCAAGATTGGCGTACTTAGCCCCTCGAACATTCAATAGCTCATGCGACACAGTATGAATGCGGATCATTTCGATTTTATCCACATTCATCCGTCCACGTTGATCATCATTGAAAGCATATGCTCCACGTTTCTCACGCATCAAGTTCCTTACCAGAGCCTTCTCTTGCTTTATTAAAAACACGGGTTTGCCCATTATTAGATCTTTCTCCGTTTCCTCATTGATGCGACAAGGTCCATTCGTTATTTTTTCCATCATCTGCCGTATCAATTCTCTCTCTTGTTCATAGTACACTCCTTCTTCCTAACTTGCCTGGACTAGTGTTGGATGACTTTTCTTATCTACCGTCTTGTACCGCCTTTTGGAGCCCTACTTGAGCCCACCCCTAAAAAATGCTGACCAACAGCTTGAGCATTTGGCGCATGTGGTCCTTCCATTCGGGAAGGAGGAGGTTTATACACAAGCTCAACCCTCCCTCCTTCTGGATCTTCCTGCACTCTTTCGATAAGCGTCGTGACGACATCCGGGTCGGCCATCCCATAGGCTGACACCATCTCAACTGCTTCTGCAATACTTGACAGGCTTAATATGAGTCCATCATTCTTCTCGTCTTCCGTTTCTTCTTCGTCTTCCCCTTCTATTTCCATTCGTCTACTCTCTGACTTCTCAAACGTGTATAATCCTGCATTGAGTCGGTTTTTCGAACTGTGGGGCCGAGTATTTCTGCAAGTAATCACTTCAAAGTTTTCACAGGTTGGATCACACAAGATAACAAACATAGTGTCATCATGTTTATTCATTATGAGAGTCCCAGATCTGGACAAGAAAGATTTTCCCAGTAGTATGGGGATATCCAGACTCGGTATAATGTAAGAACAGGTGCGCACCTAAACTCGTCTTATCTCCACTACTACGTTTGAGGCCACTCCTGTATAGTCAGCCTTTCCATTCGCCTCATTGAGGTACCCACAATCATTTTTGTCAATTTCTAACCCCAATTTGTTTGTTGTCTCTGCATTTATAATATT
This sequence comes from Chara braunii, assembly GCA_003427395.1. NCBI lineage: Eukaryota > Viridiplantae > Streptophyta > Charophyceae > Charales > Characeae > Chara > Chara braunii. Next base: position 1,888,107 of record BFEA01000232.1, read on the forward strand.
CGTTCCAGCCCCCGTATCAACCATGCCCAGACATATCTTTCCTCTGACCATAATATCTATGGATCCTGTTCCTACAAATTTTCAGTCCATCTTGCTCCCCGCAACTCCCAAGTTTGCTTCTTTGGGAATCAAATCCCCCATTTTAACTGTTGCTACCCTTTTACGGGATAACCGAGTTTTTACCATTTCTCTCAACCTTGGTGTCAATGCGAGGATTTCTCTGAGGTTCAACAGCTTGTTGTAACCTTCCAACTATTTATTCACTAAACCTTCCAAATCAACTCCTTCTTCGATTGCTGTCTAATACCGACGTTTCATGGTCCCATTCTTCTTCGTCTTTCCTTCCTGAATCCATTGTTTCCTTCTCTTAGCCCTGATCTCTGCTCGCTTCTCTTCTTCATCCTGAAACTTATCATCCTCATCCTCATCACCTTCAACCATGATAGGTAATTTTGCCTCGACTGGTTGGAAACTCTTAGCTTGTTCCTTTGGCGGGTTATTACCTCCGGTTTTCCGAGTGGCATACGGGATTGTTCCTTTTGCATTCCTATGACTCATCCTAATTCTAGAGGCCATATTCGCTCTCAAAACCCTCGGGTTTGGTTCACCTGGTCCTTCATTTGGTCCTTCCTGCCCCATGGTGAACACTCTTGGAGGTCTAATCCTAGCTTTTTTATCTTCATCACATATTCCTTGCAGCCTCAAATGCAGTCTCTGCATTTTATCTACTAAATCTTCCATTCTTTCAAACGTTTCCTTGACACTGGCACAAACTTCCTCCTCTCAAGTTTCCTCGCTTATAATAGGGTCCTTTCTCTTGACTTCCCCGATTCCCATCTTACTCATCTTCTCTTTAAGACCAGTTACATCCTCTACTTGGATGATGGGGTCATCCTTCTCTTGCCATATTTTGAACATGGTCGGGGCGTTGGGACCTTTTCCAGCTATTCGGAAGGCTTCTTTCCTCGTGCCCCAGGAATGCTGGGATCGATCAACTGCCCCTTTATGTCGAAGACATCCCCATCTATGCTTGATGTGATATGTCTGTAAACTCATAGAGCTTCCTGACGTGACATCTTTTTACCATGTGTCCTTTGGTTTGACAGTGCGTACAGATGCACTCGCTATAGTCCACCCAACCTCGTTCGTATCCTTGCCCATTCCACTGTTCATTTCCTCTACCATACCCTCTGCCATAACTTTGATCATATCCCCGACCAAAGCCTTGTTGATATCCTTGACCCATTTGATTGACTTCCATTTGTCGTGACTCCCAATTTCTCATTTGTCCGCCATTACCTTTATTATTCATCCCTCGTTCTCCCAAACCATGACTCCTCTCTGTGTTTCTTCCCCTTCCACGGCCTTGTGCTTGGCCTTGGGCTTGAGTTTGATTCTGACCGCTTTGGTGACTTGATCCTGGTTGCTGTTTACCCCTTTTTTGTTCCTGCCATACTCCTTGCTCATCCCCCAAGTTCTGGACTTGTGGCAACATCGGATAGGGTCCCATTGGCCCTTGCATCGTCCATGGTCCCATTGGAAAATACCCAGGCCACGTACCCATTGGCGGCTCCATGGGCCATTGTCTGAACTGAGTCGTGTTTGTTGAAGGTTCTTGGCCATACTCGAATATCGCTTGTTGAGAGACCTGACATTTTCCTGTACCTTACCCTCCTAGGGTTAAATTCCTTGCCTTCCTTTGACACTATGTTAATTTAGTCGCTACTTCAGGTTCCTCTTCTTCGTCTTCGGGTTCTTCTTCTTCTTCTTTCTGCTTCCTTTTTTCCAACGATTGCGTAACTGTCAGTACCTTTCTTTGCGACACATTTTCCTTCAATTCCTTTATCTCACTCACCATGTTACTTTTAACTTCACCTAACGCATTGTCGGCGCCTTGAATCGTTCCTACTGCCTTTCTCTTCCTTCGTTATACTTTTACTTGATGGCTGAACACTTGATCAAGATCCCCCATGACAATATTCTTTTTGATGACTTCCCAGGCCGTTTTCCTACCTGATGCTTCTCCCCTAGTCAACTTCATTGCCTCATATCCCGAAAATTTTCCTAGGAAAATGATACACTGCATTTCTTCTGACAAACCTGGAACTCTCTCGGTTGTCTTCTCGAAAGTATTAGCAAATGCCCCTATCGTGGTGAAATTATCCCGGTTCATATTGTACAAGTGCTCGACAGTGAGCAGACCGTCCCCTAGCTTGAACTTCCTCTGCATACCATTCTTAAACTTAGTTTATTTCGCATTGGTCTTCCTTGCAACTTCTTCCACATCCGGCTTAAACTCCCACCACATATATTCGCACAACTGAGCAAACTTCTCAGCGGGGGTCAACCGGTTGAAGATTTGTTCTAGCAGTTTCAACCAGTGAGACACTCTTTCTCCTTTGAAAGGGAAAATATTTATTTTCCGCAGTTGTGACCTTTTGACCGCCCTCCTTTCCAGTATCTTGACAATTTCTGCCGCGGTTATGGGTGGTGGTCCACCTCAATTGACGCCTTCGTCGCCAAGGTCACTCATTTTCTTTTTTCTTTTTTAATTAGATTTGTCGAATCTGTTAAGACACACAAGAACAACCACCAAACCCATCTCATGTTATGACAAGACCACCTGGATTCTAGCAACTCTTACCTTACTTATTCCTAAGTTCCGACAGTTGAATCTCCTGGGAAGAACCTCCCTTCCTGGTTGCAATGGTACAGATAAAATTTTAGTAGCCCAAATCATCTAGATCAACATAGTTTCCGTACCAAAAGTTCCTAACCATACGAAACAAGAAGGGAATATCATCGAGGAAGACATCGATGCATGCCTCTCTACAAAGCTTGCGCCAATATACCAATCGGTTTTCTATGTGATAAATGCCTAAATACATATTCATGATGGATAAGATCCACGTTTTCTATGCCCCAAAAAACTTCATCTATTATGAACTTAGGAAGAGTAGTCTTAACGTTCGCCATTGGATAGGCAAATTCAGTCGCCCACCTTGCCTCAATCGATTGTATGACCACTCTTTCTCCTCCCCAGTACATCTTTCGGGAAAATGCTTCAAGGCTTAACCCCGCAGTCTGAACATACTTGGAAATTGAACGACTCTCTCCTATGGTCAGGTCAATCACTTCTACTCTTTATCTTTTAATCCTTCCTTCCCCCGTTATATCTCCTCCTTGACCAACATATTCTCTTCTTTTCTTTCTCACTCCCTCCTTCTTCTTCCATATAAAAAATTTTCTTACTACCTGTTAATGCGACATCCTATCTAGTGACTGTGTCGCTTAAAACGTAGTACTTGCCACCACGTATCCTGACTATAATCACGGCCAGGAAATAGCCTTATCAGCATGTTTACCAGCCCGTACGTACGAAGGTCCCTGGGCAGACCTTCGTACGTACGGGCGTTCGGGGTCCCGTACATGGTCCGAACCTGACGGCGTTCGGCCCCCGCCAAAAATTATTTCGGGGCCTGAAAATACTTTTTTGTTTTTTATTTTATTTTTGTAAGTTCATTATGACGTGCGGTACACGCCTATAAATTTTCAAGTCATTTGGCTTAGCCAAATAGGAATTAAAAATCGTCAAAGATGGCGGTGTCAAAACGTGCTTGCCCACATTTTTTTTCACTTTTAACTTTTTGTTTTCACTTTAGTTCGGAGTCTAAACAATTTTTTTTTTTTTTTGAAACTTTTTTAGTGTATTTTGCATTATGTGAAGTACACATATCTAAATTTTTAGGGCAGTTAGCTATTCCAAAAAAAAACGAAAAACCGCCAAAGATGGCGGTGTCGAAAACGTGCTCGTGAACTCACTAAATTTAATTCTTTTTTTATTTTTATTATTAGTATTTTTTTTTCATAATTTATTTTTATTTCAATTTTGGCAAGGAATTTGGATGTAATGCTCGGGCAAATCTTGTTTAGTTTATTTTTCTCCATAATATATCTTGTTTTCAGATTTTTTTTTWTTTTTTTTTTTGGGGGGGGGGGGAAGTCCGCGTTCGGCCCGAACGGCTGAACGCATCCCCAAGGGGGTCCCATACGTTCGGGCGTTCGGCCCATCCAGAACGCCTGTTACCCTGCTTATCAGTAATAAATAATAATAATAATAATAATAATAATAATAATAATAACAACAACAACAACAACAACAATAATAATAATAATAATAATAATAATAATAACAACAACAATAATAATAATAATAATAATAATAATAATAATAATAATAACAATAATAGTAATAGTAATAATAGTAACAAAGAATTAGTTGCGGTATACTAGCTATTCGCCCGGCCAGATGCAGCAACAGAGGGTGCGTTGCGTTCGGGAATGGAATTCAGATTGTCGCAGCGACGATCACCGAGCGAGTTGGTAAGTCTTTCTTTCTCACACACTCACACGCCCACACACACATACACACACACAAACACACATACACACACACACACACAGTTGCTTACGCATGCACACACACACACACACACTCGCAGCAGTAGTAGTGCATGCTTCCAAATCATAGTGGTAGGTTCGCTCGACTTTGCTTCATCCTAGCAATTAAAGCATCGCACGATCAGCCGCCCGATCGAGGCTTACACACACAAACACACACATATGTAACCAGGCAAACAAGTGTAGTAGTGTATATTTCCATGTTCTAGCGTGAGACACATTAGATTTTGCACATCCTATTCAATGGAAGCACGTAGGCGGTGAATTAGGCGCGAAGCGGTGAAAGTCGCCAGCTCAACTGGTGGAATGCCTTGAAAAAGGGTTATTGCTTATTCTACTTGTAGCCAATTAGGTTATATGGTATTCGCTTGCGGTATCTCCAATTATTCTGTGAGTGTATTTCATCTGATGAACCATGCTTTTTTTAAAGCATTACTTTTTTTGAGTGCAGGTTTTGTGATTCATGCAATGTCTGATGAACAAGATATGCGCAAAATGGGAGGATTAGCACCATGAAGGCAGCCTCGAGGTTGGAGACTTACCTTCAAAGCTCGTAACCAAAATGTAGCGGAGCAGCATCGCAGCATGATCCGTCATAATACGCATCATACCGAGGACAGTTCATGGGCAAATGATTGGCACGGTAAGTACTGGGCGAGTGGTGATCCCCTTGGAGAGAGGCAACTCGAGGCCCGAACCGTGCTGCAAAGATCATCTGCAGCCCATCAGAAAACGACTTGCCCATTTCCCAGACAAACTGAAAGCACACCGAAAGCATGCGCAGAGATCCCCCTCGTGACTCAAGTACGAGGTCCCCAAACCTATGTCTGGAACGTCGCCTTCATCGACTGTGAGGAAGGTAAGTCTCCCCCTCTTTTTCTCTCTCCTCCTTTCTTTTTTTGCTTGTTCGTCTACATTCGCCTCCTTCCTACAACATTCTTCTCCTTCTCGCTGTTTTCTTTCTCCTTTCTCGAGGTACTCTTTCTCCATTCCCTCGGTATCCTTATCTTTCCCCGCAATACTCTTCTTCCTTCGTTTGCCTCGAATTACATGGTCATAATCGTAGCTACTCGTTAATAGTAGAAATAATATTAATAATAATAATAATAATAATAATAGTAATATGGGTGATGTGAATGTATTCATACTATTTATCCGGTTAGATCTAGTCAGAAATGAGGGTATGTCATCTCCAGGGATTCGCTGCCCGATTTTCAATGTAGATCATCGAGCAATAAGTCTCTCTCATTTTTCTTCCTCCCTCTCTCTCTCTTTCCTTCTTTTACACACACACACTCCTACATATACACACACACACACACGCACACACTCCTACATATACACATGAACACACATGCACACACTCCTGCATATACACACGCACACTCACGCACACACTCCTACATATACACACGCACACTCACGCACACACTCCTACATATACACCCGCACACATGCATACTCACGATTGGCAATCCCGCGGCGAGCCGGAGCGAAGGCGTGACAGAGGACGGACACAAGTGGCGGTGTATATTTCTACGTTGTGTCGGAAGATTCATTCAGGTTTGTTCCCTTTCTTGGTGGAAGTACCATGATGTCAGTCGCGAGACAAAAGACTTACTTGCGACCACAGTACTCTCCCCTTGCTTCCATCGGACTGAGCCAATCGTGCCCAACACAGTTGCATCTACCTCGACGTTCGGGCATGGGCTTGTGCGTGTGTAGATGCCCCTTTCTGAACTTCGTATTCGGGCCCAAGATCGTACACCATGTTTGTCAATGAATCTTTATCTCAATTTTGGCTTTGTTCACAATGATTAATCCAAAATCTAAAACAAAAAAAGAAAAATAGGAAAAATAAAATAAAAAACTACCCTAGTGTGTCGCCGAACGGCCAACTGTCGACTTTTGTTACGGGGAGGAGCCTAAAGTCTCCACGTTCAACTGCTTCTAACCCCGAGGTTGCGGATTCGAGCCTTGGCTGATCGTCGCATGGATTAAATAAAAAAAAACCGTTGTGGAGCTCTTTTATAAAAGGAGCTAACTCAGGGGTCGGGCGGATTCATTCCCTGCACCCTTCGCTTGTCAGTCTTATCAGACTCTTATGCCTAAACCTACCAAGCTAGCTCCTTCTTCGGATAGAAAGGGAGCTGCTCAGTTATGCACTGGGGCTTAGTCAACCTAGTGGTCTGAGCCCGTGATCTCTGTCTGTGTGCGCGCACGCTTGAGCGTGTATGTGAATTTCAAGGGCACTTGGTCGATCGGAAGGTCCAAAGGCCGGTTCTTACCCGTGACCACAATATAAAGGTTGCGGTAGGGAAACTAAGGTGGTGGAAAAGAGCCCCTCTACTTTGTGCGGGCAACAGAAACACTCGAGTGGTAGATAGGTCGGTATCACACCAAGTAGAGGTAACTGTGCTTGGCATTCGAACCTATGGCGGACTGAACTACCAAGTTTTTAGTATACCGCTGGCTCGATATTTTGTGATCTCGGATTAGTCAATTGGTAAATTCCGCCACGTGGACGGATCCTGAACCATTCTCTTTGTACGACGTCTACATCTTGGCAGACTCACCACCCTTCGTGGAAGGATGCTTCGACTATTAACCCGTGTACACATACGCCTTGGATTCGTTGATCGAGGATTTTGCTGTATTACGACAGCGTTCCTCCATACTACTGTTCACACTGGTTCCATCATAGCAGCCGTTTATGTTACTATGCCCATTGTAAAAACAGGGGCAAATACCCTTGTAAGGGTATTTGTTCCGACAACGCGACTGAGAGGGGAGGATCAGACGACGACCAGGTTTCGTGCGTCCGCTAGACTAGTTGGCAACTTCAGTTGTCCTTCTGGACGAAGAGAGAGATTTGGCAGCATACTTGCAGAGACCGTTGTCGGATCTGCCACGAGAGGACCCAGATGCACAGGATGGAGGTGCGGACGCTGGGCAGCCTGTTGTCGGGTGGCTGCTCCTCGTGAGGGAGGCTTAGACAGAGAGCAGCTCGCCCATGACCTGGCGGTCGCCGGCTACTCCGTGGAGGAGATCAAGGAGGTGTTGGTGGGGTATCCCGGGCGAGATACGAGGCACACCTCACCAGGAGATGCACACATGCCAGCGATCGGATATTGGCTGCACACGCGCCTCCCCCTCACTCCCGTTGCCACCTCCAGATCCCTCCTTGGCATTGGACATTGAAGGCGCGGGACCACATGAGGCTCCCATGATGGATACACAGGTGGCCGGTGGAGAAAGCAGCGGTGTACGGCAACGTGACTCCTCGGGGACAGGTCTTCGCCGTCCAGTTTCACATGCTGGGGTCATCACTTGGACGATGATGCCACTGCCACCAGAGATCCGTCGGTTGTCATCAAGCAACTTCGACAATTCGTTGGTCGCAAGCGAAAGGCAGAGCGTGCCCTAGGACACGAGGGTGGGAGAGTTGCAGGTCGAGGCCGAGGGAGAAACTAACCCCCCGGACGAGGGAGAGGAGAGGGACGAGGCAGGGCTCGAGGAGGTGGCGCATCATCACGGAGGTTACGCTCTTCGGAAGGATTGCAGTGCGCGTCAATTTGGTGGTGGCATACAGTTCAGTACCCTCCGCTATCGTGATGCTCTTCATCGAGGTGTTTGGTCATCCAGCATCACCATGACGTTAGTAGTCACATCGTCATCATGTTGCTTACCCTTGTAATCAGGCTCATGTCACTTTGACCGCGTCCCTCCTCTCGGTGTGATGTGTGCGTCCATTGTTGTAGTCGGGGTCCATAGGTGGTGTATCTTTCCAATTTTCAGCGGAAGATTTATTCTCAGTTGTCATACTTGCCGAGTGGTGGAGATCTCATTGTCGCTTATGCGCTTTTAGTCATGAGCCCTATTTATGCTCATTGTGCCCTTCGTCACTTTTCATCATGATTTTTTTCGTGCTTACCACCGTCGTAGTTAGGCCACCAGTGATAGTCCTTTCTTTATATGCATGATCATCTTGTAGCAGGATTGCATTGTAGTGCGCTCGCCCATATGTACCCTCAACATGTTATTTGTTAAAAGAGAACATTATGTTTCAAACTAGTACTCACATGATATTATTCTTAGGACGAATTAACCTGATTTTCAACTAGAAAGAAACTTAGGACCCGAGAACTGAGTCTAAAGGACACAATTGATTGTGTCCAAATTGTAATTCAAGAGAAGAGTGAAGAGTGTAAACTTCGGATTCCAACACACTACGAACAAGTTTATGAGACAACCATGAACTAATCAAAACTCAAGATACAACCAGTGAACACAAAATATATGACAACACAGTGGTAATTTAATTTCAAGTAAAGGGTGAAGACAATGACATATTGAGAATGTCAAATAACTAGAACTTCATATTCCAACGTACTTCGATGTTTTTTGTGACTCAATTATGATTCAGTACCTATTAACTGAAAGTCATGTGAAAAATGAACGCAATGACACGTTATGAATATCAAAGAGTTAAAACTTCGGATTCCGACACACTTCGATGTTTTCCTTTATGTTCAAACAAAGTGATGCAAACTTAGGACTTTACTAAAACTGAGCCTAGACGACATGATGATGGACACATAAATTGAAATTCAAGTACAGAGAGAACATAAAGACACATTGTCAAAAAGTTGGAACTTTGAATTTCACAATAATTTGGTGAATTTTTTGATACTACGATGAAGCACAACGACAACTTTGGTTACAAAAATAGGACTTAATACCTTAAATTATATACCTTAAATTGAAAGTTAAATAGTTTAATTAACCACACTAAGAGGTTGGGAATTCAAGAATCACGTACAAAACCACCACGGAAAAATAAGTATATTGAGAAATTGTGAAACTTGAAAATTGACTTGAAGCATTACCGCATAAAAGCAGTGAAAGAATTTAAAGAAGAACATTTAGATAGCCTTTGAAAGAAGATAAGAACCGCGTAAAAGCAGCAAAGGACTTATGAGAAGAACATGCAGAAGGGTTGAAAACACTAGAAGATGACTTCAAGGTTGCAATGCATGCAACCAGCGAAGGAATTGAGAGAAGGGATAATTCATGCAAGTTAAAAAATTGAGAGTAGGGCATGTAAAGAGGGTACGGAACGTAGAAACTAAAGTATACGTGAAGTATTTATCTCAACACTCTTCTATAATATATGTCTCATAAATCCCTAGCCAAAAACATTATCCGCTCGAACACTGTGAGAAATTAAAAGATCTATAATATTCACTCGTCTTTTTCGTCTCCTTCATCGACACTCCCTTGAATAGATGGATTCATATCTTGAAGCGCTCGTGCGACATTCGCTCCAACATTAGGAGGAATGACAAGTCCAGTTATAAACGTCTTTGTTCCTTTTGTTGCTCTCTCCCAACCAAAAACGACCGAGGCAGCAGACTGTCATTGTGTGTCATCATTCTGCTTCCACCTTTTCTCTCTTGCATTGTGATAAAGTCCTTCAAGCGACTTGCATCTTCCAGTCACTACCCAATCTTCCACTAACACTTTGTTGTAATGTGTTGAACCTTGTTATCATCTACAGGACAGAGTGTTCTTCCTACCCCAATAGACACGCCTCTCGAGAGGTCGTCATCGGATGAACGAAAGATTGAAAAGGTATCTTCGTCAACATACATCACGGGGTCGAAATTTGTCTTCGATCTATCTCTTCTACATCCAACAAACAAGGTTTGTTTGTCGTCGACATGGGGATTGCTACTACAAGGACGTTCATCAGTTTGGAGCACTTACAACGTTCATTAAAAATTTTGCAGACGTGTGGAAAACTCGTTTGCAATGTTGTCATCACTATGTTTGATATCCTTTACCTAGTAAGACAATGCTCTTTCTCTTCGTCTCACTTCCTCTTCTCGGTACGTGCACCACGTTGACCAATTACCCCAAAAAACTCTCGAAAGCGAGTAACACAATTTTAATAATTCAAATAATGAATTCCAAGAATAGGTCTTATAGGAGGCGTGCTAAATGGTCAGAAAGGACCGAGAAAAGGTTAACAGATACTTATATATTCAACTCATTTTCAGTTGCTTCCAAGGAGTGTTGGGTACTTGGATGAGGGGATCTGAAACCACTTTCAAAAACTTCATTCACTTCAGGCCATTTCAGATGTTTTAGGTCCCCGCCTAAAACCTCTTAAATCACATGAAGTGGTTGGAACTTCAGAAAGTGGTTTCAGATCCCCGCATCCAAGGGGACTTGAAACCGCTTTCAAAAGTTTCAACCACTTGAAGTCATTTAAGAGGTTTCACGTCTTGCCAACCTGAAACTCCTAAAATAACATGAAGGGGCTAAGATTTAAAAAACAGTTTCAGGTTCCTCTTATCCGAGGGGGACTTCAGAACGAGGTTTCGGATCCTCTTATCCGAGGGGGACTGAAACCATTTTTAAAATTTTCAACCACTTCATGTTATTTCAGAGGTTTGAGGTCTCCTCACCTGAAAATTCTCAAATGATTTGAAGTGGCTGAAAATTTGAAAGAGGTTTCAGATGCCCCGATCCAACCATTCGGATAAGAGGATCCGAAACCTCGTTCAGAAGATTCAGCCACTTCAGGTCATTTTATAGACTTCAAGTCTGCCCACCAAAAACTTCTGAAGTAGCTTGAATTGGCACATAACAACGTCGAACAAAAACAAAAACAGGCAAAAAGAAAAAAAAACACATAAAATATAACCTTCAAATCACGTGAAACTCATGAAATGAATTGAAGTGTCTTCAGGTCATGTCAACAATTTCATACCTCTTCTAACAAACTTCAAACCTGTTTATTCTAAAATCCAGTAGGTCATGAACCACTTGTGAAACGACCTTCGTAGCTACCATCGGTGTTTTGTTTGAACTAGTGTATCGGATCTTTCTCAGGCAACTCCTTGTAAAGCATCACCAAATTATCTCAAAAAAAAAAAAAAAAAGTACGTGTTACTTCAAAATACCTTTGATATTGATCGCATCTACCGGGTTTACAATACTTATTGAATGTGTTGATCTATGGAGGGAAATACACTTAGGAGCTAGGTTGTTGGATCGGACGTCCGGGACCCCCCTGACCGTCCGGGATGCCCGACCGGACGTCTCGTCGGAAGTCCATTGTCCGACCTAGCGCAAAAAAAAAAAAAAAAAAATGTTTCTCAGAAAAATCTGAAAACAACATATGTTATGTAACATAGCAATACAAGCAACGTTTGCCTCGGAATCATGTTCAAATTCGCAGTCAATCATGAGTTAAAAATCGAAAACCGAAAAAAAATATTTTTTTTTTATGAAAAAAAAAGGTACCGTACGTATGGGGGAGACGTCCGGGGGAGACGACCGTCCCCCAGACCATTGGTAACCTAGCTTAGGAGGTTTTTTGCGGGATTGCTCAAAGAGATCAAACAACTCATCCATGATATAAGCGTCTCATCTTTCAATTTCTTAGAGAATACGTTGAAAGTGGCGTGTACATCTATATCGTTACGCACAACCATCATGAAACTTATTTCCACTTCCTTAAACACTTTGAGCTTAACCAACAGTGCAGCTAATGTACATACGTATTTGTTCTTGTTTTCTCGCAAACAATTGTCAGCCTAAATGCGCAAAAACGGCGAAAATTGTTTCCCACTCGCTTGAATTTCAACGATGGTTCTCATGACATAAGTAGTGATAGTGCTTGAACTTTGTTTGAAATATGGAATCCACGTATATAAGATCTCTATGTGTGCAATGAGTCAATGACACTCGTGAGATTGATCTTCATCATCTTCTCGTGTCAAAGCGCTTTCGAGTAATTGGTTTGACCAATATAGGGGGCATTTGTCTTCTTATGATTTATGTCGTCAATGATGAGATATAAACACTCATCTGGTCGGACCATCACATCAACCTTTGCTCGACTGTAGTACAAATTTGTTTGCAGTTTGTCGCTCTTTGTGAACTTTCATCTCGTTTTTTGCTTGTTGTCAATCAGGAGGAATAATTACATATTGTATACGTTCTTTTATAGCATGACAGTTCACACACTTCGTGAATGTGTTCGAGTGTGCTAATGTAATGTGATAAAAACCGTTTCCGGAGACGACTTCGAGGCCCACAGTTACAAAGTCTAATTTAATAGAGTTATAAATTGGTCTCCTCGTGAAAGCAGCGAGAAGACGAAATTTCGGTTCATAAACCACACCGTGATGAACCACCGGGCTCGACATGTTATCTGCATAAAACTCAATGAATTGTTTCATCTTTTCGAGCATGCCCTCGTTCTTTCTTTTTATTGACATCTACCTATAAGCTCATGTTCACAATATGCAAAGTCATTGTCGAAACACTTCGTGTACTTATAGAACGTATTACGATTAACGCATTGCCGTACGCTTTAACGCACATAAAATGTCGCAACTATATTGGTCGAACGCATCTTTGTTTCCCCTCATAAACTGTGAAATCTTCAACGTTTTTCATCCACTACTTCGATCTCTCGTCTGCAGTCTTACTGTACAATCCTTCTCCAACCTTGCAGACTTCCACCGACGACATCTTGTAATAACATCTAGAGATGCAACATTCTATGTCACATACCATAAGAATTTTTTTTCCAATAGCATATCTTTCGCCCTTTTGTACTGTCCTTTCTTCTTAGCGTTTGTATTGGCCATGCTATACGGTCTTCTATCCTCTGGAAGAGGCGCAAACAAAACTCACAGTATTGTCATTTTTTTGGTCGCCCTTTGGCTGGAAGTGTCCGACGTAGAGATACTTTGGACAGGCATGCCATCATCAAAGTGCTATTTTCATGAGCTTGCTCGTGAAGTAGACAATTTCTCTGATGAAATAATCGGTGGCTACGAATTGCGTACCACTGTAGCCGCATTGCCCTAGCGACGTACTGGAAGAGGGAAGCCCTTTCGATGGATATGCAATGCTTAGCAACTGCGTACCCTCTTCACCAGAGGTTCCGAAACAAGAAGCCATGACCATGAGAAAGTCGGTTGTTGAAGATGTTGAGTGTATCACGTCACAAATCAGAACTACGACTGAGGAGGAATGAATTACCAGCCTTACGAACGATTTCGTTCCACTCCAAGGCAAGGGGATGCAACACCTAAAACTTTCACGATAAGCGAAACTCTTTTCCTTGGGGACTGCGATTTGTGACTGTGCTAAAGGAAAACTGTCTGATGCAAGTCGAAGTCATGTTCGGATTCCATGTTCAGGTTCATGCATTCATCCCTTCAGTCTATTCATTTCTTCAATTGTCCTTTGTACTGTCATGTTGCGTTTTTTTTGTGGTCACTGGTCACTGCATTTAATAGAAAAAATGGATAATTTCGACAACGTGGTTTGAAGAGGTACTTTCGAGTAATGTTCACACCCTGCAAAAGACCGGAGCGAAATGTCAGTTGCAAATCTTTGCTACATCCATGGGTTGTATATAGACGGTTTTGGACTAGAGTACGGCTCAAAGGTCTCATGGGCATCAACGTCGCCGAGTGGTTTACCCCACTTTTCGGTATATTAAGGGGTATCCAAAGGGAATTCATTTGGAGTCATTTGCAGCCTACCAGAGAAGATTCTAAAAGCAAGGCTGCAAAAATGTTAATTTTACGATAGGTAATGAATTAACATTTATAGTAGTTCATACTATGGTTGATTTGTTCTTCGCACACACTCATCACTACAATATGACTGAAATCCTACCTCTAACAAGTTCGGATCCCGGTGAACTTCGAAAATTGCGCTCCACTAGATCCACCTCAGTACCCACCTGCAATTCCTCGCCATCCTTATTCGTCAGACATTGGTCATTCGGCTCTGTACGACGACTTCTTCAACTATGCTCGATTGAAAGTAAAATTTGTCTACCGCAACCATTGTAAACCCCCGTTGTGGTTTGTCATTCCGACAAGGTGATTCATTGCCGACGTTCTCGTCGAGAGTTCGGACGCAGAAGTTTCGGCGTCTGGCATAAGAAAATGATCAGAGTTGTCCCAAATGCAAGAAAGAATTTTGGCAGGGCATCACCTTGCCGGAATGAGAAACTTGAACGGGGGTCTTACAAGTGCAAGAGGGCGCGAGAGACAAATTTTCTTCTCAACCTATCAAAGTTCGTGCAAATGGAAACTGTCAATGTCTGGTGAAAACAAATGGCATGGTGTTGCAGATAAATTCCGTGAAGGATCTGGCGGAGCGCAATTTTTTAAGTTCACTGGGAACCAAACTTGTCATGGCTTTAGGGTTTAGGGTTTAGGGTCACACAACCATGAACTAATGTCAAGGTACAAGTAGTGAGCGCAAAATATATGAAAACAAAGTGATAATTTATATTTAAGTAAAAAGTGAAGGCGATAACACATTGAGCATCTCAAATAACTAAAACTTTAAATTCCAACGCACTTCGGTGTTGTTTTCTGACACATACATGATTGAGTATCTATTAACTGAAACTCATATGAAGAATGAACGCAATTCAAGTAAAGAGTGAAGGCGATGATACATTGAGAATGTCAAATAACCTACGTTACTGAACGTACACGTACGGGGCCTTTCCGTACGAAACATACAGATAATATCTGTACGGGAACCCGTACGCCCCTGTACGACCCGTACGAAAAAAAACAAAAAAACAAAAAAACAAAAAAAATCATCCAAAAAATCCTAAAAACATATATGTGATGTAAAATCCCAAGACAAGCAACATTTGCCTGAGCACCATCTGCATATTCTTATTAGAATTAGAGAAAAAAAAATAAAAACAGTAAAAATAAAATAAAAAAAGTCGTACGGGCCTTGAGTACGAGTAGCGTACAAGAAATGAGTACAACTTGTATTCATACGGGGGTGAGTACGAATCGCAACGTAGCAAATAACTAGAACTTCGGATTCCAACGCACTTCGATGTTTTTTGTGACAAATATATGATTGAGTACCTATTAACTAAATCTCATTTGAAGAATGAACGCGATGACACATAAGGAATTTCAAAGAGTTAAAATTTCGGATTCCGACACACTTCGATGTTTTTTCTCACGCTCTGATAAAGTGATGCAAACTTAGGACATTATGAAAACTGATCGTAAACAACATGATGATTGACGCATAAATTGAAACTCAAGTTAAGAAGGAAGATAAAGACACGCTCTCAAAAAGTTCGAACTTTGAATATCATAGCACTTTGATGAATTTTGTGACACTATGATGAAGCACAACGACAACTTTGGTTACAAGAACTAAACCTTATCACTTAAATTGCAAATGTTAAAATTGAAAATTAAGTAAATAGTTGAGTTAACCACACCAAAAGGTTGGGGATTCAAAAATCACGTACATAACAACCACGAAAAAATAAGTATGTGGAGAGATTGTGAAAGTTGAAAGACGACTTCTAGCATACCTGCATAAAACTGCATAAAAGCAGCGAAAGAATTTAAATAAAAACATGGCGACAACCTTTGAAAGGAGATCAGAAGCGTGTAAAAGCAAGGAAGGAGTTACGAGAAGAGCCCGTAGAAGGGTTGAAAACACTAGAAGATGATTTCAGAACTGCAATGCATGCATACAGTGTAGGAATTGAGAGAAGAGGCGGTTTATGCAAGTTAAAAAGAAATTGAGAGGAGCACATGAGAAGAGGGTCAGGAAGGTAGAAGTCAAAGTATAAGTAAAGTCTTTATCTCAACACACTTCTATAATGTATATCCCATAAATCCCTACCATAAAACATTATCCTCTCGAACACTGTGAGAAATTAAAAGATCTATGATATACACTCATCTTTTTTGTCTCCTTCATCAATACTCCTTTGGATAGATGGATTCATATCTTGAAGTGCAAGTGTGACATTCGCTCAAGCATTAGGAGGAATGACAAGTCCAATTGTAAATGCTTTTGTTCCTTTTGTTGCTCTCTCCAGCCAAAAAGGATCGAGGCATCAGACTATCATTGTGTGTCATCATTCTGCTTCCATCTTTTCTCTCTTGCATTGTGATAAAGTCCTTCAAGCGAATTGCACCTTTCAGTAAGTACCCAATATTTCACTAACACTTTTTGTTGTAATTTATTGAACCTTTGTCACCATCCACTGGACAAAGTGTTTTGCTTGTCCCTATAGATACGCGTCTCGAAAAGTCGTCGTCGGATAAACTAAGGATTAAAAAGGTGCCCTCGTCAACATGCCTCACGGGGTCGAAATTTGATCTATCGTTTCTACGTCCAATAAGCAGGGGTTGTTTGTCGTTGACATGGGGACTGCTACTACAAGGATATTCATCGGTTTAGAGCACTTGCGGCATTCGTTGAAAACCTTGCAGAGGTAGTGTGGAAAACCCGTTTGCAATGTCGTCCTTGCTATGTTTGATAACCTCCACCTAGTCAGACAATACTCTTTCTCTTCGCCTCACCTCCTCTTCTCAATATGTGCACCACGTTGACCAATTACCATAAAAAACTCTCGAAAGCGAGTAACATTATTTCGATCATTCAAATAATTAATTCCAAGAATAAGTTTTATAGGAGGCGGGCTAAATGATCACAAAGGACTTAGAAAAGGTTAACAGATACATATATATTCAACTCATTTTCAACTGCTTCCAAGGAGCGTTGAGTATCTGGATGAGGCGATCAGAAACCATTTTCAAAAGCTTCATCCACTTCAAGCCATTTCAGATTTTTTAGGACCCAACCTAAAGCCTCTCAAATGACATGAAGTGGCTGGAACTTCAGAAAGTGGTTTCAAGTCCCCCTTTCCAAACATTTGGATGGGGGGACTTAAAACCGCTTTCAAAAGTTTCAACCACTTCAGGTCATTTAAGACGTTTCACATTTTCCCACCTGAAACTCCTAAAATAATAGGAAGTGACCGAAAATTTTTAAAATAGTTTCAAGTGGTTGAAAATCTTCATGGCGTTTCATATGCCCTGATCCAACCATTCGGATGAGGTGATCTGAAACTACTTTCAAAAGCTCCAACCACTTTGGGTCATTTCATAGATTTCATGTCTCTCACCCCAAACTTTTGAAATGGCCTGAAGTGACACATAACAACGTTGAACAAAAAAAAAAAAAACGCAAAAAAAAAAGAAAAAAAAAACACATAAAATATTACCTTCAAATCACTTGAAACTCATAAAATGACATGAGGTGTCTTCAGGCCATTTCAACAATTTCAGACCTCTGCTAACAAACTTCAGAATCTTTCATTTTAACATTTCAGTAGGTCGTGAACCACTTGTGGAATGACATACGTAGCTACCATCGGTGTTTTGTTTGAACAAGTGTATCGGATCTTTATCAGAAAACTCCTTAAAAAGCATCACCGAATTATCTCCAACCAACAAAAATTTAAGCAAGTGCGACTTCGAAATACTTTGATATCAATCGCAACTACCAGGTTTACGATATTTATCCAATCTGCTGATATATCGAGGAAAATACACTTAGTATGTTTTTTGCGGGATTGCTCCAGGAGATAAAAAAACTCATCCATGATATAAGTGTCTAAATCTTTCAATCTCTTCGAGAAGATGTTGAAAGTGACGTCAACTTCTGTATGGGTATGTCTAACCATTATGAAACTCATTTCCACTTAAACACTTTGAACAATACCAACATTGCAGTTAATTCAGAAATGTATTTGTTCTTGTTTTCCCGCCAACGGTCGTGAACCTAAATGGACACAAACGTCGTAAACGGTTTCCCAGTCACCTGAGTTTCAACAACGGTTCTCATGAGAAGTAGTGATAGTTTTTGAACTATGGTTGAAATATGGAATCCACGTATACACATAAATACAAGGATCTCTACTTGTGCAATGACACCTATGAGATTGATTTTTATCATCATCTCGTGTCAAAGTGCTTTCGAGTAATTTGTCTGGCCAATATGGAGAACGGTTATCTTCTTATGATCCATATTCTCAAGGATGAGACATAAACACTCCTCGATGGGACCATCGAATCAACTTTCGTTCGACTGTAGTACAAATTTGTTTGCATTTTGCCGCTCTTTGCGAACGTTCATCTCCTTCTTTGCTTATTGTCAATCAGGGGGAATAGTTACATAGTGTATACGTTATTTTGGAGCATGAGAGTTCGTACACTTCGTGAATGTGCTCGAGTGTGCTAGTGTAATGTGATTTAAAATGTTTTCGGAAACGACTTTGAGGCCCACAGTTACGAAGTGTAGTTTAATAGAGTTATAAATTGATCTCGTAGTCAAAGCAGCGAGAAGACGAAATTGATCTCGGTGGACCACCTTGTTCGGCATGCTATCTTCATAACACTCAAAGATTTGCTTCATATTTGCGAGCATGACAAGTCTTTCTTTTTGTTGACATCTACAAGTAAGTCCAAGTTCACAATGCGCAAAGTCATTGTCGAAACGCTTCTTGTACTTATAAAACGGATTACGAGAAACACATTGCAACACGTTTTAACGCACATACAACGTCGCAACTTTATTTGTTAGACGCGTCTTTCCCCCCTCTCATAGACCGTGAAATCTTCAAGGATTTTCATTCACTATTCCGATCTCTCTTCAGGAGTTTTTCTGTACATTCCTTCTCCAACCTTGCAGACTTCCACGTGTGAGATGTTGTAACAACATTGAGATATGCAACATTCCATATCGCACACAATAAACAATTATTTTCCCAATTGCATATTTTTCCCCCTTTTGTACTCTCCTTTCTTCCTAGGGTTTGTATTGGTCATGCTATACGGTTTCTCTCCTCTTGGAGAGGCGCAGATAAAACTCGCAGTATTGTCATTTTTCTTTTGTCGCGCTTTTGCTGGAAGTGTCTGACGTAGAGGTACCTTGGACAGGCATGACATCATCAGAGTGCAATTTTCATGAGTTTTCTCGTGCAAAGGACAATTCCTTTGATAAATAATCGGTGGCTACCAACTACGTACCACTGTAACTGCATTGCCCTAGCGATGTACTAGAAGAGGGTTACCCTTTCGATAAAAATGCAATGCTTACCAACTACGTACCCTCTTCACTAGAGGTTCTGAAACAAGTAGCCATGGCCACTAGAAAGCTGGTCGCTGAAGATGTTGAATGTATCACGTCACTAACGAGAAGTACGACTAAGGAGGAAGGTAGTAGCACTACTACGGACGATTTTGTTCCACTCCCAAGCGAGGGGATGCTACACCTAAAACTTTCACGATAAGCGGAACTTATTTCCTTGAGGAACGCACTTTGTGACAATGCTAAAGGAGAACTGTCTGATGAGCTCATTGATGTCAATTGCAGGACTTCTAGGTGGGAATGTTAGTCAAATACGTCTTCGGATTCCATATTCAGGTTCATGCATTCATTCTTTCCATCTATTCATTCCTTCAATTGTCCTTTGTGCAGTCATATTGTGCTCTGTTTGATGGACGTTGCATTCAATAGAGAAAATGGATAATTTGGACAATGTGGTTTGAAGGGGTACTTCCGAGTAGTGTTCACACCCTGCAAAAGACCTGAGCGAAATGTCGGCAACAAATCTTTGCTACATCCACGGCTTGTGCATAAACAGTTGTGGACTACAGTACGACTCAAGGTTGTCATGGTCATCAACGTCGTCGAGCGGTGTACCCCCCTTTTCGGTATATTGAGGGGTATCCAGCGGGAATTCATTTGGAGTCATTTGCGGCCTGCCAGAGAAGATCCCAAAAGCGAGGCGACAAAAATGTGTGTATCGATAGGCAATGAATTAACACGTTTAAAAGTTCATTCTATGGTTGATTTGTCCTTCGGATACACTCAGCACTACAATGACGGGAATCCAACCTCTAACAAGTTCGGATCCCAACGAACTTTTGAAAATTGCGCTCCACTAAATCATTTTCAGTACCCGCCTGCAATTCCGCACCATCCTTATTCGTCAGACACTGATCATTCCACTATCTACGCCGACTTCTTCAATTATGTTAGGTTGAGAATTAAATTTGTCTACCGCAACCCCCGTAAACCCCCGTTGTGGTTTGTCATTCTGGCGAGGTTATCCATTGTCGACGTTCTCGTTGAGCGGTCAGACACAGACGTTCCTACGCCTAGCATAAGAAAATGACCAGAGTTGTCCCTAATGTCGAAAATAACTTTTGGGAACGTATCACCTTGCCAGAATGACAAACCAGATCGGGGGTTTTACAAGGGTGCAAGAGCGCGCAAGAGATAAATTTTCTTCTCAACCTATCAGAGTTCGTGTAGATGAAAATTGTCGATGTCCGGTGAAAACGAATGGAGCGGTATTGCAGATGGGTCCTCTAAGGATCTGGTGGGGCACAATTTTTTGAGTTCACTGGGAACCAAACTTGTCAGAGATAAGATTCCTGTTATTTTAGTGATGATTATCTCGGCAGGATAGACCGACCGTCATTTGGCACGACTATGAAATACAATCATTTATGTTACGACATGTTGATGAAATGACAAACGAGTTCGGGGGTTTTAGGGGGGGTCCGTAGGGAGGGACAAAAAATGTTTCGTTACTGAATCCGAAAAAGTACAGTGAGATGACGAAATCCTTGAAGCTTCCTCCAGAAGATCGATGAACAGAATTGCCATTAAGGATCTTGCAGTGGAAAAAATTCAAGTTCAAGGCTATCAGAACTTGCGACATTAGGGATTCCCCCAAAAATCATGATGTGGGACTGAAGAATAACACCATGCCCAAACTGAACGACCGTTTGGATTTTGATTGCAGAAGTTGACATTGTTAGTGCATGAACTCGTCGTACTAACGAACTGCTTCGGGGGTCAAAGGGGGGGGGGGGTGTTGAGGGGTCAAAGAGGCATGTTTCCTATCTCTACTGAACATAGTCAAAGAAGTCATGTTCGCTAGAAGTTGATGGTGCAAAATTGCAGGCCTGTTAAATTAAGTATTTGTCGGACCTCGATGCTCAAAGTTCGTTGGGATCCGAACTTGTTAGAGAGAGTAGTTTCCCGCCACTCCAATGATGTGTATATTTGAAGGATATGTCAACCATTAATGTGTCGGATGAGGACTACAATTATTCACGCTACTAGCCGTCTAGCAAATGAGAAATGAGTTTAGGGATTACGGGGGGTAGTCAACGATATTTGTTTTTGGAATTCGAAGTACAAAAAGAAGGAAGTTGCGAAAATGACGTCGTCCGCATACGCCCCGGTGAAGATCAACGGGCATAACTGTCAGCGAGCATCTTACTGTGGGAAAATATCCAAATTTGACAGGATCCGAACTTGCAAGAAGAGTGATTCCCGCCACTACAGCAAGGCGTGACTGATGAGGAGCACTATACCAGAACCAAAATGAGCGTTTTTGTTCCGACTACATGAGTTCGTTGTAATTACAAAACACATCGGGGGTCAGGGGGGGTGCAGAGGGGTCTACGAGGCATGTTACGTTTTCCGCAACCGAACAAAGTTAAAGAAGCCTGTGTGCATGGTACAATTTGTCAATGTTCGCCAATAGTGGATAGCGGGGAGTCGCAGGCGGAGTCACGATGCTCGAAGTTCCGAGTCGTTGGGACACGAACTTGCAAAAAGAGTGATTCCCACTACTACAACGAGGTGGGACTGAAAAAGAGCACTTTGGCAGAACCAAAATGACTGTCCGTCTTCCAACTCCATAAGTTTGTCGTAAATACGGAACCCAACCGGGGTTGGGGGGGTGTAGAGTGGTCAACAAGGCATGTTTCGTTATTTCGCAACTAAATATAGTCGAAGAATCCTGTGCGCATAATACAATTCCCAATGTTCGACAATAGTGGATGGCGCAGAGTCGCAGGCGGGTGGAGCTAAGGATCTGGCGGAGCACGATGCTCGAAGTTCGTCGGGATCCGAACTTGGCATAGATGGGTTTCCCAAGATGGTAATGATGTGTGTCTCGGAAGGATTGAGTGACCATCTGTTTGTGGATTGCCAAAGACAATAATTCATGTTCCCAACTGTCGATCAAAAGATCACGGCCTTTGGGGGCTCTTTTGGGGGGGTGTTGGTAGGGCAGGGAGGCACAAACGACATTTCTTTGTCGAGTCCGAAGAAGCAAAAGAATGCGATTATGGAGATGAGGTCATCTGCACAGTCTTTTCCAAGGAGCGACGGACAAAATTGCCAATGAGGATCTTGCAGTGGAAAAGCACCTAAGTTCTATTCGTATCGTCATTTGTGTGGGGTCGCCGTAAATACATACCGCAACGGGAGGGGGGGATATGGGTGCACAGGGGTCCATGATGGTTGTTTTTATTTCCTACCGGTAATAGTCCCATAGACAATAAAGCAGGCACACATAGCAAATTTGGCAATGTCTGCCTGAAGTGGGTGGTGCAGTAATGCAGACGTGTGAAGCAAAGGATCTGGCGGAGCACGATGTTCCATATCCGCCAGGATCTGAACTTGTCAAAGTAGCGGTTTTTTACGACTATAATGAATGGTTTGTGTGGAAGACGATCATTCATGTCACCAACTGCAGAGGTAACGAGAACCGAATATGGGGGTAAAGGGGGGTCGCAGGGAGAGACAAGTGACATTTATTTTCCCAAATGCAAGACAGTCGAAGAAGGCGGTGTCGTTGGCGTGTTTTTTGTACTTCATGTCGGTGCAGCCTCGAGCGAAGTTGACGGTGCCCTCCCGGGTGAGAGTTGAGTCCTCGATTGGGTGAGAGGTGCGCGCGGGGTATCGACGGCAAGGCGCAACCATACGCGGCCTCGCGGGACACAACGTCCCAGGCCAGGGGGACACGCGACCCCTAGTCCCCTTACTTTTTATATTACCCCACATTTATACTTATTTTTACTATTTTATTTTATATTTATTTTTTATTCCGAGTTTTATTTTTTTGATACCTTTGACTTGGTAATCGGTTCTGAGATTGACGTTAGGACTGTCAGGTGTGGCTCAATTGCTACGTTGTTAGACACAGGTGGCCGTCGCGGCAGTTGAGGACCTTGAGCACACACCATCTTGGCGGGCCCGCTCGGGTTTCAACATGTCTTGGATGCTGATAAAATTTCTCTATCCGCCCTTCTTGAAACTCGGACCGGGGAGTCCAACGTGCATGCGAGTCAGTGGGTAATTAGCCCACGAGGCGGAAAGAAACTAGGGTGGCGGGGCTCGCTGTGCGGGCACAGTCCGCCACCCACCATCTGTTGTGAGAGGTTCGAGTGTGAGCATGCCCGCCGGGACACGCAAGATGGTGAACTATGCCTGGGCGGGGCAAGGGGGCACCAGTGGGAGGCTCCGACAGTGTTGGCTGTGCGGCAAGGTTGTCCCAGCGGTTGTTCCGTGGGACACCTCTCCACTTCGGCCTTCAAAGTTCTCATTTGAAGATTTGCTACTGCCACCAAGAACTGCAGCGGGACCCGCGTTGCCCAGGCTCACGTTGAAGGCCAAGCAGCAGATCCGCGCCCTCCTACCTGCTGGCACTGCTGCAACTTGAAGCGCTTGCAGCCATCGGCCTTTCGGGCTGGTCGAGTCGGCAGGTGAGTTGATACACACTCCTTAGCAAATTTTGGTCGTTGCGACTACAGTCTGGGTGTAGGGATCAAACCGAGCGTTGTGGTGCTTGGGTCAACGCACAGTCTAGCGTCAGGAGTGAGAGCGCCGAAAGATGGGAAAGCGTAAGGGAACACGAAGGCAGCAAAGGAAAAGCAAAGAGAAGGATGAATCGGGACGGGATTTGTGCAGGATGCATGCGGGGCAGGGAGAATGCAGTGATGGGGGGTGACGAAGACGATGAGCACAAACGGGGAAGAAGGATCTTCTCACCCGTTTCTCAATGAAAATGGGCGAACAGAGGGTCGTTTTCAATGTTCTAGAATAGGGTGAATCCAATATGAAGTTAGTTCTGGAAGAAGATTAGCAGGAAGAGAGAAATGGTAGGAAAAAAACATGCGGGGAGATGGTGAGGAACAATGAAGAAGTGAGGGTGAGATTGTTGATCTCGCCCGTTTCTTGATGAAAAGGGGCGAGGGAGGACTCGACTCAGGGGTTTTCGAGAGAAGGTTAACAACAGTCGTATTTTTCATCACCACTTCAAGACAGCTTTCACCACTTCAGGATACAGTCTGCCTAAACAGGTGTTTTTTATGGTCTTCGGACCTTTCACCACTTCAGGATCATTCATGTCTGAAAATCCT
>BFEA01000232.1:1922259-1947444 GCA_003427395.1 Chara braunii
AACGAGAACCAAAAAAAAAAAAAAAAAAAAAAAAAAAAACAAATCATCAAAAAAATCTGAAAGAAAGATATGTTATGGAGAAAAATAAATTAAACACGATTTGCCTGAGCATCACATCCGAATTCCTTACCAAATTTGAAATAAAAATAAAATACGAAAAACAAATACTAATAATTAAAAAAAATAAATAAAAAAAATTGTGAGTGCGCGAGCATTGACACCGCCATTTTTGGCGATTTTTTTTTTTTTTTTTGGCATAGCTAAATGCCTTGAAAATTTACATATGTGTACTTCACATAGTACAAAACCCAATAAAAAAATTTCAAAAAATAATAAAATTGTTTCGACCCCGTACTAAAGTGAAAACAAAAAGTAAAAAGTGAAAAAATCCGTGGGCAAGCACGTTTTGACACCACCATCTTTGGCGATTTTTAATTCTTCGTTGGCTTCGCCAAATGACTTCAAAATTTACAAGCATGTACCTCACGTCATAGAGAACTCACAAAAACAAGTTCAGAAAAAAATAATTATTTTTAGGCCCCGAAATGATTTTTGGTGGGGGCTGAACGTCGTCGCTTTCGGACCCCGTACGGGACCCCGAACGCCCGTACGTACGGAGCTCTGCCCGGGGACCTCCGTACATACGGGCTGGTGACCCTGCTTGGAATAATAATACCACTTTTACTAGAAGTTTTGTTTTTAGTAGCTAATAGCTATGATGACTTTCTTTCGTTTTTGTTTATTTTTTTATTTATTTATTTTCTCTAATTTAAGTTTCATATTCTCAAGCAGACATAAGTCGTTTGTTTGGTTTGGGTAGATTTCAATAATGCTTGAATTCAAAAATTAATAATAAGAATAGCGAGCCCGATAGCAGATTTTAAAGCAACTACAATTGATATAAATAAAGAGTATAATTAACTCATGATGTTATTTAGATTAAAAAAAAAACTAAGAACAACAAAAAAATTCCCACGAGCAATGAAAGTTGAAAAAACATTCCATAAAAAAAAAACCTTCATATTTATAAATTATCATTCCAATATTCGTTAAATTATTAAATTTTTAGTTTTATTTGATAAGTTTTCATCTTAATATGAGTTTCCCTTCCAACTACATCTACTTATTCAAGACGGAATGAAAGTCTGGACAAGTTTATGAAAATTTTTAATTAAATTTTCATTCTACTACAACAAATATTTTCTAATTTAGATTGGATTAACATATTTATGACTGAAAATCCTTACTTAGAATGATAGTCCAATTAAAATATTTCATGAACTCATCGAAATTTTCATTCCATCTCTATCATGCATTCCAAATAAAAAGGGATACCCCATTCTTGGAATGAAAGTTTGCAAGTACGATGAAAATTTTTAAAATTGGAATGACATTTTTTAAGATGGAATGAAAAGTAAAAATTTAGAATGCAATTTTACTATAGAATGATTATTTAATTCTGGAAATTTTTTCCGTTGAAGTTCAAATTCAAAACAAGTTGACCATACTCGTCTGGTGAAACTAGTAAACTCAACAGACTAAAACACTTTGTCGATCCGAACGAGTCGAACCACAGTGAATATAACTTTATAGGTCAAAGAGTCAAATTGTGAATTTGAAAATAATGGTTGTGAATTTGAAAATAATGCTTCAACTCATGTTATTCGACTGTTGCATATGAGCTCAAGCAGCCTAAATCCAGTTAAAATTGGTGTCAAGACAGTTATTCATTTACTGAAGTCAATGAATCTAAGTTAATTGATTCAAACAATTAAAACAAAAAAAAACATCTTATTTAGAAGTTGAAGAATCAAACATTAATGGTTGTTTTGTCATATGAACCTTAAAAAAAACAATTTCCAAACTATATAGATTTAGATGTTCCGAATTAAGGGCAACCAACCATCATGTCAGACGTCCAATTAATCACCCCCGCATCCGAGGTGACACGTGAGAATGACGAAACGAACTAATCACTAGATGTTATACATTCATTGATGAATTAATCATTCACTAAACTACTCAGTTGTTTAACTGATCAATAAATCAACCAACAAATCAAAAAACCAATCAACCAAACGACAAATCAATCAATCGATCATGAAGTCCAACAATCAATAAGGCAATAAAAAAAAACAGTTAATCGGTTTATCAACGAATTTAAAAAGACAACACGCGACCAAATCAATATCTTCATCTAACGACATGTGGTGAATCACGAATTGATCGAACTAATTAATCTTTCGAAGGAATCAAGAATGTGTTTTACGTATATATATCGATTTATCTCTTATTTAATAAATCCATGCAAAAATCAATCGATTAACTTATCAATTAATCAATCAATCCAAAAACCAATCTTGTAATCGAAAAATTAATCAATTACTAGAATTATGTATAAACGAGCAGGTGCAGCACAATGAGTCACACAACGAATTTATGAAATTCATAGCGAGAACGAACAGGCGAGATAGTTTGTCGAGGTCATGGGGCGCTGATGATATCACAGGTTATTCTCGGCAAGTCATTCCCAATCGTAATGGTCGAAGCGGTTTGATTACAGTCAAATAGATAACATTTATCATCGGATGACATCGAACCTTGTTCATCGACAAACTTCAACTGAATGAGACAACTCTCTTGTTTTGTCCTAATAAATTAAATGTGCATCCTCCGACGTTCTGATATCGTCGATCTTCGTATTTTTTATCCCTCCATGAAAATGTTGAAGTTCATCGGTATTCGAACTTCTCATATTGTCGAAATGAGCAAACTCGCAAAGGTAGAATATTGGTGAACTTCGGAGATTCACTCGTTTTCTTAAAGTGGTGAAAACCTGAATGCCTTCAAGCTTTGACTAAACAACCGTACTCACAACAATCGAAGTGCGCCGGATTTGAATTTAAGATACTGCGGGAAAAGGGTGTTTGGTTTAATTTTGGGAACATCACGACTTCATTCATCACAGAGGACGATTAAATACTTAAAGTTCGTCGGTATAAACACTTCACATAGCGTCGACAAACGGTGACTCGATAATTTCGGATATCGGCGAACATGTTTCAATTTGAGCAATATCATGACTCTAATCATTGCATAGGGCGGGTCACCTACTGTCGAAATCGACAACCAAATACCTTTAGATATCGGCAGACTCGGACGATTGGCTCATTTTCCACGCGTACTGAAGTTCGGATTTTGTCGAACCTCCACCAAACACCCTTCTGGGCCTTACTCGTTGTAAGGCCCCACCCAGTTAGACTTTTGAGTCTGAATCGATCCTTTCATTTTGTCCCAGTTGGCTCGGTTCTACCCACGCTCATGCTCAAGTGGCCGAGCCATTCGTCATTGGGTCCCCTCACCTACTCCTTTTAGATAGATGGGAGTGGGCCAACGAGCAAGAGAGCTTTGACATTGGGGATGTAGATCATACCTCACACTAGGTGGATAATCTCGTTGATCCTTCGCAAACGTTCTTTCCTTGATACTTTGTTATATTCGCATACGAGAGCTTCTTGCAATACTCAAGCAATCCAGGGAATCCTTTAAAAGATTATCTTCTCTATGCGTAGGCCAAGCGTCCTCTTTGGGTCACGCATCCATTCACTAAATGCAGAGTCTTAGAGGCATCATGGAGTTAGAGAGACGCCCCTCCGCTTAGACCCGTGGTTTAAGTCATGTTGGCCCCTATTGCCTCACAAGGGCGCCCTCTGCTTGAGCCTCTAACCGGTTTAAGTGCTTGCTTCGTCAATTCATCAATCATGCTTCACGTATAGCGTCTCGTTGCTTGTCAATGCACCCCTGAGTGTTTTCGGGTGCACGCCGACATACTCATGTCATTTGGAGGCCCTCTTGACCATTAGAGACTATCTCAAACTTCCAACCACTATGGCCCCCATTTTGCTTCTCACAAGGGCGGAGCAACATACATCATAACGATCATTTATGGGTGAAGGTTACATTCACAACCCATTTCGCCTTTATCATTTTTGTCGCTCGTCGTCACGTGGCGTTATCCCGCTCAAGACATCTTAGGTGGATACTCACCTACACACTCAATGCAGTATAGTAACGCACACAACCCCCTTTCGGCGTCAACAAATAATCCCTCTCGCGTGCCTATTCTCAGGTTCCTTCCTTCTTCATTCCTTTCCATTCGCTCACTCTGCTGGACGAAAACTGCTCCGAGAGAGAGAAGGTGAACAACAGTCGTCTTTTTCATCACCACTTCAGGACTCCCTTCACCACTTCAGGATG
Organism: Chara braunii; assembly: GCA_003427395.1. NCBI lineage: Eukaryota > Viridiplantae > Streptophyta > Charophyceae > Charales > Characeae > Chara > Chara braunii. Next base: position 1,926,517 of record BFEA01000232.1, read on the forward strand.
CAGCCTGCCTAAACAGGTGGTTTTCAGGGTCTTCGGACCTTTCACCACTTCAGGACCATTCAGGTCTGAAAATCATGAATGGTCCTGAAGTGGTGAAAGCTCCGAAGACCCTTAAAACCACCTGTTTAGGCAGGCTGCATCCTCAAGTGGTGAAGGGTGGTTTTCATGGTCTTCGGACCTCTCACCACTTCAGGACCATTCAGGATTTTCAGACTGCCTACAACTCTCACTTAACCACTTCAGGACACCCTTCACCACTTCAGGATGCAGCCTACCTAAACAGGTGGTTTTCAGGGTCTTCGGACCTTTCACCATTTCATGACTATTCAGGATTTTCAGACTGCCCAAAACTCTCACTTAAGAATTTTCATTCCTGAATTTTTAGCGACCCGTTAACCGTTTGTGCTCTGAGGCTAAGGAATGACATTTTGGACTTCGATTTTTTCCAGATCCGAGGTTTTATTAATTCTACAGTACTTTTTCGCCAAGATGGCATTGCATGGCATTGGGGCACACTTGGATGTTGGTTCCAAGAGCTACACTGCATGACATTATTTTGTTTTTTGAGGAGTGCGGCAGGATGCGGTCGGCAGCCTTGGAGCATGCTTGGTTGTTTATGTAGTGGATTGTGTTGTGTGGCACTCCTGAATGAGTTGGGATGCACGTGTCAGGCTATTCATTTTTTGGGGGACCATGTGACGCAGTGTATGGGTCAGCAGAACCACTTGGACACGAGCTGGCAATGTAGTCACTATTGGGACGTACGACAATTGTAGTTTCGACATTCGTGTACACCTTTATTTTTTTTGAAGTGCACAGAGCAAGCGGAATTTGTGATTGAGACCATCTCGTGTTGCAGTTAGTAGTTTGAGACCATTTTGTACCTTATAGGACTAGTTCGAACCAACACAGGAAAGCTGGATGTTTTCAAAACATGCCAACTTGTCGTTTTCACACTAGGATTTACCGGATGTGCGACGTGCGAGTTAAGGATGGATTAAAACTAGTGCATGGTCAAGGATTTGTCTTGGGGGCACAATTTTTCTTGGGCGGTAATTATATATTTTTCTACTTGCCTTTCTCGGGTGAGCTAGGGCGCGTTCGGTACCGGTTTACTCAAGGTCGGTTAGCAACTTAGTTTCCCTCTTCACACATGTGTGAGTCCACACTTTGTTTAACCTTGCTTTTCATTGAATATTCAAAGAGAAAAGGTGGGGTAGAGGACGTGTGGCCATGCATGTGAATACTCGGGATTTGACGATAGTGTGTATTGTTGGATTGTTAGACTTGTTGGTTATTTTTTAGTGTGAAGGTAGGTAAAAAGGTGCTTGCAAAGGAGGTTGATTCACATGCTGAAAATTTAAAAGAATCGTTCTGCATTCTGCCTTCTACCTACACATTTGCTATATGGACTTGTGCTTTAAAAAAAATAACTCAATGGAAGTTGTAAACGAAATTTGATTTAAATCAAGAAGTCAAAATTAGACAGGTTTGACCTTTATCCCAAAGTTATCCTTTTTATCTTCAATAGTCTTATATGCCTATACCTGTACAAATGCTTTTCGTTCTCTAACTCGTGTGTCTTTTTTCGTCTAAGTTACCTTGAGCTTAGGAAAAAGGTGAACAAATTTATCGTGGTGGACACGTTCTCCCTTTCTATAAAGTATCTAGGGCAAGGGTTCGTTGCTCGAGGAGCCAGCCCTGTTATTAACCTAGAGTGAATCGTTCTACGGGGGGGTACTATGCTGATTCGATGGAGACAGTCCGACTTGTGAGTTCCGACCTTTGTGCTCGGGCGAAGAGTACCCAAACCACTTCCTAGAGGGTGGGACATGCAACACTTTGGGCAGTGTGCCTGATCAGGAATCATCTGCTAAGTAGCCTATCATCAAAGGAGGTCCATGACAAGAGGTGACATGAGTGTATGTTGTATTTTCGGTCAATATAGAAATGGAATGAAAAACCTTTGATTTCACTACTCATCAAGTCAAAACTAAGATAGTCTAACTACCTTGTCAACTGTCTTATAAAATCCGGCCTAGTATTGGCTCGATTTGTCGTGTTAGAATCTGCAGGAATCGACCCACTTTATTTTGATCTTATGTTCTACCTTATAATATTTGAAAGTTTATAGTTATCCTTTGGACTCTCATATGGAAAGGGGTTCACGTCCTTTCGGTTTGTTGTACGGGTTATTTTTTATCGTGGATGGTTTCCTATCGGCTACGGTCACTTCGGTCAAATGGAGTTAGGTTTGAATATGGCGATAATTTCCTCTCTAGGTAATAAATGAAAGGAAGTACGATTATGTATGAGTCTCATGCTTAATTGAGACCACCCTTGTCATCGGACATCAGTTCGTACTTGGGAGATCGGCGAACTAGGGGACAAACGATGTTCGGGTTCAGACAGTGTTCTAGACAAGTGTGCCTATACTGCAGCGAAAGAGTACATGCTCTCGGTTAACCTACATGTGTGATTGCATAGAAAAGCTTTCACATGTAGGTGAGTAGCTCAGTAGGGATACTCCAATAAGCATGGTAACAGCTCCTTAGGGAAGGTTAATTGTGCACCGCAGAAACATATCCTATCGTAGGAGACCGCGGGAGGTCCAAGTGGCGCACCCGGCTAGAGCACCATGGCGAGAACGCAACTACGTTCGTCTCACCGGCTCACGGGAGCATTTTGTGTTGTCCTCAAAGTTGTTTCTTGGTTAGGTTTTCTTTTACTCCTATCTGACGTGGCCGGGAGGGCTCTCGCCTTTGCAAATAGCAGAAGCAGATCCACTCAACACCGTTACCACGGGCAAGTCGGCCCGACCATTGTACAATGTTTTTTCTCTCCCAAGCACTTATTATTTGTAAGAATGAGTTTAATTGTGCAACAATTGTACGAACACGCAGGTGAATGTCCAAATCATACTTATGAGTTCTCGACATGGTGATGAGTGGAGGGTATTAGTGGGCCTAAAAGGCTACCGCGCTTGCACTCGTTGAGCCTTCCCCTACCCCGAAAAGATGCAGGCATAGGACCAAACCACACGTATGAGTTCTCCGAATGGTCATGTGTGGATAGTACTGGTGGGCCCAAAAGGCTACCGCACCCATTGTCACAGTTTTTGTAGTTAGACCAATTCTGGCGACCACAAAGACGACAGACTGTCACACAGGATTTTGATAATTTTTAGAATTAATCAATTAATTAACTAATGTAAATCCCTTCTTGTTGTGTGCGTTAGGCTTCGAGCGAGACTCTTTAATTACGGTCAACGTCGGAACTCAATCTTAAGAATCTTCAATTAATTTATTTGGAACCTAGGAAGATTTTCATGACCAGCTGCTCTGGGTCGACTGGTCACCTGCGCATAACAAGCGGGGAGGTCTGACGCCCGGAATACCCGGACATGGGGGAAAAAAAAAAAATGGCGGTGGGGGTTTTCCACCCTCTCTTAGAGAAGCCGAAATTCGGGCTCTTTTCGTTTTTGAGTGTTAGTTGTCCGGTGGGGGGGAAAGGGATTATAAATGAATTTTAAAGGGGCTCAAGAGATTGAAAGGGGGGTGTCTTAGTATGATTTGGTTATTTTCTTTTTTATCTTCAGTTCCGTGAGGAACTCATATGTGACCCTCCACCAAACGTTGTTAATATTGTAATTCTACACATCGTATTTTTTTTGTTTTTGTTTTTTTGCGATTCGGTTGCACGGGAGCATGTTTGTGAGCCGCCTGGAATATCTCCCTTGTTGGAACAACAATGATCATGCGAATAATATAATTAAAATTGAATAATATCATATGTATACCAAAATTGTCAATTTAGGAACTTGAGAACCGTGACAAGATCAACAAAGCATAACATCAATCAATGCTAACGAAGACTAATCAAGACAGACTGACTCAAGGCAAAGGCGAGATAAGTGAGGGAGGGTGATACCTCATAATAATCTCAAGAAGTACAGATGAAAAGACATAGTCGGCACTCGTGAAGAGTCCTCACTCATCCCTCTCAATTCCCATCCTCAATCTCTCAATTGATTGTGTCTCTCTAACGCTTTGAGCCACGTCTACGTACTTGATGAGATTATGGCCTACAGATAAAGAGCCACATGAGCCCCACGAGTTCCAAATAGGACCATCCGAGGCCAATAGTCTGGAAGTTAAGCACAACACACAACTTTTCCCATACGGTACCAAGAATGGGTATGGAGAAAATCCCTCCTCTAATATGATTAAACCTAAAGGGTTCGGTAACTGCCTCATAATCAATTTGTGCTAGAAATATAAGTCTCTTTGCTAAGTCCAAAAGGGCTCCCCAATAAGGATTGCAAGCCCTTAGGGGTCTCCGCCTAGGAAAAGGTCCAGCGGATCTAGTGTGTATTCAATCCAAGCTGCGAGTAGTTGAATTTTGAAGAGTTATTTTGCGCCTGATACCCTGCCTCTACAACAACCTAGCGTTTATTAAAAAAAAAAAAAAAAAAAAAAAAAGAATCACAACTACTCAATGGGATAGAAGGTTCTGGATAGTAAGTCCACTGTTTAGGACAAAAGCATTAGATTAACCTCTCATTTCCTGACTCTAGGTTGAATGTCCGTTCATCAAGATAAGTTGTTATTCTCGTCAATACCGAGTAAAAGCACGCATGAGCCTCGACCTCATCTCATATAACAATGTCTAAACAAACTACGTGAGAACAACATAATGGTGAGGTCCTCCTCTCTAAATTCAATGACATTGACATAGATATATGGCACAGTCTCCTTGGAAGCAATATGGTTGAGGTTGGTCAAGACTGACCCATCGACCGAAAACAACTGAACCGTACTCGTGTGAATGACAGTCACTGCTGGTATTTGATGATCTTTTTGGCTTGTTTCATTGTCTCAAAAACGTGATTGTGTTAATTGTCCCACTGTTCTAATCCTGATAATACACTAAATACTCAATTATTGTTTGTTTCTTGATAATGTTGAGTCACCTGAGTGTTTTTTCACGCATCTAGTCTTTGAAGATTGCAATGTAATCCTTCTCACTGTTTTCTCACTAATTTGATCTTTCTTGTTATATGTTGCATCTCACCCACAAAATATTCTTCTTTCTCATTTCTTTTTTTTTTCCTGCTAAGGCCCAAATAAACTTACATCAGATAAGAAAAGGTATGATCTCAATCTGATCACCAACTTCTCCGTTGTTGATCCTTCGAGTCAACATTAGGAGATAATTTTCAAGGTAACTCATTGTTAACCACTCACAAGTTTCCTAGCTTGATGAACCCTCTCAATGGTTGAGATTGTACTTTCTAATTCCTCGTCTGACCCGTGGAAGTAAATGATATACTCGATGAACATTTGATCTTTCTCCAATTCGATTGTTCATTCACTCATCAACTTTGTGTAAAGCAAAATATTCTCAACTTTTTTGTCCTCTCTCCCTTCCACTTTGTCTCGGTACAAGGTGCACGACATCACGAAAATGTATTTGCAATACATAATGATTACTTCAATCTTTTTATCTGCAATGGATCTTTGATACTATTCGTTGATAATCGGAGGTGGCTTTGCTTTGTCTTAGTATCTCAGAGTCACACCAAGTCTACCATTAGAGTGAAAGTTATTCACTACAAGTGAATGTTTGTTCAGGCTTTTTGCAGGGTCGTATTGCAAAAACGTTTTGCAAGCGACTTCTAGTTAAAGACTTCACCAACTGCTAACTTGTAAACTCTCGACATACCACTCTGCCGCTAAGGCTTATTGCAAGGAGCTTGTTGTTTCCAATCAGCCGCAAGGAACTTTCTACTACAAATCAGCTGCAGGTAGCTTACTATATGAAAATCCGCATAATCTACTACTCTGTTACTGAGGGATAAATAACTTTCTTATAAAGTGTAAACCTGCTTGGAGAAGCTAGGAGTTTGCACGATTCATTACCAAACGTTGAATTTGATAATATATATGGCAGAATATCTCTGATCACTACCTCTCTCGTATACAGTATGGGATGTTACCAAATGTTAACTCCCTTAATATACATCACAAGTATAAGACATTACCTCTCCTCATACGCAACACAGGGTAGTGCAAGTCACAGTCTTTGTTTGAACATGGTATACATCACAAGTATAAAACATTACCTCTCCTCATACGCAACACAGGGTAGTGCAAGTCCAAGTCTTTGTTTGAACATGGCGGAAGATTAAATATCGCGCTTAAACAACTTATATAACGCACAATGTACAGTATTGCAAACAATCTTAGATGGTAACCATTTGAAAACACTACTTAAATCAGTTATGATATTAGTACAATGTAAGGCATCATGTAGGATAGGCATCACGCGAATACCAGACTGGGTCTGCATAAGATATTTTAACTTCTTACTATACGAACTTTGTATAGGATTAAATATCATCAAGACATGACACAAGTCTCGGTAAATAGGAGTCATTTATAATTTATAAATTGTGTAGCATCGTGTTCAGGTTCTGCAATCGAACCCGAACGTTCGTGACCGAATGCAAACGGGCGTCAAAACCCTTTGAACGGGAACATAAAAAATATAATTAAAAAAAAAGTTTCTACATTTAAAAAAAATATATTTATGTTATGTAAAATAATAATACAAACAACTCTTACCCAGGAGGTATGCTCAAATTCGTAACCAAACTTGAGTTAAAAATATTTATAAAAACAAAAAAAAAAAATTGTATTTTTTCATAATACGTTTTACCAAACAAATCGACCAAACACGTTCAAGAGGGGTTCAATCGAACACCTAAATATGTTTGGACGTTCGGAAAAGCTCCGAACATGTTCGGTATGCTACACAGTTTATAAACTGCATAGGAAATTTGTTTGAATACTACCCCTATTCATTTACAACGTATGATATCATCAATGCTACTTACCGATGATGTAAGTCTTCAGTCGATTCTGCATGAATTCACACTCATGGCAATCGCCAATCGAGTATTGTGCTTAATAACTCAAGCCTGTATGTCCTAACAACGGGCAAGAGACGGAATTAAACGTAATTGTACCCGTTAAATAGCCCGCGGAGCCCTTGTTAAATCCCATTTAATGGGAAAATGGGGGTCCCCCGTTGAATCTCGAAAAACGGATTGGGGACTTTGGGCCCCGGACACGTCGCCCTACTTGCCCAGACCCTAAAACCAGAAAAGGAAAAAAAAAATTAACCCCCCCCTACAAGTCCTCAAACCTACCCGGAAACCCTTTAAACCACTACAAGCCTCAAAATCTCCCTTCCTCTTCTCGCCCCATCCTGCCTCTTGGCCCATCCTGTCGTCCGCACACCTACCTAGAAGTATGTATGTATTTGTAAGTGTGTGTGTGTGCGCGCGTAATTGTTGGTGTGTGTGTTTGTGTGTTATGTGTGTTTTTGTGTTTCGTGTTTTTTTCTGTGTGTTTTTGTGTATACATATCTTTTTTATTTTTTTTTGATGTTTTTTATTTTAAAACAAAATATATTATTGTACATCTTTGAAAGATCTACAACCCTATATTTTTTATTTTTTTTTTCTGATTTTTATTGAAACCTAAAAAAATCTTTATGAAAAAAAAAACACTCATTTAATCTTTTGTTGTTATTTTTTTATTATGTTTATGTTTTTTATTTTTAAAAACTATAGTTAAAGTGCAATGAACCTCCCAGCTCAACACCAATGAGCTCACATATTCACACCATATGCATGTATAAGTTCACATGAAATCCACACTGGAGACGAGAGAGATTAAGACTAGATAACGCAGCTTATGAATTCCAACAAGTTATAACAAGAGCAATAAGAGTTTCAAGTCACCAGCGCACAACGGCGCATGTCATAGGTAACCAAACATCCAACATAATCACCTAGGTAAGCATCTTCTTCCTCTTTACTTTTCTCTCTCATTTTTATCACCCCTCCTTGCTGATCTTCTCTCTAGCTATGACCTCGTTATATCTTTTCTCCCCTCATGCATGCACACACACATTAACTTTTATTCAAAGATCTACTCTGAGTACACCCACTGTCAACTCTACTGACCCCTCTGTAGTCTACTACTATCTACTAAGATTAACACCCTGCGCTGACATAACTATGGTTGTCTTTGTAGTCTTGGAATGTTCTTCAACTCGTGCCAGCCTCTGCTTTCTGGGACCTGGCTGGTTCTGGTACCACATCCCCATGGCATGTCTGCTTCTGAATGTCAAAGTCTGGAACCTTACCTTCCTTTGGTCTGTTGCTGCTTGGGCCTTTCAGTCGTGACTTTTAATTTATGAACATAACTTTTGACTGTGGACTGTGACTCCTACCTCTGGAACACGACTTTTGTCTGTGGAATTGCCCTTTTACTCGTGGGATGTGATTCTTCAGTAAGACTTTTCATTATACAACTTAACCCCTGCCTTCGAGACATGACTCTTGCTTGTGAATCTGCCTTTTCTCTCGTGGGATGTGACTCCTCAAAATGGGATTTAATTATGAGATGTCACTTTTCTCCTTGAGATGTGACTATTTGTTGGGTGCCTGTTGGACCAGACTGTTGAGGTACCCGACTGTGATTTTTCTGAGTTTGACGAACTCGACCTTTTCTTGACCAGGGCATCTGACCCTCAGATCCGAATTTGGGGTTTGAATCGTAGAAGGCCTTTCACTCTCGCCGACCTAATTTCGAGGTCCTCTTAGAGAATTACCAATGTTATCTATCTGCCGTGTTAACTCCTCTCTTAGCTTTTTCATAGTATGACACAATATGTGGTGTTGTTTCTATTAGTTCATCTCTCATGAACCAACGATCTTCTATAGGTTCTTGAGAGACAAATCTGACCTTATATTATCGTTATGGTCTACCCCTGCGTCTAGATTTGTAAACATATTCCCCAACAATCCTATCCACATCATATTTACCATCCGGGAATCATAAATCTGTGTGATGGAAACATATCATTACTAATGCAAGGCAATAACTTTGAAGCGTGGAACACCGGATACGTGCGCAAATGTGGAGGAATCTCAACAACATAAGAAGGACCATCAACATCACCAATCACATCAATAATTTGTTACGATCCTCGGGAAGCAGGTAATAACTTTTGAGAAATATTCTCCTCAGGAAGAAACTCTCTTGACTTCATCCTGACTAGATCACCTACAACAAATTGTAAAGGTCGGCGATGCTTATTAGCCTGTTCTATCATATGATGTTGTGCCTTGCTAATGTTCTCCTTAACCTTTTCCAGGTTTTTCTAATACTGGACAACGAATTTTCTGATTCCAAGCGGAAGTCTCTATACTTGATCTAATGTTCTTCTTAACTTTTTCCAAGTCTTTCTAATATTGGACTCCGAATTCCTTGGTTCCTGGCGGAAGTCTCTGTACTTTATCTAATGTTCTCCTTAACGTTTTCCAGGTCTTTCTAATATTGGACAGCGAATTTCTTGGTTCCTGGCAGAAGTCTTTGTACTTGATCAGGGTTTAGACAGTCAATGGGTCTGCGTGGACGCCATCCAAGATGTAGTTCAATCGGTGTTCTAGATGTAGCTAGATGCACACAGTTATTATTCATCCCAGTCAATTTGATCTGGCAGGATGTACATGTGCAACACTTGCTGCAATAGTTTGTTCATCTGCTCAGTTTGTTCAGTTATCTCAGAGTGACTACAGGAAGATACAATCAGTTTGGATCCGTGTACCTTCATTAGTTGTTGCCACTACTCACCTGTGAACCGCAAATCCTTATCACTTACAGTAGTCAAGGGATGTCCAAAATCTTTCATCCAATGATTGAAAAATTCTCTAATCACCACATCAGCTTTCGCTTCTGCAGGAAGTGAAACAATAACTACAAACTTACTAAACCTGTCCACTATAACCATAACCTAACTTTTTTCGTTTCTGCTTTTTATCTTAGTATCCACGAACGGAGTCACCAGGTCCCGACGGAATAGGTAGAGGTCAGAGTAATCCAAGGAGAGGCTGTGTGAAACTTTTGTTCCTTTGACAAACTTGACAGTCTTACACGTAAGAAATACAATCATGCTTCATTCATGGACACTTGTAGGAGCGTAGAAGGTTAGCATAAGTCTTTCTCCATCCGAAGTGTCCCTTAATATCGTGGTTTTCCCCAAGTTTTATGCTACAGATTTCTTCGATATTTGAAACACATAGTCGGTTATGGACATTTGTTTTTTCAAACAGCAGTCCCTGTGTTACTCTATAGTCCAGGACTCCGTGAGGTGCCGTCTGCACATTGCCAATCAACTGGCTATACACTGGATCACTTGTGAAGGCAGACTTAATATTTTCCCGCGGTTCGGTGCTTGCATCTAAGTATGTGACAATGACACAGAAAAAATCAGCCCTTCGACTCAATACGTCAGCGACAATATTGTACTTACCCTTTACTGGCTTCAATTCAAAGTCAAACTGATCAATCTCCTCAGCCGATCTGGTCAGTTTAGGTGCCATCCGGGCCTGGGTTTCTAGCCTGCGAAGTGTCTCATGATCTAAGTAAATTTTAAAGTGGCATTTTACCAGATAATGTCGTCAATGATTCAATGTTTCTTTTAGAGCAAACAACCCTCTCTCATAGGTAGAAGCGGCGACCTTTCGCTAGGCAGTCTACATGACATGAATTCCACAGATTTGTACCCATTCCCATCGTCTTGCTGGAATACAACACCAATCCCGTATTGACTGACATCAGTGGTTACGATAAAGGGTAGAGATAGATCCGCAACTTTCAATACCGGGTAGTTAATCAAACACTTCTTTAATCGTTTGAAGGACCCAATACAATCCTAATCTCATTTCCAGATAGTTCTCGTCTTTAACAATTTGTGCAATGGGGAAGCAATTACCGTAAAGTTCCGAACGAACATGTGGGAATAGTTGGCTAGACCGAAAAACGAGCGCAGTTTCGTCAACATGCCCAGGTTAGGCCAATATCTAATGGTCGCAATCTTACCGTCTTCCGATTTGATCCTATCACCATAAACCATATGTCCCAAGTAAAGGACCTAACGCTTTGCCCACTCACACTTCTTCGGGTTAATCTTAAATTTCGCCTCTTGCAAATTACAAAGCACAATTCGAAGGTGTTCCTCATGCTCTTTCAGACTCTTACTAAAAATCAGTATATCATCTAAATAAACAATAACAAATTTATCAAGCCAATCACGAAACAACTCATTCATACATCTCTATAAGGTTACAGGGGCATTAGTTAAACCAAATAGCATCACCACGAACTCATAGTGGTCATATGTCGTTTGGAAAGTCGTTTTTTGTTGATCCTCAGGCAATACCTCAATTTGATGGTATCCCGACTTCAGATCAATCGTAGTGCAACCCTGAACTTTATCCAGAAGATCATCTATAGGTGGTAACGGTTCCACATTCTTAACGATTATCGCATCAAGTCCCTTATAGTCTATGCACATTCGTTGTTCGCCGTCATTCTTTGGTACGAACAAGACTGGTGCACCGAATGGTGAGGAACTTGGTTTAATCCACCTCTTCTCAAGCAACTCGTCTAACTGTTTTCGCAGCTCATCAAGCTCTTTTGGAGACATTTTATAGATAGGGCCCTTCGGTATACGGCTACCAAGTTCTAATTCTATTCGGTGCTTGGTTTCTCTTTCCACCATTGCACTTGAGGTCTCTCTAACATCGGCGAACTCAACAAGCAACTTGTGCACATTGGGGGGTATCGGCTCTTCCTCTTTTTTTTTCTTCACTCACAAGGCGTACATATGCAACAAACACTTGGCCGGTAAGGTCATTCTTGACCACATATCGAGCGAACGCGGGGGCACTCATGCAACAAAGGGATAGTCTATTCTGCACTCCAGATGCATCGTAAAGTCGGATTTTCTTCTTTCCACTTGTAGGACTAGGCAAACAACACTCATACTCACCTAGTTTCACATCTGCGTTGGCGACCTCACACCAGTCAGTTCCTAAAATCATGTCAAAAGGAAGATTGTCCTCCACTAAGAGTGTCAGGGAGTGCAGAACACGTTCCATCTTACCCTCTGCCTCCAACCAGAAGTATAACTTAACCCTTTCGACATAGCTATCAACCATCATTTCTCTATTATCGGCTAGCTTACTTACAACAGGCTGGTCTAACTTTTGAACTTTCAGCCCTAGGCGCATCTTCTGCAACCCTTTCTTGCTTATGTAACTGCGCATTGACCCACCATCTATTAACGCGCCCACTCTTAACTTGCTCACTTCTACGTCTGCAATTAATAACTGCCCTTTCCTTTTCTTCATTTCAGCCCAAGCAAGGCGACGAGTGATCAGTGCATCACCTATACTTGCGAGGGAACCACCTACAGAAGTCCTAGCACAAGCAACTTCTGGGAAGCTAACTAGATGGGGGTTAACTACCGTCTCAGTCTCTGCCATTGGGACCTCTAGATGGGAGGTTGACAGTTTGCTTGCATCTAGAGTCCCAGTAGACGCAACTTCAACCTCTACTGGTCGTTCTCTTTTGGGTACCTATAATCACGATAGAAGAGAACAATGTGGTCGGGGTCACCATATTTGAAACGTTGACCGACCTTGCAACATTCTTCCCATGTTTTCTCGTCTATACTCATTTCTAACCATGGTTTGCCTTCAACCATCCCTGGGTGTTCCAGGTACGACCGTCCACCTCTACCTCTTCCCCCTATGGAGTTGGGACCACTACCTCCTTGCGAGGGACCATTACCCCTTCCTCCCACATAGTAGCTACCTTCGCCACTACCCCTCTGGGCAGCGGGTCCTCTTCGTCCACCATGACCGAGGCCTCCTCTTCCTCTACCACGACCTCTTCCTCCTTGTCGCACCCCCCTGCGGGCTGCAACAGCCTCATAGTCCCCTCCCTGGGCTAAGTGATCATTGCTTCCTTCTTCTAACCCATAGTATATTTGGTCATAGGTAAGTGACTTCACTCATCCTTCTTCGAAGGTGACCAGTAAGTTATTTTTACCTGCTATATTCCCCGAGCTCGTCCGGTTCTTCCATTTCTTGTCGGTCTGCAGGTCTTTCCAATAATGGGAATTTGTGTCTCTTGCAGGAAGCCAGCGTAATCTACGACGATCTTACTAAACTTCTCGTATATCATTCCCTCCTCCTTAGTACGGGGATAAAGTTGTGTTTTTAGAGGATCAGGGAGCGCTCTGACAAAGTTATTCAGGATTTGTGTCACTTTCAATCCTCCGGACATTGCAACAGTTCATCCATAGTGGCCTTGACGGTTGACGCACTCGGCCATTTACGGTCACTAATACTAAGAATCAAAGACTCAGTCCTACAGGCTAGGTTCTTATCTTCGAACCTTTCTCTAAGGGTTTTGAAAAAAGTCTTCAATCCGCATCTGTTGAGAAAACTCAACCATGGTTGTGCAACCAGCCTCTTTCATTGAAGAGATCACGAAACTCATTGCGTCCCCTGCCATACAGGAACTTGCCATTAATACCCGGTCCCAGTACGAAATCTTTTGGGCGTACAGGTATGTTCCCATAGCCGCCTCCCAATGGAAGATGCTTTCCTAATTTTTCCTTATATAAGTCCAAGGCAACTTCACCTTCATCTTTTGCATGGACTCCTCCGCTTCTCCATCTTTCTCTTTCTTGACACCCTTTCCTTTTCTATCTCCATCATCGCCATCATCACCTTCATCTCCTCCCCCGTCTCCAATCTCTACCTTTCTTACTACGGTTGGGTCAATTATCTTTTTTGTGAGGGCTTCATCTAATTGCTTTAGATATCCAAAGATTCGGTCATCCTACTTGGTGGGACGTTGTGCGCAGAAAATTGTTTCAGGTTCCCTCAAATTTTCCATGATGGAACTCTAGTTTACTGACGGATCGATGAAGGGTAGCAAGTTATTCATTAGTATGAAGGAGGGTGTCAGTCAAGAGAGTCAACCGTTCATTTGTGGCAACTTGTTTTTCCTTATGCTCTTTCAACAGTGTTTGCATCCTCGCCCACTTCTCTTTCATATTTTTTTAATCACTATACTCCTGCCTTTTTGCAACCACCAACTTGTTGTTGAGTTCGACTTTTTTCTCCTCTATCAATAAGTATTTTTCCTCCTTATCTGCTGTTGATGCCATCTTCTTCACAGAGGGATTTTTCTCTTCCTCCAGTTTCTTTCGACATCTCTGTTTGATACTCGAACTGCCTCATCCAATCCATCGTCTCCCACTACAGCAATCTGATTTCCCCAGCATGGTTGCTTTCACCCTTTTCTTCTTGCCGCTAAGTTCCTCTCCTTTCCAACCGGTCTCCCTCATCTTCATTTTCATCTTCTTCTTCTTCTTCTTCTTCTTCTTCTTCTTCAACTCTTCCATCATTTTTCTCTCCTCTTCTTTCATCTCACTTTCCATCTTTTCTTTTTCTTCCAACAAATTTTTCCACATTTCCTCCTCCTTCTTTCTTTTCCTCTCCTCCTTTTTTTTTTATTCTCAGCCAGGCGGCGATCTATCTCTGTCTGCTCCTCAGTTGTACTTCCTTGTGTTGACTTCCCAGACCTTAACACCGCATGCGAACAAAACGTTCGTTGGAAGCCAAGAAGGAAGATGAAATGAAGAAGGGGCCCCCTAAGTACAAACAGGGCTATAAGTGAGAACATGGGGAAGTTATCCATGGTGATTAGAAGCACAGGTAAGCGACCTCAACCTCCTCACCGCTTAGACCTAACCCCAACTACTAACTTGCTTAATCACGAGTGGGTCTGACTATTGTTGTTTGTTGAATACCTCCCCATAACTATATACGTATATACCCTTTTTTTTTTTTGAATGGGCGGACTGGTTCTGGACTCAATGCAGATCGATTATGTGACGATTTAGACCGGTCCATCAGCAGCGACACTAGGATTGGGAACGTACGAAACACTAAGACAAGTCAACAAACAATCGAACCTTAATGGGCGGAATGCAGTTCACTCCAATGAACGTTCCTTTGATGAAGCTCCACAACCGCCCCAACGCTCCAATGCAACATCAAAAGGTACGTAATCAAGCCACTTCTTCTTCAACCTTCTTCTTTTCCCCTTTAGTTAGTTTCTTCCCCACTCAACTTTATTTCTCATCTCCCTTCTCGCCGGCCTTAAACGTTGTCACCGATGTGCAGTGGGTGTAACGAACAACTGCTCCGATACCAGTTTGCGATGAACCTCCCAGCTCAACACCAATGAGCGCACATATTCACACTATATGAATGGATGAGTTCACACGAAGTCCACGCTGGAGACCAGAAAGATTAAGACTAGATAGCGCAACTTACGAATTCCAACAAGTTATAACAAAAGCAATAAGAGTTCTGAGTCACCGACGCACAACAGCGCATGTCATAGGTAATGAAACATCCAACATAATCACCCAGGTAAGTATTTTTTTTCCTCTCTGCTCTTCTCTCTCTGTTGTATCACCCCTCCTTGCTGATCTTCTCTATAGCTATGACCTCGTTGTATCTTCTCTCCCTACATGCATGCATACACACACTAATTTCTATTCAAAGATCTACTCTGAATACACCCACCGTTAACTCTACTAACCCCTTTGTAATCTATTATTGTCTACTAACATTAACACCCTGCGCTGGCGCAACTATGGTTGTCTTTTGTAGTCTTGGAATGCTCTTCAAATCTTGCCAGCCTCTGCTTTCTGGGACCTGGTTGATTATGGTACCACATCTCCACGACATGTTTGCTTCTGAATGTCAAGGTCAGGAACCTTCCCGAAGTTCCTTTGGTCTATTGCTGCTTGGACCTTTAAGTAGTGACTTTTCATTTGTGAACATAACGTTTGACCGTGGACTGTGGGTCCTGCCTCTGGAACACGATTTTTGTCTGTGGAACTGCCCTTTTACTCGTGTGATGTGATTCTTCAGTAGGGCTTTTCATTATACGACTTGCTTGTGAATCTGGTTTCTCTCTCGTGGGATGTGGCTCTTCAAAATGACTTTTTATTATGAGACGTGACTCTTATCCTTGAGATGTGACTGTTTGTTGGGTGTCTGCTGGACCAGACTGCTGAGGTACCTAACTGTGACTTTTCTAAGTTTGACTAACTCGGCCTTTTCTTGACCAGGGCATCTGACCCTGAGATACGAATTTGGGGTTTGAATCGTGGAAGGCCTTTTAAAAGCTTACAAAATCAATATATAAATATAGGTCTATACACCTTAAAAAATATACAACCCATATCTTTTATTTTGTTTTTGGATTTTTTTTAGCGCACAAAAAAAATGTTTGTTGATCCCATTGTAACCCGTCTAACGGGCTTTTCAACGGGGATTTTTTCAAGGTGGAACCCTCGTTGAATCATTTTTCCAACACTAGCTTTAGTGATTATCCTCTCGCGACTAGTACATAGAGTTTTACTAGAGGTAAATTGTATTAAAGTTCAATTCAACCTTAGTTCATGGTGTTATTTTTGTGAGAAAACTGGTTTGGATAGCACTGGTTTCAAATTAGGTTCGAAAAATACATAGTGTAATATGAGCGGCAAACCCGACTTACATAGTACACAGAAATTGTTGGTCAACTATCCCGTTCAAAAAATACACAGGTTATCAGTCTTGCAGTATTGACACATATTTAATGTAAGATATAACTGGTCAAGATTTCTATCCGTTTACAATGCAAAGGTATAAGGGATTTTTCTTGTTTTCGTTTCCTTGACAGTAATTGAATAAACAAAACAAAAACGAGGAACTTCCTCATAACATCTCAAAAAGAAGGCGTGGATATTTTTTAGGTTTGACAAAAATATATGAGACAATATTGTGAAGAATAAAAGTACAAGAGTAACTTTGGATTACGCCTCTTGTGCCGAACATTTCTTAAGCCTTTGCATTACTATGTATCATTGTCCACTTAACCAAAATATTGTGTTGATTTCGTAATCAATATGTACACAAAATCAAATTTATTAAATAAATAATGAGTTGTGCAATGAGTCCCTTAAATATACAAAAAAAAACGATCAAACTACTTACATAAGATTATTTCTACTTCGCTTAAGTTATTTGAATGACACCCCCTTTATTCATCTATTTTTTTAAGATTGTATATGTTAAATCATTCATGGATTCTTTAATCATCAATCACCGTCGAGTAGGAATTCTGCTAGAAGGTAAGCAATCTTTCTTCGCATAACACTCCTTTTACCCATCAAACAAACTAAAAATAAACATATTAAATCATTAATAATCCTCTATACTTTGTTTTGAATTTAAAGCAACAACTTCCAACTTAATGAACTATTGGCTCGGGTTTGTTTACAATATTTACTAGTTTAAGTACTGTAATATCGGGTTTGTTTACAATATTTACTAGTTTAAGTACTGTAATAAACTAACCCATGCTTGGTCTGAATAGTCGTGAAAATGATACTTCTGGAGGGGAAAAGAGAGAATCGCAATTTCTTACTCCAACTCTTGATATTGAAAACTTACTCAAGGGAAAAATAATTGAATAGTATATGAACTCAACGAGAGAACTGGAAAAAGAGGGGAAGGGAGAAAATAAAATATTAAACAAGGTAAGTAGAGGTGTCATCCGAGGTCTTATTTCCAAAAACTACAACCACTTCCTCTTTGCCTTATCACTATTTCTCATTAATCTTACTTATTAGTTCATTATTCACCTCTTGTTAATTGAGAAGCGCAAGGGTGTGGATCGCACAAAAAAACTATTAACATCAGTCTCCTTAAACACGTGTTTTTCCTTGCTCCGATCAGACAGTAATCATCAGGTACATCTTACCAAAAGAACTCATACGTACCACTTTTACGTCACAACCAGCAAGTTTTTCATCATGAAAGGCATGCGTGACGGGAAATGAAAACATAAAGAGCACGACGTTGATATCAATCGTACATTGACTCGTAAATATCTCTTAGAAAGCCTGACTTTTAGATACTCATACATCTTGTTAGTACTTGGATCTCGTACATAAGATAACAAATTAGAAAGTTCGAACATTGGTAGCAAAATAAGCGCACAATGAAACAAAAGGCACCACCAATGTTGATTAAGCTAGTGTTTAGCTCACTTAACTTCGAATGCTTCCCTTAAAAGTCCGACTTTGAATGACACTCTCTCTCTTTCGTGCACTACACCGAACTTTTGTTACTACCATAAGAAGATGGAAAGCCTTGCAGATCATACATGATAGTTGATGACATCAACAAGATTGATCACTCAACTTCTAAAGCAAGTTCTCTGAGGAAGCCTTACTTGACAAGCTCTCGTACATCGCCAATACCTCGTTCACCTCATTCGGTTCTACCACACCACAATCGAGATGGAACGTGCGATAGGTGACACAGACCATGCAAGGGAGCAAATGACGTTAAGAAAGGAATGTCTGCACATCTCTCTCAAGTGGCGAACAAAAAATTGACTCCTCTCTCACATGTGCACTGCTAGTACCACACTCGTTATGTTCATCCTCGCTTCACTAACCGTATGACGAGAGTAAGTGAGCAGCTCAATTGACATGAACTGTAATTTTCACGTATAGAACTCTTTCTTACAAATTTGAACTTGGGTGCCTAACCACACAACTAATGTCTAGCTTCACACATTACCCTTGCTTCACTATGAAGCAGAGAGTGCGCGATGGTGGGTGGCGCACGTCACTTCAAAGAGTAAATGATGTTAACTCTCGAGTACAAGCATGCTCTCGACGACTATTACACAAAGTTCTCCGACAACCAAACTTTGATCGTGTGTCAGTCCCTAGTCCCCTTCTCCTCGTGTCTAACCTCAGTTACACCACACCAGAGATGAAGAGTAGCTCGGATCGTGCATGGAAACAAATAACTTCTACAGTGGGATCACACGTGCAACTCTTGCACGAAAGTCTACTCTCTAAAACCTATAGGCACCGCTAATACCTTACAGCGACAACTCCTCTCACTAACGATCTCATCACTCTCTCTCCTGCCGTCTGTAACTACGTTGCACCCTTAGGTCCTCCGACGTCGCGAGCTAGCCTCGGGGCCGTCTTCCACAGATGGCATTGATGGGTGGTCCTGCAACCACTAATCCGGTCCATGCCAGGACTGGGTCTCCACGTCACTGGCCTCGGACTCTGCTTTCAATCATGGTCCAGGTCATGCTGCTTTCTCTTTGTAGTTCCCATTGAGGTCCCCGTCTTATGGTAAGCGATCGTTACTTCAAGTTGGGCAGTAACACAGTCTCGTCGAAACCTCCTCTTTGCTCTGTTCCTAGCCTCCGTAATTGTCGCCTGCAATTTCTGACCTCACCTCATTTTTGCCTCTCTACCCCTTTCGACATTAATCTTCAGCTTGGCCTTCTCACCGTCGAAGTTCAAAATCGTCGTGATCCAAAAACCTTTTTCCGATACTAAGGCCAAGCGTACCAAGAGTCTCCACACCCCTATAGCCCTCTAACCCCTTTTGACACGTTATAGCCACTCTTCGTTTCAAGATTCATTTTTAGTAAGACTAATGATTAGCCAGAATCTCACAAGCTAGGGGCTTACTAGACTTTGATAATCGCAGCCTGAGCACTTTCTCTCTCCGCATTGCTATCCCAGACTTACAGAGCAGTTGACATACAACCACAGACCAATGGCGGGATGATTCAACGACCGACTTTTATAAACAAAAAGTATCGTGGTCCCCGTGCTCTAAACGAGAGACCAATAAATATATTAAGGATATAATAAAATAATGTCGGTCAATGATAGTTATGCGGGTCTGTCGAGACTAAAGACCCAACGGTCGCTAAACGCGCCCATCCGTGATCAAGTCCAACAATTCTTTTCGACCGGCCAATTTCTTACTTTAAAAGAAGCATTAGACCTATCATTAATAGGGGTCCGTATCCGACGGTAAGGAGGGGGGTTATGACCCTCCATGCTTCCTATCGATGCGGCCGCGGTACCCTCATTTTGAGGGTTAGCTCCACGATGTCTGATAGGTTGTTATCACCAAGCAAAATAGGTTCGGCCAGTCTAGGCCGTCCACCTTAGAATTTTGAAGCGAATGAACCATTTGTTCCCCTGCAAAGTCACACAAGGGAACAAAATTTGAAAAGACAAAAAAAAAACCGAAAAGAAAATTAAACTTCCGCTCATGAAATCATAAAACCGCGTTGGACTTAGACCATCCAATTGTTCAAATCTAAAATAAAGATCCAGATCAGGGCGCAATTCTGATGCGCATCACTCTGCTTTCTTTTTTCACTCCTTTTCTTTTCTTCTCTTCTGATTGTGACCGCGGTTCCCGTACACAACCCATAACTCGACTAAGGGGGAGCTAGGGGGAGCTAGGGGGAGCTCGGCTCGCAGTAGAAAAGACTGAACCGGTCCTTCTACATCGGATAAGTTAGGCTGGATGAAGAAGCAAATACGAAAGAAAGGCCAATGACCAATGAAAGTAGTAAACCAATGACCAAATACACACAAATAGGTGCAAACTCGTGTACTTGGGCAAGGCCGGTGGCTACCACGAGCATGGGCCAGTTATACTCTAGTGTACAGCAGGACACCGAGTCCACTTGGACCAATGGAAAGTCCAGTGGCGCCCCCCCTCCTTTTATCAGTGCCAGGACACAGCGCCCTCCTTCACCGTGCTGGCTGAGCCTTCCCCTACCCTGGAAAGATGCGGCTGTATATGAGCCACATATTTGTTTTTCCAGCGGGAAGGTACTGGTGGTTTAAACCACCAGTACCTCGCTCAGCTATCGGCCGCGGGCCTTCCCGTATACGCGCCGCAGCCTTCGGGAGGTCGGCCAAGGGCCGGTCGCTCCTTCTTGGCCGGAGCCCGCCAAGTACGGGTTGTTACTCACACAATAAGGAAAAAAAATATATATATATATAAACACAAGAAAAAAAACTAAATAAAAGAAGATATCGTCGTTGCTTGTTGCCGTGCCGTAGGGGAGAGAGAGAGAGAGA
>BFEA01000232.1:1958646-1976389 GCA_003427395.1 Chara braunii
ACACACACACACTCTCTCTCTTACACACACACACACACACACAAAACACACATTCTCCTGTCTATTGATGAGGAGCGCCACCTGCTAGAAATTGGGTCCAGCGTCCCATGAACATCGTGAATAAAGCACCAACCGGGACCACACACATACTCTCTTCAAGTTGTATGTGGCAAACATGACAAAACATACATACAACATAATCACTACCTTACCCTTCGCGAACCACATCAACAAATGAACTACGGGCTGCGCACCCGTGCCCTCACGGTAAGTCAATTCAGAAGAGGGGGGGCTCCGCTACGCTGCAGTCTAGCACCTTTTTTGCACGATGCAAGCACATTACTTTTACGCTGTTTGTTCATTTCAAAAGGTGGGAGTGCCTACCTCGACACGTTCAACTTGCATCATCAACTTGAAGAAGGTTTTGAGCAGTCTCCTTGGCCAGGTATTCCCCAAATAACGGTGTAAAAAGCGGCCACAATTATGTGAATGTTCGCAGACCTAGGGCTGCGGTGTAGTGAGCTTCCACATCCGTATTCACAGCCCTGAGGCTGCGGTATAGTGGGCTTCCGCGTCTGTGTTAAGGTGTCGCAGTTTTGGCGGCGGGCAACCAGGACGCAAAGTGGGTTCTTCGGGGGCAAAAAAATTTGGGGGACCTGTCCTTGCCAAAATTGCGGACTACCTACAACTAGCTCTGGTAGAACCGGGACTTTTGGAAAAAGGAAGGATTGGTCCTCGGATGGAAGTGGACCCCAAAAAGAAGTGGGGGGCGTTAGACCGGTCCTCAGGTAGAAGCGGACCCCACAAAGAAGTGCGGGCATGTGAACTGCAAAAGGGTTCTCAAGTCCAGGCATTGAGGCCCATCTTCTCAAAACAGGGAGGTCAAGCACAACTAAATAGGCGTTTTGCAAGAGGACACTTTGGCGATTTTCTGTGCTCGGACGAACTCGCAGAAACATATAAAATTTTAAGAATCAAGACAAGGTCGTATTTTTTCCAGGAATAATATTAGAACATTTTTAAAAAATCATTTAGAATGCAAAATAATCGTTGCGCTGATTCGGCATATTATCCATTTTTGCCACTCAGCCATATGTGGGCCACAAAAAAAATACTCTGAATTCATTGAGTTTTCACGCTCAGAAGAATGCGTGAAGAAACCTGAAATCGCGGCCGCAATTTGACCCATATTTCAATTTTGCCATTGAGCATCTCTCTCTCTCTCTCTCTCTCTCTCTCTCTCTCTCTCTCTCTCTCTCTCTCTCTCTCCCACACACACATACACACACACACACACACACATGTGCGCTCTTAGTTTCATTACTTTGGCTACCTTAGGGCTGCGTTCCCCGCGCCCACGAGGTAGATAATCAAGGTGTCGCATTTTTGGCTGCGGGTGACCAGAACGCAAAGTGGGTTCTTAGGTGGCAAAAACATTTGGGGGACCTGTCCTTGCCAAAATTGCAGACTACATACAGCTAGCTCTGGTAGAACCGAGACTTTTGGAGAAAGGAAGGACCGATCCTCAGGTGGAAGTGGACCCCAAAAAGAAGTCGGGGGCGTTGGACCGGTCCTCGGGTAGAAGCGGACCCCCAAAACAAGTGAGGGCATGTGAACTGCAAAAGGGCCCTTAGGCCCAGGCATTGAGGCCCATCTTCTAAAAACAGGGAGGTCAGGCATAACAAAATAGGCATTTTGCAAGAGGCAACTTTGTCGATTTTCGGTGCTCAAACGAACCCGCAAAAAAATATGAAATTTTGAGAATCCACAAACGAGGTTGTGTTCTTTCCAGGAATAATATTATAGCATTTTCAAAAAATCATTTAGACTGCGAAATAATTATTGCGCCGATTCGGCACATTTTCCATTTTTGCCACTCAGCCATGTGTGGGCCAACTAAAAAAGTATTCAAAATCCAGTGAGCCTTCCTGCTTAGAAGAATGCGTCAAAAAACCTAAAATTTTGAGTATTCGTAGATTTTGTTGTCATACTTCCAGGAAAAATGGTCAATAAATTAAAAAAAATAATTCGAACTTTGAAATAGACTGCGGCCGCAATTTGACACATATTTCAATTTTGCCATTCAACATGTCTTTCTGTCTGTCTCTCTCTCTCTTTCTCTCTCTTTTGTTCGCTCTTAGTCTCGTTGCTTTGGCTACCTTAGGGCTACGTTCCCTGCGCCCACGCGGTAGATAATATAGTTCGCATTGGCAACCCTAAGGCTGAGGTATAGTGGCCTTCGGCGTCTGTGTCAAGGTGTCGCATTTTCAGCGGCGGGCGACCAGGCAAAGTGGGTTGTTAGGGGGGGGGGGATTTGGGGGACCGGTCCTTGGCGAAATTGCGGACAACTTGCAGCTAGCTCTGGTAGAACCGGAACTTTTGAAAAAAAGAAGGACCGGTCTTTTCGCGGAATTGGACGCCAAAAAGAGAAGTGGGCCCAAGGAGCAGGTCCGCGGTCCAAACGGCAGGTGTTAGAAAGTTGGAACTTGCACTTGGCACAGGTCGAAAGAAATTGAACTCGAGCTCTAGCAGGTCCAACAACGAGTGTTCAACGTTCGACGACAAATTATTTCTCTCTCTCTCTCTCTCTCTCTCTCTCTCTCTCTTTCTCTTTCACGACCATTTCGTCAAAATTGACATTTTTTATCTTTTGAACGAAATTGAAACTAAGTGTTTTGGCCGAAAACTCGTCAAAATTTGTTGTTCCTGAGGGTCCAGCGTTTTACAAACGCCGAACCCTCAGGAACAACAAATTTTGACATGTTTTTGACAAAAAAACTCGATTTCAATTTTGTCAAAAGAATAAAAGATGTCCATTTTGACGAAATGGTAGTTCTCCCTCTCTCTCTCTCTCTTTCTCTCTCTCTCTCTCTCTTTCTCTCTCTATCTATCTCTCTCTCTCTAGGTTAGTGATTGATTGTCACGCGGTAGCGCAAGTTTGGTATGTCTGTCTTCTGTCTGTTCCTCTCTCTCTCTCTCTCTCTCTCTCTCTCTCTCTCTCTCTCTCTCTTTCCGTTAGTGATCGATTGTGATGCGAGTGGTGGAAGACAAACTCAAACGGGCCAGAAGAAAACGGGTTAGAGGTAAACGAAATGCCTTTTTTTTTTTTCTCTCTCTCCCTCTCTCTCTCTCTCTCTCTCTTTCTCTCTCTCTCTCTCTCTCTTTCTTTGTCTTTCACATTTTTCACATTCTCACCCACTTCAAATGACACGCATATGTACACGTACACACACGCACACGCACACGCACACACACACGCACACACACACACACACACACACACACACACAGACACGTACACACGCACGCACACACATACACACACGGACTTGCAAATACAAAATTATATGACTGAAATGCTGACATATGGACTTTTCAGCATTTGCATAAAAAAAGTTTGCCTACTAATGGAAAATTGCTTTGTATCGGCACATTTCAGACTCGCAACACAGGGACAAAAACATTATCATGAAACGTCGTCCAATCCGCCAAAACATTATCCATTACAACTAAAGCAATACAAAGAAGATTAGCATGACTTCTGCACAAGCATGACATACAAAAATTAAGAAATGGCGTGGATTTAAGATAAAAATAAAAGTGATTTTAAGTCCATGACAAAACATAAATAAAGAGTCCGACAAACGAGAAAGCAACCACGACTAACATGCCACTCAAGCACAACTGAAATATAATATGCAACCCACTCCAGAACAACAGATCGAGTTAAACGAGAATACTCATCAATACAATCCTAGTTGTTCGATTCCCGAATATAAGCAACTAAAAAGAGAAGGGGGGGGGGGGGGGGGGGAGAGAGAGAGAGAGAGAGAGAGAGAGAGAGAGAGAGAGAGAGAGAGAGAGAGAGAGAGAGGACACGAGCATAGTTATGGATGTGCATGGACATATGCATGTGTCATTATCGTTCATTCAACATAAGTCCACAGAAAAAGCATGACCGTTGCAGACTATTTTGCCAGAAGTTTTCCCACGTGTCAATTTATCCATCATCCATGTGACGAATGTATTTGACTCACCACCGTCAAGTTGCCGGAAGTAGGCGAAACCCTCGATAGAATGAGTTGAATCTACTCACTTTAACCTTATTATCCTATCCGCATTGACATGCACAGGAATCAATAGAGATCGAGGACACGATTTCATATGCAGGACTGACCTGTGAACTTGACAGTCAGAAATGTTTAATATCAGACGCCTTCTTTCCCCGAATAGAACACACAGTTATTATAGTTGTATTTGGGGCCTCATTCATTCTAATCAGATACAACAATAATGATCGTAAGTTAAATTCATGAAAGGACGTTAGAGTAGAATCATGCCTGGGCCAAAGAAAAACACGACTGTGACAGACCATTTTGCCAGGCGTTTCCCCACTTATCTGTTTATCCAGCATCCATGTGACGGATGTATTTGACTCGCCACCTTCAAGTTGCTCGAAGTGACTAAAATCTTCGATAAAATCGGTTGAATCTGCTCACGTCAACCTTATTATCCTAGCGACACTAACTTGCACACTTGACTGTCTAGGAGCAACAACAATCAATGGAGATCGGGGGTACAATTTCATTTGCATGAGAGTGATTACTCAGCTGCAAATTCGACAGTCCGAAACATTTAATACCGAACGCCTTCTAAGCCCTTCTTCCCCCGTATAGAATACACAATCATCATAGTTGTAGTTGGGGCCACTTTCATTCTAATCAGATACTGCAAGAATGACTGTAAGCTTCATTCATGGAAGGAAAATATAGTGGAATCATGCTCGGGCCTTTCAACTTCTGACACGAGTCATGACAAATAGTCACAAGGTAACGAAAGGGTGCCCGACGGGGGGGGAAGAAGGCCGGGGCGTCCAGGGTCCTAATCATCGGAATTATTAGAATCGCACTACACATTGCGCACAGATCAATGATCACAAACGGAGGATCCGGGTAAATAGGAACTCTCCGCAAAAACAAGACCGATTCAATGATTGTACTTGTTCCGGCATATTGCCACTAAATACGTTTAGTTTCGTCTACTTCCACGCACACGTCTCTAATTCATTTTCTTTATTGAGCCGAACACACTACACATTCTCTCTCTCTCTCCAACACATACACACACACATACACACACACACATACTCACAAAAGGTTTTTCTACTTTGTATAATACTTGTTTACCTCCCTCCTTTCTGGCGTCACGTTTTCATTCTTTGAGTATGGTTCCTCGTCCTCTACTACTCTCATTTTTCTCTACCTCATATGACCCCTACTCCAACACAATCTTTACGTACCATCACATTGTCTAAGAACACCCTCATACCATGACTTTTTACTGGCCTCACGCATCTATAACAACATTGACTCGTTGATTAACTGGTCAATGGAGAGATGAAGATAAATGGATCGACAAATGGATTTACTAATCCATTAGACCCGCTACCTAGATGTAAGATTGAAAGGAATACATGACTTACTGATCCACTGATCGACTTATCGGTTACACGATCGTATACTACATTTATGATTGATTTATCAATTGACTGATTAATTCATTTATTGATTGATTGCCAGTCTAAATTCGTTCAACTTCGTCGGGTGACAATTACGCACGGAAGACCAAACGGGCACTCGTGCAGCGACTTGCACACACGTATATTAGCGAAGCAATCACTTAGACAACCACTTATACACGTGTACATCAGCCACACGGGTCCTCAGACGACGACGTATACACGTGTACCTCAACCTACGTGAGCCTAACTAGACCTCATTCGTATTTTTCAGTATTTACAGTTTACTTACAGATGTGCGTACCTTTATGTCAGCTTTTGATATTGTACGTATTCATCCATTTTTTATCAATCTTATCCGTCAACCACCACACCCATCCCCCCTTGAGCACGAAAGAGCCTCTCGCACCAACAACGAACTTATTTCTTGTGCTGACCTTTATTAGAAATCGCAATTGTGGCACGAACGGACGCAGTCCTTGTCGGGCGGAGGTCTGTCGCTCCTTCTTTTTCGGGACATTATCCTTGATGGTGGCAAATCTTCTACGAAGGTTCTTCACAAGCAGCAGCCCCTGCCTGACTGCGAACACCTCAACTTTGGGTCGTGGATACTTCACTGAAGAGTGAATGTCTCCAGTGGTAAACACGTATAGAACATTCGTTGACATAAAGTACTCATCCACTTTAATGAACCCTAAATCATCTAGCCCTAGTCCTGTTTCTCGCAGGAAGGGAGCCGCACCTCCCTCCATGCACCACAAACATTCGTCAAACTTATACTCTATACCATGGCTCCACTTCATCCACCATTTTTCCATTTCCACCACAGTGCTTCCCTGCATAAGGTCGACCCCCGTCTCTCCTAAGATCCTTCCAAAGATGCCCCTCATCTTCTTCGGATAAGTTGGCAGCAAAGCTTTGCCAGCATTGAGACGAAACTTCACGTCCACCTCCCTCCATCCTCCTCCTTTTCCTCCCTCCTTCTCCTATCCCTTCTTCTCCCTCTGACTTCTCTTCCTTCTCAACTCCTCAAATTCTATCATCAGCGAATGTTGCACGACCAGTGTAATCTCTACCCCACTTGGCCCTCCCCCCCCCACCGCTATAATCACTATCACCTGAAGCGATAATGACGAGGTCGTCCTACTCCCATCACCATCACCTGAAGCAACACCATTAGGCGGACTTCGGGAGGAAGAAGATGAAGTTGAAGATTGGGGCATGATAGCTTGGTCCAGTACCCTTTTGCTCATCTCCTCCCATTTCACACTGAATTGATCAATACACTTCACTGGAATGGAGTGCACTTTCGCTCCTGGAACCTTTTTTTTCACAGGTCTGCTCCCTATGTTGATAGCCAGCACGCTGTAGCGTATGAGCTCTCCTCCTGGAATCTTCACCAGCTTGGACTGCATATCCATCCCCTCCGCTGCCGCATGGATCAATCTAGCGTTACCCAGTTGAAACAGAGGAGCAAGATCCACATGGCAGTCATCGTATGTGTAATGACCTGCTCACACTGGTATCAGAGCAAGCGTTTCTCCCTGCTCCCCTCCCCCACCCACCCCCTTCATCATTTCACACGTAGCTTGAGCAAAAAAACTCACCACTTCATTTTTATTATGACATCGGTGCACATTTTTAATCACAACTTATGCATCTGGTATCCACCATCTTCGTTATCCCTTACCCTCCACTCATCTTCCACCATCTTTTTCTCTCCTCTCCTCATGCACCCACTCTCTTTCATCAATCTTCTTTTCTCTTCTCCATCTTTCTCATCCTTTTCCCTCTCATTCTCTCACCCTCCCCTCCCCCCTTCTCTCTCCCAACTACAACCCCATCATAACCCCCCCTCCCMCTTCAATTTTTTTTTTTTTTTTTCTGACTTATTTTTCTCCTTCTTCATCATTCTTTTCATCCCCCCCCCCCCAACTTCGAATTTTTCTGTTTTTCTTCTTTGTTCTTTCTTTTTTATTCAAATTTCCTTTTTTTCTTCAAAATTTCGAATTATCTTATTCCCTACTTCTTTTCTTATTTTTTGTTTTATTTTATTTTCATTTTTATTTATTCTAAAAATTTGAATTTTTTCACGAAACTTCAAACCTGATTAGAACTTAGTCACTCTTGCTTTCAGCACACATTTTGACCCCTTGGGGGTAACGAAGTGCTGCCGAATTTTTTTTTTTTTTTTTTTTTCATACTTAGTCTTTTTCAA
Source organism: Chara braunii (assembly GCA_003427395.1). NCBI lineage: Eukaryota > Viridiplantae > Streptophyta > Charophyceae > Charales > Characeae > Chara > Chara braunii. The sequence goes on from BFEA01000232.1 coordinate 1,966,383, forward strand.
CACATTTTGACCCCTTGGGGGTAATGAAGTGCTGCCAAAATTTTCTCTTTGCTCCCTACTCTCTCCATCTTACTGACTCATTTTTTCTTGACAACACACTTCGACTTCATGGGGGTAACGAAATGCTGCCGAAAATTTTGAAAAATCCAATACTTAGTTTCTCTTCAATCTCCTCCACCTCCTCATTTATTTATTTATTTATCTATATTTATTTATTTATTTATTTATTTTTTGAAATTGATCATTTACGGCACTTTGAGCCTTAGTGTGCTTATCTCGGTCTCTCCTTCCTCTTGGCATATTTCCGACCTCAAAGGGGGTAGGGAAATGCTGTCGAAAATTCCAAGAAAATAAATATTCTTTTTGTAGTCACATTTTGCTGAATTTAATTATTTTTATTATTTATTTTCTTTTATTTTTATCTCGAAATTCCACAATTTATTTATTTGTCTTTCCCTCTCCCCTCCATGGTTGATATTTTCTTTTCTTGATTAGGTCGTCGCCACCCTACCCTAACCACCCAAACTCCGGTTAGGGTTTTCCTTAGGGTTAGGGTTCTCCCAACCCCCCTCCTTTCCGGCTTCTCCCTTCGAGCAACCTGGACCCGGACGGATCCTCCCCCTTCGAGCGGTTTGACGCTTTCTTCTCACGCGCGACCCACAAAATCCGAGGCGAGCTGACACACACATACTCACTCCGCTCCCGCAATCGCCTTCCTCTTACGTTTGGACCCCTTTCCACACACACTTCCGTGAGGCCTACCTCCCTTCCCCTTCCGACCATGGAAGGGAGTTCATATGAGGAGATCGTCGTGGTGCAGTCCACCTCTAAGGTGATCGTTCAGCCAACAACTTAGGGTCAAGCACACGCGGACACCATGGACATTGATGTCGTCCTTGTGGCCATCCAAACACAACTAAGTACGCTTGAACCACTGAAAGAGTAAATCAATGTGTTTGCCCTTGACATCAAACACCTCAAAGGCTCTCTCCATTGCTCCCCCGTCCATTCTCACACCCCATCCCCTACCAACTCACCGACCGACTCCCCATGACTCCCGTGAAACAGACGTCGTGGTTCTCCCCCCCCCTGCGTCTCAGGCCCAGTGCGTTTGCCGGCCAGACCACCCCGTCTGTTGCGGCAGCTCTCCAGGCCCCTGCCGCCCCTACCATCTCTGTCGTTGTCGTAGGTACTGCGGTTTAGAGACCATCATCTGACCCGACAGTTTTATCGACCCGTTCCGGTGCTGCTTCCCAGCTACCTGCACCAGTCGTGGCATTACGGCTCCGTCTACTACTCCCCGCCTTCGTCCCCTTAACCCTGCAACGCTCGCAGTCTGGGATTCCTCTTCCGCCTCCTCCACCCCCGACCCCGCGCTCCCTGCGAGTTGTCAGTTTACAGGCCACTATTGCGCAGAATCAGACGGAGATCCTTGCCCTGAGACAACCTCACCCTTTCCAGGCTGCTCACCCTTCTTCTTTCTCTACCACCCTTTCGGCCCCCATGATGCAGGCTCGTTTCCCTCGACCTGCTCCCCAGCCTCTGCCCTCCTACCTGGCCATTCTGGGACAGGTGCCCACGACCGTTGACTCCAAATCGGCTGAACCATCTGCTAGTGGCCACAGTTGACAACCTTCCCTCCCCTCTGCCCATGCAACGACCATGACCTTCATCGCGGCATTGCAGGCGCCTCGGTCTCTTTCCCCCCGCCATCAACACAACGGACACCCTCTTGTGCGCACCTCGGAGATTCCTGAGTATGATGGCACATCCCGCATCTCTCACTGGTTCCAGATAGCAACACGCTCACTCTCGCTGACGACCACCCGTCAAGAGTTGTGGTGCGATGTGATCGCAACCAAATTGCGAGGCAGCCCTTCCACTGAGTGGGAGGACTGTTATACCCAGTGGCTCAGCGTGGGTGAGGTCCCCATTCTTGCAGACTTTGCGGCCTTCCTTCAGGACCGCTTTGGCGCCCGTCACGACTCCACTGATGCTTTAGACCGCGTCACACAGACCCGATGGTCTGGGTCCTCTGCACCGACTGACCTCGAGCGTCACATCCGGGTGTTTCAAGACGCCTGCCTTGTTTGTGATGAGACGCTCCTACCGGAGGTCACCCTCACCGACCGGTTCCGCGCTAGTCTCCTGACTGACTAACGCTTGGAGTTATGGAGGCGGTCATTCTCGTCCGCGGAGTAGGCATACGAGGCTGCGCGTAAGTACCAGAGGATGTGAAGTCGTTTCTCCGTTGCCCTATCCTCTTTGCGGCCAACCGCTACCTCCCAGTCTCACGGTACCACCCGAGGCCGCTTCTCTTTTGCTGGTCGTTTCCGCCGCCCCGCTCAGACAGGAGTTCCCTCCTCCCAGCGCTACAATGCGCTCGAGCAAGCCAACGACGCCCCGACTGAGCTTGACACTACCTTGGAGGATGCCCTTGAGGACATCGAGCTTCAGGATATCATCTAGTACCACTTGGATGATGAGACTGTCCTTATGGCCGACCACTTGTAGATGGCGATGTTCGGGTTGGGTCATGCACACAGTCGGGTTGCTCAGGCTGACGCCCGTACGTTCGTCGTCCCTCAGATAGACCTCCCGCACGGTTTCGTCCCTCCTCGTAGAGCTCTATCCCCTGAGGAGAGTGCCACCCTCGAGGCCCGTCGCAGCTACCTTCGTTGCCGCCAGGATGGACACACCTCCTCACGGTGTCCATACCATGCTGCCCTTGATCGACACTATGCCGACATTTCGCGTTAACGACGATCTCAGTCCTCCCCCGACCCCTCCCGACCATTCCCATCAAGCTCGCCACAGTGTAGAGTACCGTTGAGGGCTCGCACGTAGCCGGCTTCCCGACCACCAAGTCGCAGTTTGCCCCTTTGGCTACCCAACCAGAGGACCCTCAGGATACGACAGACGCAGTTCCCTCTGCCCCATCGTCTGTCGAGGTACCGTCTGCCTCACAGCAGACCGCCGCATATAATCCTTCTGACACGTCGCGCCATTCGCACAACTTGTTATAGCTCTCAGCTGGTGACTCGCGAGGACGTTATGTCATCTCTCCTAGATTTGAGTATTCTTCAGGCTCGTAAGGAGCGACTCACGAGACACACAACCGTCATGCGTTATCTTCTAACTCTGCTCTCTGACCCTGATCACACCCTCCTCCTCATTTCTATATGCTTGGGGACATATGTGAGGGTGTATCATGCTTTATGGGACTGCGACTCGCAGAGAGATTTCATTCACCCTTGCGTGGTTGAGGAAGCTCGTCTAGCTACTTTCGAGTCTTGCTCTCCTATCTCCGTTACACTCGAAGATAACAAAACGCAAGAGTCCTTTGATCAGACGGTCCTCGACCTCCACTTTTCCCTCACCCTCTAGCCACCGGATAGTACCCAGGCACCTCGGTGCTACCATTCCTTCACATACTTCGACATGCTGGAGACTAAGTACGACTTTATCCTTGACACTCCTTGGTCTCGCCGGTTCCGTGGTACAGAGGCCGAATAGGCGACCGAGACACTCGTTCTCAAAACGAAGTGTGGTCAGACCTATCGATTCCCCTTCATTGGAACCACGGGTGACAACCCTCCCGACCTACCTTCTTAGGACCCTCGTTCCTCTCGAACCCATCCCGACATCGCCTTCACTTCTCCTCGTCAGTTCGCTCACTTCATACGACAGGAGGACAAAACGTTCTACTCAGCCGATGTCGTGGATCTTCTTCACTATGATCTACCTACGCATCCACTGCTCAGCCTGCGGATACCCCCTCGACATCCTAGGTCCCTTCGCCGTTCACTGCCGAGTCCACACATACGTCTCGTGCCGACGCAGACGTTGAGGAACTCACGTGGTTCACGACCGACTTAGAGCCCGTCATTCACGATTTGACTCGAGACTAGCACAACGTTCACCCCCCGTATTTCTTATATAGCAGAATCCCTTCGATGCGTGGTGTTGAGCATTCTATCCAGCTCGTGCCTAACTATCGTATCCACCATCAGGCACCCTACCGACTCTCCATTCAAGAGGCGATGGAACTCAAGCGTCAACTTGAGGAGCTCCTTCGACTGGGTTTCATTAAACCCAGTAACTCCCCTTAGGGTGGACCTGTCCTCGTTGCTTGCAAAGCGGACAAAACTCTTCGCCTCTGCATTGACTACCGCGACCTTAACCTTTACACGGTTAAAAACAAGTATCCCATGCGTCGCGCGGATGACCTGTTTGATTGTCTGGCAGACAACTGCTTCTTCACGAAGATCGATCTTCGTAGATCTTCGTAGCGGCCACCACCAGATCCACGTGGCTACAGAGGACCAATTAAAGACCGCCTTTCGGTCTCGCTTTGGCCACTACGAGTTCACGGTGATGCCATTCGGCCTCACCAATGCACCCGTCACCTTCCAGATGGCGATGAATGATATCTTCAGGGACATCCTTGAAGAATACGTTCTCGTATAACTGGACGATATCCTGGGCCACAGAGGACCTGTCGAAGATCGCCTTTTGGTCTCGCTTCGGCCACTACAAGTTCACGGTGATGCCATTCGGCCTCACCATGCACCCGCCACCTTCCAGATGGCGATGAACAATATCTTCAGGGACATCCTTGAAGAATACATTCTCGTATACCTCGATGATATCCTGGTCTACAATTGTACCTTAGAAGACCACCTCAGACACTTCCACGATGTCCTACAGCGCTTACGAAAGTATGACTTCTATGCCCAACTTAGTAAGTGTCGCTTTGCCAAGCGCAAAGTGAACTTCCTAGGACACCCTGTGTCTGACCAGGATCTCCATATGGACGACGGGAAGATCACTGCTATTGCGGAGTGGGTCGTCCCCACATCCGTCAAGCAGCTTCGTCGTTTCCTGGGCCTCACGAGTTACTATAGTAATTTCATCCAAGGATACACGAGGTATTCCTACGTCCTTACCTCCACCCTCCTCTGGAAGAACCCGCAGTGGTGTTGGACACCCCTCTGCGAGGACGTATTCTCGCTCTAAAAAGGGCGGTGACTTGTGCGCCGGTTCTTCGTCTCCTCGATTTTGACCGTCCTTTCATCATTATCACTGATGCCGCAAATTTTGTAGTAGGAGCTGTACTTTCTTATGTGTTTCCCTCTCCTCCCGATTCACCTTATCCCCATGTTCCTTCATTTCCCCCCCCTCCTGCTGACACTGCTTCTCGACTGACGCCTATCCTCGCACCACTTCCCTCCATTGACAGTCCTCCCGTTACTTACTTCCCGACCATCGCGGAGGATGGGATTGTCGAGGCTTATGATGGGGATCGCCCAATCGCTTTCTACTCCCGTCAGCTACTGCCTGTCGAGATAAACTACACTGCTGAGATAAACTACACTGCCGATGAATATGTGGTTCTCGCAGTAGTTTATGCTACCCGGTATTAGCATCATTATCTGCACGGGGCACCCTTCACGGTGCGCACAGACAACTCAGTTGTCCAGACTTTCCTCACGAAGCCCAAACTTTCCCCTCGCACAAGCGGTTATCGGGTAGCTGAAAATTCACGAATGAAAATTCTGAAGTGAGAGTTTTTGACAGAGTGAAAATCCTGAATGGTTGTGAAGTGGTGAAAGGTCCGAAGACCCTGAAAACCACCTGTTTAGGCAGGCTGCATCCTGAAGTGGTGAAGGGTGTCCTGAAATGGTCAAGTGAAAGTTTTGGGCAGTCCGAAAATCCTGAATGGTCATGAAGTGGTGAAAGGTCTGAAGACCATAAAAAACACCCTTCACCATTTGAGGATGCAGCCTGCCTAAACAGGTGGTTTTCAGGGTCTTCAGAGCTTTCACCACTTCAGGACCATTCAGGATTTTCAGACCTGAATGGTCCTGAAGTGGTGAAAGCTCTGAAGACCCTGAAAACCATCTGTTTAGGCAGGCTGCATCCTGAAGTGGTGAAGGCTGTCCTGAAGTGGTGATGAAAAATACGACTATCGTTGACCTTCTCTCTCCCCTCGACATACACACTGGTGGCGTGATTTATCCGAGTTCAGTTTCACTACTCGGCTTATCAAGGGTGAAACGAACCCCGTCGCCGATGGCTTGTTCCGCCGTCCTGATCACAATAAAAAACCCCTCAATCTTATTGACATCTTCATCACCACTGTTGACCAGTCAGTGATCGACGCATATCGCACTTAGTACCGCCATTGGCCGGATTATCGCGTCATCCACACGACGCTATGGAGTGACAAGACTGTTCGTTCCTACTCCCTCTGTGATAACGGTCTTATGTACTGGCATTACCGATCTGGTCAACTGAAACCACGTATCTGCGTTCCTTCCACCGGACTGCTGCGCATCTAGGCCATAGCATAATTCTATGACCAGGCATTTGCCGGTCATATGGGCTTCCAAAAGACGTTGGCTTATGTTTGCCGCCTATATGTCTAGCCAAGGACTTCGTCAAAGCCTACATCCAGGAGTGTCCTACCTGCAAGGAGGTGAACAATGTGAACCACCTTCCGTATACGTTAGTGAAGGCCCTACCCAGACCTCAGGGTCGTTGGCAGTCCATCTCGATGGATTTCATTAGTCGCCTTCTTCTTCCATCTACTGAGGGCAGTCATGATGCTATCTTGGCCGTCGTCGATCGCTTCACGAAGCATGCATGCCTTGTCCTTTTCCGCTATGGCATCAGCGCTCGTGAGGTTACCGACATCGTCTTCGACCGAGTCATGAGAGATCATCGCTTACCTTATAGCATCATCTCCGACTGTGACCCACACTTTACCAGCATCTTCTGGCGACGCCTACATGAGGTGTACGGATTGCAGCTATGCTTCTCATCGTCTTACCACCCTCAGACGGATGGTCAGACTGAGGTCACCAATAAAACTCTTGGTAATATCCTCCGAAAGTTTATTACGGGTGACTAGCAGTGAGACTTACACTTAGCCCACACGGAGATTGTGTTCAACCACGCCATTTCGCTAGCCACGTGGATGTCGCCATTCTATTGCGACCTCAGCTACCACCCTCACGTACCCGCGAACTTCCTACGAACGTCGCGGTTGCGCGTAGACACTCGTTGTCCTGCATTTGACGACTCGATCGTCCACATGGCGGCGATTATGAAGCGTGCAGGAGAGTCTAACGGACTCCGAGATTCACTTGGTCGCACGAGTGATCACGAACGGATCATCCATTCAAAGTCGGTGATGATGTGCCCGTCGACGCACGCCACTTGCAGCTCGAAGCGAATACGTTTTGCAAGTTCATGCGTCGTTTCTTCGGTCCATGCCGCATCCTTCAGGTCATCCATTCTGATACGGCCGCTAGTCCGGTCAGCTTCCGGGTGAAGCTACCTGATTACCTTCGACAGACTCACATACATTCTGTTTACCACGTCTTTTTGCTGCGTCCTTATCGCAGACCATCTGAGCGCTTCGCCGGATGTCCTTATGAGCGCCCGCCACCTATCATAGTTGATGGTCATGAGGAGTTCATCATTTCCGACATCGTATCTCACCGAGTTACCGACGATACCCCTCCTTGCATCGAGTACCTTGTGTGTTGGAAAGATTATCCTGATGAGGAGGCTACCTGGAAGCCCCTCGAGTACTTGGAGCCCACCCAAATGTTAGTGCGTGCATATGATCATGCTCGTCGTGCTGAGACATCCGCTTCCACTCAACCGATTAGCCCTCTTCCTCCTCCTCCTGCTCAGGAGATTGTTGAGGACGATCTCTCTGAGGTCGTTCTTCAACGGTAGACGAACAGCTCCCCGTGTCCACAACGCACGCGTCGACGCCCCCTGCGTCTCGACAACTGACACTATGATCACCTACTATCTCGCTACCGACTCACACCTTCAGGTGCTCAATCATCAACTTCTTCAGGATGTCAGCGTTTTACAACTCTGCTTCGACATCGACTCGACTCCTACTTCATCGACGTCATCGACCACTTCGACAACTTCAACTACCTTATCACCTTCAACTACTTTGGACGTGACTACTTCACACCACCACCTTACCTTGTACATTCCGTTGCATGTGTCCCATGGTGGTTTTCACTTAGTCGGATCTCTCTGAGTTGGGCTCTCCCTTGGTATCGCATAGGCATTGGGACCGTAGCGTTATTTTGGCTTCCCTGCTTCCAGATCGAGCTCCCTCACCAGTCGGTGAGTTGTGTGCATTTTTCCCTCACCCACTTCATCCCTCATCACCCTAGTGTCGGCCATTGCATGCCTTCAGTTAGGCATATGTCCTCCCTATTCTAGGTTCCCCTTTCGTGTCGACCCTGCATGGTGTCACCCATTCGTCGAGCATTACCCGCTTTGATGGTCTATCTGTTAGGGTCGTTGGTTTTGCATCGCTACCACTCCCTAACCCTGAGGTTGACGACCCACCCCACCTCATGTGTGACTGCCCTTAGGAGTTTCGATTTTTTTGGCTGAAATTACCCCCTCTGAGACCATCTCACTCTTAGTGATTCAACGACATGACATTACTTGTGACATTTCGCTCTCTTTTCGTTTCATCACTTAGGCAATCGCCTCCAGGACTTTAGGATTGTAGGTTGCTACATGTCATTTTCTACACTTAATTAGGATGTGTATACCAGACATTTATTTTTCATTCGACATTATGTAGCTTAGGCTGCATTGCATGAACTTCACATGGAGCTTGCTCTGCATCCTAGATTTCTAGCCTTTCTTTATTGTAGAGTTCCACTGCTTTTGCAGATAGCATGTTTATGGCTTTTTCGATCCACTACAGGTCCGAGGATCGTGCAGCGGGCCTCTATCAGCGCTGGCCTACAGCTAGGGCCTATTCGGCTATTTGCCTGTTCGGCCTATGGGACCAGGCCGTGGCCTAACCCCACAGGTCGTGTGTTGTTTTAGTCCAGTCCAGTCCTGCCCGGTACCACTCTCGGTACTAGGTCAGTCCAGTCTACTCCAGTCTGTCCGCCGGGGGTATACCCCAACTGCAGTCTGTTTTATGCTCATTCTTCATTTGCACACTTTGGAGTACGTGCGTGTTGAGTCTGCGTTTAACCTGTGTTGTCCTTTCCATCTCCATCTCCATCTCTTCCATCCTCATCCCCTTCGTCTTGATCCTGACAGGCCGCCATCCCGACGGGTCCGTTACAATGCCCCTCCCTTTTCCCCATGTTTCATCAATCTCCCTTCTCTTTGCCCCTCCCTTCACAATCACCTTTTCGCCCTCCCCCTCCAACCGGTCTGCTGTAGCTTTTACTACCGACGCAGACGACGAAGAAGGAGAAGGAGGAGGAGGAGGAGGAGGGTCTAGTACATATGAAAAAGGAGAAGCAGCACAAGGCACAGAGGAGGAGGAGGAGGAGGAAGAAGAAGAAGAAGAAGAAGAAGAAGAAAAAAAAAAAAAAAAAAAAAAAAAAAAACGATTGGTTCAGTAGAGGAGCACGAAGACAAGTGGAAGTTGAAAGAACTAGAGAGGCCAACGGAGCTTCGCATCGAACAATAAGAGCAGGGAGCACCAAAATCTGATGGAGACGTTTACGCCAACGTGTACATTCCACGCTTGCCTTGCTGCCATTCCAATATTATGAGCACTTGGACAGGATTCTACCCATTATTGGAGAAACTGGGACAAAAAATGATAATAGTCGGCATCTCCTTTAAACCTTAGTTCCGACCGTCCTAGCGTCGGCCCGGAAACACCAATCGGTGATACACCTATGCCATCGGTTGCCTCCATCCCCAGCTTGCCCACATCTAGTACTTCATTTCCCATAAGTCCCTTGCTTCCTCGTACCACTCCACCTCCTCCTCCACCATGCAACGGTCTCCTCCATCCATTTTGTGATACAGTATCCCTCACCACGTCAGCCACTCCGTCCTCCTCCCTATCATACACTCCTTCCTCCTCTATGTCTCTTTCTTCTTCTTGAAGTTCTCTCTCTCTCTCTCTCTCTCTCTCTCTCTCTCTCTCTCTCTCTCTCTCACACACACACACACACACACACACACACACACACACACAC
>BFEA01000232.1:1995729-2014463 GCA_003427395.1 Chara braunii
TTTTTTTTTTTTTTTTTTTTTTCCTTCTTCTTCTTCTTCTTCTTTCTTTTCTTCTTTTTATCCTTCTTCTTCTTCTTCCTCCTTTCCTTCTCCTTATTCTTCATCTTCTTCTTCTTCTCCTTCTTCTTCTTCATCTTCTTCTTCTTCTCCTTCTTCTTCTTCATCTTCTTCTTCTTATTGGGATACTCAGACTCTTGATTTTTCACTCACATGTTAGTAGGAGATCCTCCGATTCTTCCATGGATGATCTCTTGCTCAAATCTTGTGAGATAGCCTAGTGCAACTCTTGTTTTTCATTCACACACTAGTAGGTAGTGCTTCGATTCTTCTATGGATGATCTCATGTTAGTTACTTGTGATTTGGGCTACTCAAACTCTTGTTTTTCACTCACATATTAGTAAGTAGTGCTCCACTTCTTCTATGGATGATGTCATGTTGGTTACTTGTGATTTGGGCTACTCAAGCTCTTGTTCTTCACTCACATGTTTAGTAGGAGATCCTCCGATTCTTCTATGGATGATCTCTTGCTCAAATCTTGTGAGACAGCCTAGTGCAACTTTTGTTTTCCATTCACACACTAGTAAGTAGTGCTCCGATTCTTCTATGGATGATCTCATGTTAGTTACTTGTGATTTGGGCTGCGCAAACTCTTGTTTTTTACTCACACACTAGTTGGTAGTGCTCCGATTCTTCTATGGATGATCTCATGTTGGTTACATGTGATTTGGGCTACTCAAACTCTTGTTCTTCACTCACATGTTAGTAGGAGATCCTCTGATTCTTCCATGGATGATCTCTTGCTCAAATCTTGTGAGATAGCCTAGTGCACTCATGCTTTTCACTCACACACTAGTAGGTAGTTCACCGCCACTTCAATGGATGATGTTTGATGCAATCTTGGTGATCTAGCCCACTCAAGTTCATGCCTTTCACTAACACACTAGTAGGAAGTGCACCGCTACTTTCATGGATGATCTTTGAAGCAATCTTGGTAATCTAGCCTACTCACACGCATGTTTTTCACTCATGCACTAGTAGGTAGTGCACCGCTACTTTCATGAATGATCTTTGATGCAATCTTGGTAATTTGGGCTACTCACACTCATACTTTTCACTCACAGACTAGTAGGTAGTGCACCGCTACTTTCATGGATGATCTTTGATGCAATCTTGGTAATCTAGCCTACTCACACTTATGCTTTTCACTCATGCATTAGTAGGTAGTGCACCTCTACTTTCATGGATGAACTTTGATGCAATCTTGGTAATCTAGCCTACTCACACTCATGATTTTCGCCCATGCACTAGTAGGTAGTGCACCGCTACTTTCATGGATGATATTTGATGTAATCTTGGTGATTTGGCCTACTCACACTCATACTTTTCACTCACACACGAGTAGGTAGTGCACCGCTATTTCCATGGATGATCTTTGATGCAATCTTGGTGATCTAGCCCGCTCACACTCATGCTTTTGACTCAGACACTAGTAGGTAGTGCACCGCCACTTCTATGGATGATGTTCGATGCAATCTTGGTGATCTAGCTCACTCAAGTTCATGCCTTTCACTCACACACTAGTAGGAAGTGCGCCGCTACTTTCATGGACGAGCTTTGAAGCAATCTTGGTAATCTAGCCTACTCACACTCATGTTTTTCACTCATGCACTAACGCACCCCGATAACGCCGTAGGAACACAAGGTTTAGGGAAATGGTGTGCGGCCTAAGGATGACGCTTAGCCTGCGCACAAAAGAAGAAAAACTCTCAAAGAACCCCTGGACTGCCTGCATATTGGAAGGAGTAATTGCTTGAGAACACAACAAAGAATCAAAAAGAACAAAATCAGCGCTACGGAATGACCGGCGAGACTACCACCCGGAGTGAGGGTTGAGTTACATCCCCAATGTCAAAGCTCTTTCGCACGATGGCCCACCCCCATCCATCTCAAAGCACTAGGTGGGGGTGACCTCGGGACGAATGGCCCGCGCCCTGAGCATGAGCGTGGGCGGGCCGAACGAACTGGTTCCCGTAGTGGGGTCGACTAAGGCTCGAAAGTCTACCGGGGTTTGGACCTACAATGTCTTGTGAGACAGTGGAGTAATGGGCAATCGGCATGATTATTCGTATCTCATTCGCCCTTACGCATGTGATTGCGTGGTGCAAACGACGATACAGAAATTGTCGGGCCAATGACAACAGAGTTCGAAAACGACCCATGGATGAGTGTCGTCCTCTTTTTGGACAAACCTCTCGATGCCTGGTCCGAGGCAAAATGGGATAGAGTGATCCTAGCAAGAAAATGTCCATGGCATAAGAAGTACAAGTTTGCTTCAGCATCGGAGTGAGGGAGCCTAATCAAAGTACCTCATTATGCCATTCACGTCAGACAACTTTCGTCCCTTCGCGCCTCACTCAGACAGGAAGAGAATAAGCGGTTTTACCTTCGCCTGGAGAACGTCACGAGGTCACCTCGTGTATGGTTCGGGGACTTGAAACAAGAGTTGTTGGACTGTGCATCCTACAATCTGTTTTTGGAACTATATTCGTTGCATGGTGTCGAAATACGGCCACATGATGTGTCATACTGTTGCATACGGTTGTCTTTGGCCAGTTTCGGCTTTTGCAAAGTGTTATGTGTGGCATGTTCGAACGGAAAACGGACTTTGGTAGATGTTGTAGTGCTAGTTTCTTGCAATGGGCTTAGAATCTATGGTCACAACATTGAGAATCTGTGTCTTCTCTAAGAGAACGGACAGTCCGATTTGGAGATTGTCGGTCAAATTGATGAGGTTGTAAGTGGCATGTTGTGTGCATGACGTCATCGGCAAGTCCTTGGCAGGTGTTGGTAGGTTTATAAGGATGACATACATTTCGGTGTTCTTGAATGTGGCGACGAAGGGATAGCGACAAAACCTTGCTTTCAAGTAGTCAATAAATGCCTTGTACGGGTTTGGTTTTCATGGGACGAGGGGACGCTTGTAGATGTTTTAAATTTGTAAATGATAGCGTTTTAGAAATTTTAGATTAGGCGGTTCGTAGCATTTAATTTATATGTAGTTCAATCTTCAGTTGGCTCGTAGCATTTAATTTAGATGTAGTTCAATCTTGCGTTTACGATTTCTCCCACGTGTGCATACAATTTTCGACTTTTAATTTCTAATTATTATGATATTTCTTGAAGTTCGACGAAATTCATGATACTCACTTGACTTTAAGTTTGTGACAATGACATGTCAGTTACGTCTTCTAAGTTTCATAATTTATCAAAGTGCGACGGAATGTATACTTAAATCATCTCGTTTACCGTGTGATTGCATTAACTCTTCGATTGACTTTCAGTTTCTGCTTGTGACACAAGCGATTATCGGGTAGCTGAAAACTCAGGAATGAAAATTCTGAAGTGGGAGTTTTGGGCAATATGAAAATCTTGACTGGTCATGAAGTGGTGAAAGGTCTGAAGACCCTGAAAACCACATGTTTAGGTAGGCTGCATCATGAAGTGGTGAAAGGTGTCCTGAAGTGGTCAAGTGAGAGTTTTGGGCAGTCTGAAAATCCTGAATGGTCCAGAAGTGGTGAAAGGTCTGAAGACCATGAAAACCACCCTTCACGACTTGAGGATGCAGCCTGCCTAAACAGGTGTTTTCCAGGGTCTTCGGAGCCTTCACCACTTTAGGACCATTCAAGATTTTCATACTTGAATGGTCCTAAAGTGGTGAATGGTCCGAAGACCCTGAAAACCAAGTGTTTAGGCAGGTTGCATCCTGAAGTGGTGAAGGGTGTCCTTACGTGGTGATGAAAAATACGATTGTTGTTAACCTTCTCTCACTTGTCACAATGTAATGTAAAATACGTCCTACTCAATGCTCAGTAATATACAAAATTAATCGAAGTGTGATGCAGACTCTAAGGTCATTCGCAACCTTCTCGGTCAGTGTCTCATTATGTTTACCGTTCGAGTGAATTTCAATGTATGACAATGACATGCCAGTTACGTCCTTTAAGTTAATACACTAGGCTACCAGAGTGACCCGGGGTCACTTGCCCGACCGGGCCAAAAAAAATAAAAGAATTATTTTTAAATTTTATTTTTTATTTTAAATTTGGTGAAGAGTTTCGATGTGACCCTGAGGCAAAAAATGTTCAGTTTAAATTTTCTGCCTAACATAGTTTTTTTTCGGATTTTTTTTTTTTTTTTTTTTTTTTTTTTTTTTTTTTTNTTTTTTTTGCTGGTATCTTCCTTGGTCCTTGCACGGGCTGGTCATCCGGAACCCGGGCGGCTCGGCTGGTAGCCTAATTAATACATAAATTATCAAAGTGCGATGAAATCCATACTTAAACCATCTCGTTTACCTTGTGATTGCCTTTACTCTTCGATTGAGTTTCAATTTATGCAAGTCACAATATCATGAAAATAGGTCCGACTCTATGCTCACACCTTAGTCACACATAATTGACTAAGGTGTGATGAAATCGAAAGTTCAACATTGTTGTTTAGTATCTCATTGCATTGAGTGTTGAACTTCTCTTGAGTTTCAATTTCTGGCAACTCCGTGTCAATTACCGTAATAGCTTTTAAGTTACAAAATTTATGGAAGTGCAATGAAATCCACACTTCATCATCATGTTCATTACGTGATTGTCTTGAATCTTCAGTTCATTTTCAACTTATGGTCTATCAATCGCAATCTTCAGGCTTACTACTCGTGTCCTAAATTTCATTCAAACCCAAAATATGGTGATTTTAACATGAAATTAATAGCTTGTGAGTACCAATTTAAAATATAATGTCATATTTTAACAAATAACATGTTAAGAGTTATCGGTCACCTTTGTCCTGATCTTCCCATCTAGGTAATCGACAACTTTCCGATGATCATTCGGGTTAGGATAACGTGACCCTCTTATATTCCAAGGTTGATGCGGTACCGTATGTATCATAATCATCTGGATTTTATCATCGTCTAATCTTCCGCTCTCATCATCACTAAAAGTATACACTAAGTGTTTTTCCTTCATGACGTCAACCATGAGGGTTATCTCTTCCTTTGTTAGGAACCCCTATTCTACAATGATCATCTCCTTAACCATCTAATCGGTTAAACGACACGGCTCCTTATCACCTCTTTCTCTCATTGCCCTAATCCAGTTTTTTGTCTCCTTATAATACACTTCTTCGTCGTGAGTGACTAAGACCGTTACGGGAACAAGTTTGGCTCTGTCGGCTACTTTCTTATACCGCCGCTTTGATCCAACTTAAAGTCTTCAACCTCTAAAAAAGACCCCTGTTTGGCCTACGGGATCATACCCTCCCCACCAACTGCCTGGAAGCTAGACCGGTACATTAAGAACATACTTTCCGCACCATCACCTTCACATACGATCTTAAATAGCGTTTGTACGAGATTTAGCTCAATTTCAGAGTGGGTTGAGCTGAAATCCAGAGTCTGTGAGACATCGCGGAGAGTTAAGAAAAACTCCCTGGGGTTCTCCCCATCGTCCTCCCGATAGGATTCTCGCTGGTTTACAAACTACTCCGCTTCCATGAAGCTATAAGATCTAGGATTTAACCTATTCCTTGAATTCTTAGGCCCGGTGTTCGAACACTTAATCACTCTAAAATGCCCACACAAAGGATCGCACAATATTATGAACATTGTCCTATTGTGCTTATTAATGATGATAGACTTCGATTGGCATAAGAACGGTCGTCCCAACATCACAACATGCTCAACCAGCGACAGTGCGTAAAAATAAGACCGTACCTTCCTTTTGCTTATTTGTATAATGACGTTGCTAGCAGTCTCGTAGAAGGGTGTCAACCCTCCTCCGCCAACCACAAATCCATTATCTGCGCGATCGATCTCAATCTCTTACTTTATCGCCTCTTTTTCCCTTAAACCACTAGTCCCTCCGCGAATGTTTGGAAATTGCGAGGTTTTGTTAGTTCCCGAAGCAATCGAGGGTGGGACACAGGGTCTGCAATGTCTCATAAATCTGATTTTTAATCATTTTTTCGTTGTTCGTGAGTCAAAGAAAAATGAAAAAAACGAAAATGTTTTCTCTGCTGCAATGATCTCAGGCAGGGTAGTCTAGAAAGTCGTGCTCACAATCTTCATCCATAGAATGCACCTTATAGGTAAGGCGGTCACATTCTGAATGTTACTGTTTTGTTTTTTTTTTTTCGTGTGTTTCTTATGAGTCCCCTGCCAACAAGGTAGGACGGAATTCCTGATCTGCTCAAGCTGTCCGTGATCTGCTCAAGCTGTGTTTCGTTAGAGGATTGTAACGCTTATCACACTCACACTTAGTGGAGTGTATCCAACTATTTTCACGGTCGGATCCGTGTGCCCTTTTTTTTTTCTTCCTTCTATTTTTTTTTTCGAATCTCACAATCTGGCCAGGGGACTGAGATGCCCACACTGAAAGCATACTCACAGTACCACTTCCAAAATGTATACAACTGCAATCACGGTCAATGCTTAGTTTTTTTTTTTCTTCTTCTTGTCTGAGTTTCACGGCGCAACATTTTTTTTTTCTTTCAGTGAGGGTACCAAAAAAAAAAAGGAGTGGTAACCAGGCTCGGCAAACTCGGAGGCTATGTTGCGACTCGTACCCACCCCCGTACGAGTACAAGTTGTACTCATTTCTTGTACGCTACTCGTACTCGAGACCCGTATGACCTTTTTTAATTTTGTTTTATTGTTTTTAGTTGTTTTCTCCAATTCTAATAAGAATCTGCAGATGGTGCTCAGGCAAATGTTGCTTGTTTTGGGATGTTACAGCACATATATATTTTTCGGATTTTTGGGATTTTTTTTTTTTTTTTTTTTTTTTTTTTTTTTTTTTTTTTTTTTTTTTTTGGGGCGTACGGGGGCGTACAGGTTCCCGTACAGATATTATCTGTATGTTTCGTACGGAAAGGCCCCGTACGTGTACGTTCCGTAACGTAGCTCGGAGGTACTAGTGGTTTAATATGTTCATCTTCGCTTCAATGTCAACAAGCGCAAGATGTTGCGAGCCACCTACCTTGACCATCACATGTCTGGTGGCTACGCACCTCCAATCCATCTTAGCTCCCACAAGAGTCCAGTTCGCCTCAGGAGGAATAAACTCCCCTAACTTAACCATCGTCACGTTTCGTCCAGTCAGTCTCCGCTTAAGCTCCTCCCTACTCTGTGGCGAAGCTGGCAAGAATTTCTTGAGCGTCACCAAATCTTGATGTTTCTCAAATATCCGATCCACCATTTTTTCAAAGTTTATTTCCCTCCTCAATCGGGATCGTATACCGGTTTTCTATTTTTTTTTCTCTTCCTCTTCTCCCTCTTCATTTTTATTATCATGGTTCTCATCTAGACCGTGCTTTTGGCCGCATAACTTCGCTTGACGCTCATCTTCCGCCCTCAATTTCTCATCTTCTATGTTCAAGTCTTCTTCCACGATCACCACGGGCGTGTCGTGTTGCACCTTTGCAACGACGACAAGCATAGTTTGAGGTTGGATGACCTTCTTAATCTTTTGTGTTTGAGGGATCGTGGGTGACGTCCCGTGTCGGAAGACAGGTCTACTCAAGATGGAACGCGTTCCTGTTGAGGTCGTCTGAAGGTGGGATGACAATGGCCTCCCTGCAAGTAGCACAAACAGAGACACCTCCAAAGGAACTGAACCTCTTCTCTCGTCGTACCCGCAAAGCAAAAGCATATTCGGCGTATTTGGCCAAACCTTTTCCATGTCAAGGCCCACTAAAACTCACCTGGCATGCAACCAAAGGAACTTACTCTGTTTCTTTTTTGCTCCTTCGCTTGCTAACTTCTGGCCCTTTAAAACTCACCTGGCATGCAACCTCATTCGAATCAAACACCTTCATCTCTTCTCTCGAGGCCAACTGGTAAGTGCAGGGCATAGTCCGGTTCATACGTCGAAACGCTTTCTTTCTCATCCCTCCTTCTATATACGAACCAATGAGGTTCCCTTCAAAATCGAACACCTCGCCTCGAATGTTTGTGTATAACACTCAGTCCTCCTCATCCTTAGTGAGGATCTGACAATATCAGACGTTGCGCCCTCTTTGGACATAATACTTACAGGTTCAATCCCTACTACCGTAACCACGACTACCGGAAGCTCCTCGGCCACACCGTCGGCCTCCTCCGCCTTGCGGTCGGAAGAGTCGCGGCTCAGCGTCTTGTGGTTGTCTCTGATGCTGGCCGACGGTATCACAATCATCATTCTCATAGCTACCCTTATTCTTAGGTTGTTTCTCATTCGTACCTTACCCTCCCCGTGTTTAACTCATGACCTTTCATTCGGTCTTTGTCGCATTCCGGGGATGTTCCTCTTCTTTTTCCTTTTCACTACCTTCTTTGTTGCATCCGTCTACTATTTCCTTTCCTTTTCTCTTACTGTCTTGTTGCCTTACTGTGAGTACCTTGCCACATAGTGTCTGCTTCCTCATTTATTTCATCATCATCCTAATATCCATAAGTGGCCCAAACATCTCCTTAGCCTTATCACTTCTTACTAATTCTTCTTCCTACATTTTCTTTTGTCTGCGTAGGAGGTGATAGAGCATTTAATAGAAGTCACGGACCTTAAGATTCTCCGTAATTTTTTCTCAGTCGTACCTGGTAGTGAAACCCTTTATTAACTCCCTTTGCTCGACTTCGGTGAAGTTCGTTAGAAAGATAAGGCATTATGTCTTACCGGGTAGAACGGGTTTCTCCCGACTCACTTTACGAAGGTAACAACGTCCAACAATTTGTCTCCTAACTGGTACTTTTGTTCACAATTTTTTTTCTCAAATCCGTGCTCTACATCTCATTTCACCAACTTCTTCAGCGATATCAACATGCACACAGTTTCTTACTACTTCCAACATCTTCCATCAGTCCGCTGGCGCACGTGAGCATTCAATTCGTATTTTTCTAACGAATCCGTGACATTCTCCTCATCGAACAGTGGAACCTTGACCTTAGTGAACTTCTCATGTGACGTGGTGGTTTGTCGGATAAGCCTCGCGAGTTCCTGAATGTCATTGTGTCTCTCACCGTCCAAGTTATTGTTCTCAGCGAGGTTGGGGCTCCCCAACTTGAGTGAAGAGCCAAGAGGAACAACGATCACAACCAGGTAGTTAAGTCAGGAAAGATTCTTAACGAGTCCTTTTGATTATGCGGTTCAGGACTCATCGAAATAGATCATCCTAAGACATGTCAAGTCGTTCGCATTCGTACCTAACATCTCAGAATGACTTAGTCGCATTAGGGTTGTCGCCATGATGATGCCACTTGTCCTTTCGAGAGGACACTAAATGACGTCCGAACATTTGAATTATTTCAATAACAATACAAGGTAATCGTTCGAGATTATCTTCCCCAAGTATTGTTCCACCAGGCACAACGGTAGATAGTCGTCATCCCCGACAATAGCGCCACCTGTCGGGCGCAACGCCCCCCTCGCGTCACCCCAAAAGAGGACCTCCCAGCCGAATCACGCAAGAATTTAATATTTTTCATTTAGAGTCGGGATGTTTCCCCCGAAGTCCATCAAGGTGAACAATTGGATTTGCTGCTCTAGCCGGGTGCCCCGATCATAAATCTAGTGTCCCACTACGACAGGTCAGGGTCCCGCGAGGGACAACTCATCTTCCCTGAAGAGCTATCATCCTCCCAAAGGTGTATCCCTACCGAGCTACCGATCCACATACGAAAATTTTTACATACAATCGCAGAGGTAGATCAATCAAGGGTTTTTTGCTCGTTTCTCGTAGTATACGTAACTTATAATTGAATGTTGATCGATCCCGACTATTTTTCATTCCTTAGAAAACTGATCTTCTTACATAGAGAACCGCGCCAATGGACTATGGCTTAGTCGGGTCGATCACAACTCTAGCTATTCCCTACCCTTTTCTAAAAGCACCTCCCTTTGGAAAGGAAAACATTTAAATCTCAATCAAACATACAGATGTCGCATCCAAGCACATGAGTGTATCAACCAACAAACACATAGATGTCGCATACAATCACATATATAAAAGTGAGCTCGTCTCATTGACCAATTTTGTACTCGACCAACATTCAGTGCCATGGTTCGCTCGTCAATCTGTACTCAAGGTTTCTCTTCTCGAAGCACAATCCTCATTCCATCCAAAATTCACAATACACCCTTCCCAACTGGTCTCATCCCATGCCCCATGTCATTGTCTTATATACCCATTTTCGAAGGTAGCTCATCCAGAAAGTAGCCTCAAAAACTATCTTCTAACTTATCGTGACACAGTCTATACCCATTTTCGAAGGTAGCTCATCCAGAAAGTAGCCTAAAAAACTATCTAGCCTCAAAAACTATCTTCTAACTTATCGTGACACAGTCTTAACTGACCCTCTCATCACTCATCCTTAGCAGGCTTACACATACTATACACGCTCTTGTCGTTCTCATGTCTTGCAAAAGAAAAAAAAGTCGGAATCATGTTCAATGCTTAATCAACATCTAGTTCTTATTGCTGCCTTGTGCCTCGACTTGCTCGGCCCCTTGTCCTCCCTGTTCCTCGACAGGCTTTCTAACCCCCAGGCCGAAGGTCTCGATTTCTCTCCTTTTCTTTGCAATTTCTTGTAGTTCCGCCTCACTGAAAAAATCCAACGGCGTGGCTTCCACCCCTGCCTTTGCGAGTTCCCGGGTTTTGATAATCCACTCGTGCTTGATCACATTGGTCCATTGCTGAAACCAATGACTGGGCGTTGGTCCAAACTCATCCTCCCATTTGAAGGCCTTTTCGTGCGGCTGGTGCATCGGAGACCGTCTTTCTTCCCTAGGCCTCGAAATTTCATCCCTGTCATCCCCGCTGCTGATTTCTATGATTTCCTGTACATCCTCCTCCTCATCCTCCTCATCTTCCATCCGTATGGGGCTGTACCCGCGTGTCAAGTTCTTCGGGTCGTAGGTATAGGGGATTTATGCCCCTGTCCCATACCCTTCTTCAACGTCCGGCTCTCTCCCTTCATAACTGTCGTGGCCACTCCGCCCTTCAAGCGGGCTTTCCCTTCTCTCCTCGCCCTCCTCATGCTAATTGCGCATGTCCTGTCTCCCCTCGCTTTCCCCATGCCGAGACTCACATTGTTCGCCCCTGTTGGCTCCTCCCTCGCGAGAGGCTTGTGCCTTGTCTCCCCTATCCCCATTGCCCCCTTCTCCCACATTTGCCCTTTCCTTCTCGCCCTCACTCTCAGACGAGATTTCTATACCTTCTCCCTCCTGGAGGGGCGAGCGTATTCTACATATGCGCTTTCTTCCTCCCCTGCCTACCACTGGCCCGACTATGAGCCCAATGTACAACTTTCTCTTCGCCGTCCTCCACCCTCGACTTGGTCCCCTTCGACAGGCTTGTTGATTGCCCCGCTGTCGTTCTCGTTGCCGAATTCCATTTTTACTTTTTCTTGTGAGTTTTCTTCTAGGTCTTGTACAATCAAAACAACACCCGCAAAACCCCTCATACACCCGCTTCCCCGTTCTGGTAGGCAGCTCCCCTTCCCCAAAATACTCCCAGTATCCCTTGCATCATGCCACTATCATACATTTCCCTCCCTTATGAAAATGCCCCGTTTAAGATGATCCCATTATTCCCCCGTCAAAAACTATGATACAAAGCTCCCGACAATCCTTCCGGTTGTCACATAAACCTGTTACCGCAAATTACCAAATAATTATGCCCCCCAACCTCAGTCAGTCCAAGCCACTGCCCCAATCCCAAAACAATGACAGTCTCACGGGCGCAGTCAGAGACAGAACCATAGTGTGGGCAAGGCCGTTGTCAGTCCTTAGCTTGTAGCACCTAAGTTTCCTTGTTCTCGGCCTCCTGAAGCCATTGTTCCACTGGGTCCCGACTTAGAAACCTGACCAGTCGTTGCCCTGGGAAGGGTCCTTTCAATCCAGTTCCATCCAAATCTTCCAGTTCGAAGGTGTTCAGTCCCACCCGCTTGGCGACCCGGTAGGGGCCTTTGAACCTCCTCCCCAGTTGTCCAGACCAAGTACTTTCTAGTGCCGAATTCCTTAGTAATACTGTCTCCCCCACCTGAAGTGGCTCCTTTATGACATTCTTAACCTGGTCCCACCTTGCTTTGTCTCTCATTCTGCTGTCTAGTACCCGGTTGGCGATGTCTTTTCTGACCTCTTCGTTCTTAAGGACTTGTTGACACCTTGCCTCGATTAACTCCTCCGTGGTCATTCGCGGATCATCATCTAACCTGTTCAGGTTGGTATCAAGGCTTCGACGAGAAAATCGATCTCCCTCCCGTACCAAAGTTCCGCTGGGATACATCCCGTTGTCCTCTTACGCGTCATGATAGCTAGGCCAGCTTCCCAGATGATCTGCTGGGAGCTTCGCAATCGTATTCTTTAAGGTTCGGTGCCCTCTTTCCACAGGTGCATTGGCCTCCGGGTGATATGGCTCGATGAGTTTAATCGGTACGCAGAGTCTCTTAAGCATTCCCAATACTTCTTGTTTGACAAATTCCGTCCCATTGTCCGCTATAAACCTCCTGACGAAAGGATGCCTTAAGTAGAAATCTTCTATCCAGTCCGCTACACTTCTCCCTGTCTTTTTCTTGAGAGCGACTGCCTCCACGAACCCACTCAAGTTGTCTCGCGCATCTATAATGTACCTGTACCCATCTGTTGATACAGGCATGACCGCAAGCTCAAGGTGGACTAGATGTCCCGGCCCTAGCACCCGCGTTGGTTTAAGCGGCTCGAAGACACGTGCCGAGCTTCGTTCCTGACAGATAAGGCATGTTTGGCAGTATATGGCGACCATGCCTGCCATGCCTGACCAATAATAAAGTGGCGTTATCTTTGCGAGAGTTCCTTTGGACAATCGATGCCCTCCTGCTAATCCGCCATGCATTGTCTGGATAACATCTAACTGCCTAGATCTTCCGCACACAACTCTTCTAGGCATAGCACCTTTCTTTCTTCGGAACAGATGACCGCCCCTTAGGACGTACCTTTTTGCCTCCTCCCTTGATTTAGTGCAGACTACCATGGGTTGTTTGTTCCCCACCAGCAACAACCCGATCTCATGCATCTAGTTTACCACCCATCGCAACTTTTTCCTTTCCCAAGATTCCACTAAGCTCATCACGGCTTCCCGGCCTCCTTCAACCGCCATTGCTATTAGTTCCTCCTTCGGTCCTACTATCGCTCCCCATGAATCTCTCTCCTCTTTACGACCTCGAGTGGTGACTGGTCCTTCTCTTAGTTCTGCTACTACCGCAAACGCCCCCTTCTTAAAAGTCCGGATCAACAGTTCTCCCGACGTGCATCCTTCGCCCATCATTTCGTTGTCCACCGCAAGAATTTTTCCTTCGTATTCAAGGAACGCATCTATGGGCTCCGCATCCTCCACCCCTTTGGGCGTGATGCAGACCCAGCTCAACCCATCGGCCTTGTTTCTGATTCCAGCAATTCGTTCAATCTTGTAATCGAACTGCCAGATAAATCCTACCCATCTCCCCACCATCGGATCTATAGGTCTGTAATTCTTTAGGGCCCCTGCGTCATTCGTCGGATCGATCCTTAAGGTGAACCGTCTCCCAAATAGGTAGGCCTGGAAGGTCTTAAGGCAATGCAAGATGGATAGGACCTCCTTCTTGAACTGTGAGTACTGCCGTTCTACGGAGTTCAGGGTTCTACTTTCGAACCTAATTGGCCTCTCTTTTCCTTCCTCGTCCCTAGAATCAGTACGCCTCCTACGACCAAGGGTCCTCCATCCGTTTCTAGGATGAATGATTGTCTTACTTCATCATTAAAGCAGGGTGCCGACAAGGCGACCTGCTCCGATGTCAGTATGTCCTTGAGGGTTTGGACGGCTCCTTCTCGCTCCTCCATCCAATCCATGGTCCCTTCTTCTCTGATCATAGCCCGGATAGGCTCAACAATCTTGGCAAAATTCTTAATCAAGACTCCAAAAGCCGACCACACCTAGGAATGCTCTTACCTCCGTTGTCGTGCGCAGGGGTGTTGGCCACTGTGATATCTTGTCTGTCTTTGCCAGATCTGGCTTCCTACCGTAAGCACCTCAACAAAATCCTTGTATAGTTACTTCCGGTACTGCTAGAATACTCTTTGGTCCACTGACCGTGATGTTGTATACTAGGAACCGGCGGAGTAAGTTTTTGATGTCTTGTAGATGGTCCCATACAAACCTTCGGATTCCTGGCTGGACTTCCGTCTCGTCCTTCTCCTGCTCGTCTTTGATCGGATTGTCGTCGATGTAGCGCTCATAATTCTCTAGGAACATGTCCCCGGCTACGGCGAGCATCCTTCGTTGCGCTTCGGCTACCTCGTTCGTAAAACCCATAGGGGTCACTTGCATCTGCAACTAGCCTACGGGGGTGTGCATTGCGGTGTACGGCATGTCCCAGACATCCAACGGAAGTTGGTCGTACCCTGAGTACAGATCGATCAGGGAGTAACTGCTCCTGCCGGCGTGCGATTCGGCTAATAAATCAGCCTGAGGCAGCGAGCCAGCATCCCGGATTGTTACCGCATTCAACTTCTGCAGACCCTGAATCCACCTCAACGTCTTGTTAGGTTTCCGAAAGACAAACCACCGGTTCGCGTATGGCGACGCCGTAGGTTCTGCGACGAAGGAGTCCATCTTCCCTCGAAGAAGGTTTGTCACTTCCCCTGCTATCCCAAATTCATAGGACGGACCATTGTCATTTCAGCACTCATGTTCTTTTGTGTGGATTCTGACTGGAGGAATTAGCTTCGCGTCCAACCGCCCCTTCTGGTGGTCACTAAAGGCAAATGCTAGGTGAAACTCTTGGCAAGTTGTTTCGATCAAGCGGGTTTCTTCTTCTGTTAAGAATCCGTCTATCCCTATCTTCATTGTGTCAGCTACCTTATCTTGTATCTGATGCCCTTCCGTCGCTTTCCTCTCTTGGATCACTCGAAGGACTTCTTCCTCCTTCTCTATAGCCTCTTCCTTTGACGTCTCTAGCAGGATCGAGACCGGTTTTGCTTTCTTTCCTACCGGCTTGTATTTTCGAACACTTCCTTCCGGGATTTTTCTCCTAAAAAATGAACGGTCGGGATTGTCTTCGTTGCCTCTACGACTCGTGGCTGAGTACTAACTAATTTTCCATTCAGACAATATCCCTTTTGCACCTCTCCTTGGAATTTGGCCAAGGGCGCCGAGTCCACTCCTACCTTGTGGTATCTGAGGGCCTTGATGAACTCCATAACACCTAGGACTTCGTCCTCCTGCCTCCTCTTCTTCTGGGGCAGGCTCATATTGATCCCTTCCTTTTTGTTGAATGCCTCCTCAATCATAATTTCTACCCTTTCTCTCATGCCCTCCATCCGCGCGAAAGCCCCTTTTCGTGCGCTATCTTCGAACGACGACGACCACGTTGCCAACTTTCCCTTCGGAGGGTCTCCTCCTGTCCCGGGGAGTCGGAGGAGCTCACCCCGGTCGGTTACTGGGTCCTCTATGTCTACCATGTACGTGCCATCGTGCAAGTGCATGCCTATCATTTCTACGTTTGCGCACCTTGGCCTTCCGAGGATTATGTTGTGATCCATTTCCTCCATTACGGTCATCCGCTGAAACGACCAGATTGACTCTCTGATTCCGCCTTAACTGCGCATTTCGTAACATACCCAGCGAACGGGATTTCCCCACCGGCTCCTCGGATGCTCCCTGTTACTTTCTTATTTATCGTACAACCCGTGATTGTCGCGAAATCTCTCCTTATGAGAGTGGTTTCCGCTCCCCCGTCTACTAATGTGTCGGTATGATGAGTCCCGATTTGGATTTTCAACTTTCCTATGGGTAGCGCATGGAAGCTGAGCTTTGTCCCAGGGGGTGCCCTCATGATTTCGCCACCTTCTCGGTCTGGCAAGCTCAAACGGATGTCCGCAAAGGCCTTCTCAAGATTCTCTAAGTCCCCGCGACTCCTCTGAAGGTTAACGACCTCTTGAGGGGCTTCCTCCTCCCTTTCTTCTTCCGGTGCTTCGGGGTTCTTGTCTATCTCTACTCGCCGCCGACTCAACAATTGTCTAAGCTCTTTGAGCAACCTAGGGCTGGCCTGCAGCATGGTCTGAAATGACACCGACACCACGGTTCCCAGTAATTTGCTAAGGGTGTCATCGATTTCAGGCATGGTTAAGATCGGGATTTGGTACCTAAACTTCTTTTTTGCGGCAGTAGCTTTGTCCGCGGGCTCCTCTTCCCTAGGCTTCCCATAGACTTTCTCTCGTTCCCCGGCCTCAGGCTCTGCCTGGGGTGCGGAACTTCCAGCAACCTCCTCCATCACAATGTCACGAATAATCCTTCTCCCAACCGTCCCTAGCCGAGTAGTCGCGTTCACCCTATCACGTCCGTCGTTTTCCAAAATGAAGTTGACCTGCGGCCCGTGGCCCCAAAGTTGATCCTAGATGATTTCGACTGCCTGGGGTGCGGAACTTCCAGCAACCTCCTCCATCACAGTGTCACGAATAATCCTTCTCCCAGCCGTCCCTAGTCGAGTAGTCGCGTTCACCCTATCACGTCCGTCGTTTTCCAAAATGAAGTTGACCTGCGGCCCGTGACCCCGAAGTTGATCCCAGATGATTTCGACCACCGGCTCAGCTTCTACCGCTGCTATCTCTAACCCATTGAGCATGATAATTGCTCGTCGCATCCCCCCTGGCGAGTTCCAATTCACCCGTTCTCCCGGCGGTCCGAATATCTCTCCCTTTAACGACTTGGTACATCTCCTTTTTAATATATCATGGTTGAGCTTTGGACATGCGCGCACATAATGTCCCATCGTGGTGCAGTACCTGCATTGCTCGTTAGCAGGATCTCTCCGTCCGAATCCTTGATTGGCTACACCTGGCGAAACTACGGCTTCCTGGGGAGGGCGGGCGGGCCGGGATACTTGCGCCTGCATAACCAGTGGTGCGTTCCCCAACCTTTTAATTTTATTGTCGACTCCGTGCACCCGTTCGTGTAGGCTCTCAATCCCCCTTTTTACCTTGTCGCCTGTCCTACTGGTCAAGTATATGACCTCCCCTTCCTTGAGCAAGGCCAACGTTTTGGTTACTACTGTCTTCTCAGCTAGATCTGTTACCGTACTAAAATCAACATCCCGAGTGTTTACGAACTTGCTAGTCTGTTGGTAAGCTGACAGAATCTTGTCTTTGTTGAACTCGGAGAACCGCCTGAGGAAGTATTTGCTCATTATCTGGTCCGTGACCCTGGGGATCCTTAATGCTACCAGGGTAAATTCCTGTAGGAAGTCATTGTACGTTGCAAAGTTCTTCCTTTGAACTACCGCTAAAACGGCCTCTCTTGCCATTATCTTTGCCGCTAGGTATTTCCTCATCATCACATCCCGGGTCCCCTTCCAAAACCGGCTCGCGGCCACAATGGCCATTGTGTCCCGCCCTAGGCTCAATGACACATGCTGTCCTAGGTGGTCCATATTTTCTTCTTCGGTCCATTTCAACAACGCAGTTAGGTTCTCATAACCGATTAGGAACTCCGTGATGTTCACCTCGTCGAACATCAACTTTTTCTTAGCGTCCGCTAGGTAGCCCTGATTTTTATTCAGTGCTCGCGCGAGGGACGATACTATCTTGCTAAGGCCACCTTCGGAGCTACTGGCCTCGCCCGCCATACTGGTATCCGGTCCTTCCTTGCCGACCTTCTGTCCCTCCCTAGTCTTTGCAGTTCCTTCCGGTTCGAACCATCCGAACACCCTTTCCCTAAGGCTCTAGAGTCCTTCACATCCTCGCGTTACTGCTGGCATGGTCGGCAGACGGCTAGCCCGACTATCTATGGCTGGTGGGTTCGTAGCTTTCTCTGCCTATATCCCCGGAGAGTTCTCTCTCTCTTTCCTTCTTTTGCTCGGCGTTCCCCTACGGTCACTAGACTCACTACCCTTATCCCCTTGCCCAGTTCCGCCTCAACCGGTCCTCCGTTCGTCCCGCGGTTTTTCATGCAGAGGACCTTCTTCGTTCCCAGTCATCATTTCCTCGATCAGTCTTGCCTTGTACTCTGCGGTCATTTTTTCTATCTCTGCTAGCTTGCACCTCGCATCCGTGACCCTTACTTTCTTTGACACAGCTCGCTCTGAATTCCGGGGGCTTGTCCTATCCTTATTTCTTCCCTCCTTGGTTTCCTGAGTCCCTTGCCTGCTTCCCCCAGCTTTCCCCGAGCTTTCCCCTGAGGAGATTTCCTTTCGGTTCCCTTTGGTACCATCCGGATTTATCGATTCTCTGTCTTTCTGCCCCTCTTCGCTTTGTATAGCACTGCCTCCGAAACCTGGTCCTCCTTCGCTCTTATGGTTACCTGTCTCATCCTCCGTTGCCATTTTGCCTAGTTCTGCATAAACCAAAGGATTCCCCAGGACACATGCGCCCCCCCCCCCACACATGTGCGCGATCCCCCCTTCCCTACTGCTCGACCCGCTGCGCACTTTCCCCCCGATTTCCCTTTCGATTCGCCTTTTCCCATCCTCCACCTCCCGATCCGACTCCCCCCCTTCCTCCCCAACAGTGCCCCAACCTCGCCCCCTCACTTCCCACTTTCCCACACACACCCGCGCGCATAACCCCCCGCCCCCGGTAATTCCCCCTTGGGCGCACGTGCCCAACGGGACAGCGCCCCACCCAATTCCGCTTTCCCCCACACTTCCCGGCACCGACTTTCTTCCCCCCCTTCAGCTTCGCCTCACTCCCCCGCGCAC
>BFEA01000232.1:2016791-2021791 GCA_003427395.1 Chara braunii
CCCCCCCCCCCCCCTTCCTCTTCCCACACACATCCTCCTAGTGGATCACACCTCCCCTCTCCCCAATTTGGTATCCCTCAGTCCTCTTCCCCACCCCGCGTCATCAGCGTCTCTGCCAGCTTCCTCTCCTTCTTCTGCTGGCGTCATCTACACGCTTGTCTCGTCCACGGACGACTTGTCCTCTCCCCAGACTCACCCTTCTTCTGCAGCCACCTCTTCTTCCCAAGTCCCCACCTCCGCACTTCCCTCCTCAAGACCCATGGCATCGTGTCTCGCCACCTCCTCAATTTTAGTCTGCACGGCACCTACCTCACCACCCCCCACTTCTTTACCTCCCCCCCTAGCCCCTATGACACCCAGGACAGAGAATGCTGAGCTCAAAAGCCAACTTGCCATGGCCCACCACCACATCCGCTGAGTCCAAGGAGGTCCGCCCTTGCCTCCCCACCTCGCAACACAACGTGTTGCCCCTTTCATCTACCGGCAACATCAGACACGGGCCACTGCGATGCACTTTACTCTTCCTCCACCGGCCACCACAATGTCTCACGACCGTTTGCCTCAACTTCCTGCCTTGTCTAGGGCTCCTGCGGGTGCCCCTAGTTCCTCTGTCCTCTTGTCGCAATGTGCCCTCCCCCTCCCTCCTCATTATCAGCCGCCGACCTACGTACCTCGGTACCGCCCTGACAAATTCCCCCAGTTCGATGGCAAGGCCTCGGAACTCCAGGCCTACATCACCATACCCGAGGAGCAACTTCGGTACCATGGTGTAAACATGGATTTATGGCCTACAAAGATGTCAGCCCACTTCACAGCTCGAGCGGCTTCCACTTGGTGCGACTTCCTCGCCCTTCGTGCTCAACAGGGCGTTCATGCGAGTATGACATATGTGGAGTTTCGTGATCTCCAGCAGTACTTCTCTCGCCCAACGCCTACCCGTGACCCGATCACACGGGTCGCTGAGATCAGATAGCTTGGTGGCAACAATGCCTTAGAGTCGTACATCACGACATTCCACCTCGTTCACGCCTAGATTCCCCCTTCCCTCACAGTTGGCGACGCTATGGTCCAGCGTTTCCGTGTCGGCTTACCTCAACCCTTCCAGCTCCAGATGTTGGCATACACATTCCACACCCTCCCTGAGGCCTTCAACATTGCCAGGGCCATCCAACTCACCTATGCACCTCTTGTGGGCTCCACATCCGAGCCTGATGCTGCACCTCCCGCTGCCACGTTTGCCCCTGGCACATCTCGCCCCCGACAGTTCTCCACGTCTCGCCGCGGCCCCTGCCGAGTTCCTGGACACGCTTTCTCCCGTCGTGTCCAGACTATGCTTTGCGAGTCGTCGAGCATTGAGGAGGGTACTAGTTCAGATGGATCCCATAGTGATCCGGACCAGGGACATGACCCCCAGTCTCCTGTGGATGGTGACGATCCTGACCAGGACGAGCACCTTGTCGGGCTTGCCCGCACCTTCTCTGCTTTCCTCAGGCAGCGCCAGTCCTCTTCATCGAGAACCTGCTCATTGACCCCATAGCAGCCCCTCCCATCGGGCTACGTTTTCCCTCAAGCCCGACTCACTATCACGAACAGTGAGGACTTCCGTACATGAGGCATATGTACCCGTTGTCGCCTACCTCGTCACACCTCGTCCACCTGCCCCTACACTGACACCCTCCAGCGTCACTTTGCTCAACTGTCCCGCCCTCAGCCCGACCCCCCTGTTTCGACCTCTAGCGCCGCAACCACCTAGCGGCGATCTCCCATTCCCTTGATCCTCCTACTGTAGCAAGCATACCCGCTCGAGATTCTACCTTCACGCGGCTTGCTACTCTTTCTAAGGACTCAGGTCAGACTTCACCGTTGGTTGATCCTAGCGACACTGGTGCATCCTTTCCTTCTCGGCCTAGTGTCTCTCATGATCCTCCTCCTCGTCCTGCTATTAGGCGTGCTCTACGCACGACCCGCTGCAGTGCTTCCCTTGTCGCAACTGAGGATATCATCGACTTCCTGGACCTCGAGTGGATTAAGGTCCACCAGGAACATCTCCGCCTCAGAGAGCATACTCTATCTGCGATGTCTCAGCGCCTACACAATCCCGATCGCACCTTACCGATTATTCCAGTGCGCCTCGGGACCTCTACTAGAGTATATCGCACAGTATAGGACTCTGGCTCTACAGGCGACTTCATTCATCCTCGTGTAGTTAGGGAGGCATCTCTCTATACATCCCCCCCTTACCCTTCCACCGTCACTGTCACGCTTATCGATAATTAGGCCAAATCCTTCATCGACTGTGTGGTGCCTGATCTACCATTCTCCTTCCTCTTGCGGATGCCCCATAGCCTTCGCAAGGCCCCTCGGTTCCTGACCAGCGGACCTTCATCGTCATTAAAACCCTATACGACCTTGTTCTCGACACGGCCTACTCCCATCAGTTTGCCCATTTTGGTCCTGATTAGATCCACAACGCTCTCGTCCTCGATTCCAAGGATGGGAAGCAATACCGTATTTCGTTGTTGGCAAATCAAACTCTACATCCCCCTCTCCTGTCAATGTCGCCATCTTGACACCTACTCAGTTCCACCACATCCTTAGTCAGCCTGATGCCGAACTCTACATTATCGACATCACGGATGTCCTTGTCTGTAACTCCATACATCAGGACGCTAAGTTGGTCGAGCTTGACCCACCACTCCCCAAGCCCCCCGACCCTGCTGATCCTTCAACCTCCTCAAACTCCTTCGCCCCTGCTAGCTCATCTCACTTTGTTGCATCTCTAACCATCGAGACTCCCTTTGTACTTATTCGCACATTGACTCCTTCCACCCTTGTGTGAGACGCCGTGACTGCCAGGGGATTTGATAACCTTCTTTCTTCCCAATAGAGGAGCGTTGCTGCCTTCCTTCGCAAGTATCATGATGTTTTTCCTCCATCTGTCTCTTATAGCAGCATCGCTCCTATACACGATATCGAGCACCATATCCGGCTCGAACCTAGCTGCCGTATTCAACATCGCTCCCCATATAGCCTCTCGGTCCCTGAAGCCCATAAACTTAAACGCCAAATTGACGAGTTGCTTCATCAAGGCTTCATTAAACCGAGTACGTCCCATGCAGTGCACTTGTCCTCTTCGATCACAAAAAGGACAACACCCTGCCCCTCTGCCTCAACTACCGCGGTCTCAACGACTATACGGTCAGAAACAGTTATCCTATGCCCCACACACACGATCTGTTCGACCGCCTCTTCGCCCACTACGTTTTTACGAAGATCGATCTTCGTTGCAGACATCACCAAATCCACGTAGCCGAGGAGGACCAACTTAAAACTGCTTTTCGTTCTCGTTTTGGGCATTACGACTTTACCGTCATGCCTTTCGGTCTCCGTAATGCCCCTGCCACCTTCCAAATGGCTATGCACACGATGTTCCAAGACCTTATTGAGGATTCGGTTCTAGTCTACATTGACGACATCCCGGTCTACAGTCGTACCCAAGAGGAGCATCTGATCCACCTTCGCACTGTCCTCCAACGATTACGCGACTATGGGTTTTATGCGAAGCTTCCAAATGCTGCTTCGCTCAACCCAAAGTCGACTTCCTTGGGCATCAGGTCTCCGAGCACAGACTCCTCATGGACGGCTCGAAGATTCAGACAATTGTCAACTAGCCCACTCCCACCTCTATTCCCGCCCTACGTAGTTTCCTTGGGTTGACCAGCTACTACATTCATTTTCTTAAAAACTACGTGCAGTATACTGCCCAGCTTACCCCTCTAACCCGCAGACTTCTACCCTTTCATTGGACCCCGACTCATGAGAATGTCTTCCGCTCTCTCAAGCGGCTTGTTACGTCCGCTCCCGTTCTACACCTCCCTGACTACTCTCGTCCATTCATTCTCACCACGAACGCTTCAGACTTTGCTATTGGAGTTGTCCTATCTTAGATCTACTCTGCTCCTTCTACCTAACCCGATTCCACAGAGTCTCAACTTCCTCACATTCCCCGATTCCCTCCTCCACCTCCAACGATTGTGGCTCACCTCGCACTCATTGAGCCTCCTCCTTCAGGAGCCACCCCTCCATATATTCCTGACGTCGTCGACGACGGTACAGTCGAGTCTCGTGATGGAGAGTGCCCAGTTGCTTCTCTCTCTCGACAACTACTTCTCGCAAAGTGTAACTATACTGCTGACAAGTGTGAGGTTCTCGCACTGGTTTACAATGTTAAGAAGTGGTGTCATCATCTACACGGTCATACCTTCACCGTGCTCACAAACAACTCTGTCCTCGCCAACTTTCAAACGAAGCTTAAACTCACTTCTCGTTAGGCTAGTTGGTGGCGTGATCTTTCCGAGTTCGACTTCACCATCAGGAAGATCTCCGACTAGAGCAACCGTGTCGCAGATGCCTTATCCCGTCGTCCTGACCTTAAGTGAGATGATCGCCAACTCTCTGCTCTTTCTGTCTCTGCTCCCATTATCCATCCTGCTTTCCTTGATGAGTATCGTCGTGCTTACCCCCAGTGTTATGAGTTTCAGGCCATCTATGCCGACTTACAGGCTGGCAAGACCGTCTCTAACTTCCAGCTCGACCCCTCTGGACTCTTGCATTGGCTTGGACTCAATCATCGTCGTACTCCTCGCTTATGTGTGCCTTCTACCGGCCAGCTCCGCGTTCGGGCAGTCGTTGAGAGTCATGATCAGCGCGCCACCGGTCATTTCAGTGTCTATAAGACTCTCGACCGCCTCTACCGCCATTACTCTTGGAACACACCGTTGCACCATCGCACCTTCGTTAAGGAGTATGTCCGCACGTGCAAGATCTGCCAAGAGGCCAGTATTACCAATCATCCCCTCTACGGTCTTTTTCAGCCCTTACCCATTCCTACTCAGCGTTGGACTTCTGCCTCCATTGACTTCATGGATCCTCTTCGTCCCCCTACCCCACGAGACCACGACGGCATCTTCGTTGTTGTCTGACGGTTGACTAAGCATGCT
>BFEA01000232.1:2026791-2030319 GCA_003427395.1 Chara braunii
TGTGGAGTTGGGTGACTCCTGGGCAGATGTTGTCGGGCAATTCTCGCGGTTCGAGAAGGCTGCGCTGCAAGATCTGCAACAAGGAGTAAAAGGGAACTGGAAGCGTGTGTGGGAGCACTTCATTCTGGCGAGGGCATCCGCCAGGTGTCCGGGTTCGAACCTCTCCATTTGGAAGAGGGTGCATCGCATCGGTGCGTAGCTGCCATTGGATTTGCTCACGAGGGTGCATATGGCGTTGGAGCAGGACAGGGATGACGACAACGACGATGTTCCTGACGTGGCAGGTGCTGGCGAAGGGGGGGGAAGTGGGATTGTTGATCAGCCTGAGGAGGCGCGTGGTGGGGAGGGTGAGGAGGGATGGATGAGGGGACGAGGGGTGTTGTGACAAGAGGATCCGACAGTGGTGGGAGGCTTGGGTTGTCGCAGGATGTGATGCAGGTGGCCCGCACACAGGCCAGGGAGGCAGTTGAGCATCAAGAGGTTCACGAAGAACCCAAGGCAGAAGGAGATTGATGACTCTTGCTGCGAGTTCTTCGTGGAGAACGCGATCCCATCCAACGACGCCAAGAGCAGGAGCTTCAAGAAGTGTTATGGGCAACAACTTGCAGCGAGTCACCCTCTTGCGCCTACTGAGTGCAACCCTCTTAGGTGTCGTTTGCTGGATCGCCTTAACAAGAGGTTGGAGGAGGAGGAGCAGGCGATCCTTGAGGACTGGTAGGTGACTGGCGTCAGGTTCATAATCGATGGGACCACGAACATTTATGGTTGATCGTTTACGAACTACATCCTTGCAGGCCGGTCCAAGCCTGTTTTCATCAAGTGCGAGGATGTCAGCGATGGGGACAAGGACTCAGCAACTATCTTTGCCGGATGGAAGCGGTTCTTCAGGGAGTGGGGGGTGGAGAAGATCACGACTATCTACACAGACTCTTTTGCAGGCAACACAAGTGCTGCGAGGATGCTGAGGGAGGATCTTGAGTTCAGCCAGATATATTGGATCCCTTGAACCGCTCACTGCATGGACCTCCTCATGCACGACATTTGCAAGGAGTGGGCGGTCGAGATCATCAGTAAGGCAAACAAAGTGGTCAACTTCTTCCGGGTTCATAGGTGGCCCAGATCAGCGTTGAGAACGACACTTGTCAAGTTCCCCGACCTGAAATGTAGCTGCTTCCTTCGACGGATGCAGACGAGGTTTGGGACGCACTATGTAATGCTGCAGCAGTTGGAGATCTGCGAGAAGGCCATCAAACGAATTGTCGTCGAGCAGGAGTGGGAAGCGCAGTTGTGTTGAGGGGACTTCAGGTCCAAGGCCTTCTTCGTGGAGGAAACAGTTCTTGACAAGACCTTCTGGGCTGACATCAGGAAGTTGACAGCCGTCATGAAGGGGCCCTATGATGTGTTGTGCGAGGTGGACGAAGATGTCCACTACTTGTCGCGCATCTACGATATGGCGTGTCGACTGCCTGGCTTCGTCCGATCAGTCCCCCTTACTGCAGAGCAGCGAGACGACATGCTCAGGCACGTCGGGAACAGGACAGACATGCTGCTCATCCCCATCCACGTTGTTGCTCGACTGTTGGATCCTAAGTTGAGGGATAGTACTGTTTTCAGTAATATCGACCTTATGGCACAATTTGAGAGTGTGGTTGAGAGACTCATTGGAAAGAAGGGTAGCACAGGATTCGATGAGTGCATGGACCAACTCTACCACCTCCAGTTCGGGAGAGGAGTCCTCGACACCCCACAGACAAAGAAACAGACTGCGCAGGACAATGCGGTTTTGTGGTGGAAGGCGCACGGGGCGGGACATCCGGAGATCCGCGAGCTGGCGATCAAGGTGCTTTCCATCTAGACGACTTCCTCTCCTGCTAAGAGGAGTTGGAGCACTTGGGCTCTTGTGCAGACGAAGTGCAGGAACAAGTCGCACCACCAGTGCACCAACAAATTGGTGTCCTCGCACTAGAGCTTGAGGCTCAAGAGCAGGGGGGATGAGGGGCCCACGATAGCAAGAGGGTGGTTGGGGCTCTCAACTGACTGGGAGGACGAGGATTTGGGGCGTGACTTGGCGAATGTCATCGAGGCCGTTGATGACTACGAGCCTGCTGTTCGGGATGTCGGTTCTGCGGTGGGCAGCACCACTGTTTGTCGTGATCCAACTGGGCCATCGACATCGAGGTCCATGCAGAGATTACGGAATGCGGAGGAGGTTGAGGAGGAGGAGGACAACGAGGAGGATGACGCCGAGGATGAGAAGGAGGAGGAGTAGGTGGAGGATGACATTCCTGGCAAGGACTATGTGGACGAGACGTCGGACTCGGACCGGTCTTGGACGAGGAGAGACGACGCCCCGTATGTTCTAGGTGCACGATCTGGATTGCAATCCCAGACAGCCGCGTGGAGAGGAGCATCAGGTGGAGGAGCAGCAGCCGGACGAGCAGCAAGGGAGGGAGAAACAGGTTGAGGAGGAGCAGGGGGAGGAGAAGGGGGAGGAGGAGCAGAGGGAGCAGCAAGTGGAGGAGGAGGGGGAGGAGGTGAAGCATGTGGAGGAGCACAAGGAGGGCATGCAGCAGGGGGAGGAGTGGCAGGTGGAGGAGCACGAGAAGGAGCATTCGCTGGAGGAGCATCTGGTGAAGGAGCATCTAGTGGAGGAGCATCTGATGGCGAAGCATCACGTGGGGGAGCAGCAAGTGGGGGAGCAGCAGGTGGAGAAGCGTGGGGAGGGCGTGCAGCATCTAAGCGAGGTGCGAGTATTTTATGGTTCCAGTCGGCAGTCGCCTCTAGTTGGGCAGCACGGAGCACATCCCGACCATGTATGGGATCCCCTCGCCTATCGAGCTCAGCGAGGCAGAGGGAGGTCCATTTCGGAACATGCGAGAGGAGGCGCTGCACAGGCTGCACGAGGCACAGGGCGAGGGATGTCCGCTTCAGGACGTGGGAGAGGTCGGCCACGCAAGGAGAAACAACCTGTTGCGGCACCAGCAACGGAAGAGTCAGATGACGACTTCAGGGAGAGTGCACCGCTGCACATATCAAAGAAGAGGAGGACATAGGCTGCTGCAAAGAGAGACACACACACACACAGAGAGAGAGAGAGAGAGAGAGAGAGAGAGAGAGAGAGAGAGAGAGGACTTGTTGTCTTTCACTTTTTGGACCACCGTGCTTGCCGCTTGTCTTTAACTGACGCCCTGAAAAGCTGCTTTGAAGTGCTTCCGCATCCTATTTTGTTTTTGTGCTTCTCTCTCCTGCACTCCTCCTCCTGTGTGTGTGTGTCAGTGTGTGCGTGTGTGTGTCTGTGTGTGTGAGTGCAGCAAGTGTATGTGTGTGTGTGTGTGTGTGTCAGTGTGTGTGTGTGTGTGTGTCAAACAGTCTGTCACAGTCTGTCACAGTCTATGTGACAGACTGTCTGTCACAATCTGGTGGGCAGCCCACAGACTGTGACAGAGTCTGTCACAATCATCCCAGTCTAAGTGCAGCAAGTGTATGTGTGTTTGTGTGTGAGTGCAGCAAGTGTATGTGCATGTGTGT
>BFEA01000232.1:2055628-2068675 GCA_003427395.1 Chara braunii
CCTCCTTCGTTTTTATTTACAGGCGCGGAGGAGGGGGCCGATCCGTAGGGCTGCCCGTTAAAACTCCCCGTTTTAGGTTTATTAAATTTATTGTTGTTTAACCTCCTTTTTATTTTTGTTCTACTCACGTCCCGCTTTGGGACGCGATATCTGGCCTTCAACAGGGCTATGCCCCCGGCTCGGCAGTTGGCAGACCATGCAGAGGCTTGCCTGACCAACCGAGGGGGTGGCTAGCCTTCAAAGGAAAGGGGGGTCCTAGGAGGAGGCTGTAGCGGCCCTTAGTGTGGGGCGGCCGCTAGACTTGGGCAAGCAGGGAGGGGGCTGATCAAACCTGCTCGTAGCTGGTCCCTCCGAAGTTCCCCTTATAGACTGGTGTGATGAGCGTCGTCCCATCACAAATGCAGCCGTGACGGAGAGCACAGGTAGGCCGCCGGGACCGGTGCCGCGCCGGGCTCGAGATAGCGGGCACAGCAGAGGGGCCAGAGCTGTCGAAACGATAAAGCTCGGGGTCACCGTGATTGTCGAGTGTCGCACGACAGAAAAGGTAAGGCAGGAAGTAACGGGGTGACAGGCGCTGAAGTAAAACGGAGATAGCGGGCGAGGCCGACAGGAGAGCGGACGGGCATACTGGTGGCACCAGGCACTGTCAGGCAAGGAGGAGCGAGCGGCCGGAGCAAGGTGCGAACGCATTGAAGTGCGAATGAACCTGGACGATATACCGCGCCAGGTGCACTTAGCCATAAGGAGGCAGAGATGGCGGGGCAGCGGGTTGGGCGCAGTCATAGGTAAGGTGCTCACTCGATTCTATACGGAATCGAATGAGTGGAGGATGGATGCGAGGGTTTTTGGTGTCTGCGAGATAGGATATGAAGTCAGATCTAGCTAAAGGTTAGTAGAAATGGAGTTAGAAAAGAAAGTGGCTGCGTGAAGTTATGGAGAAGAGAGAGTAGAGAAGAAGAGAAACATAGAACTCACCTGATTCTTATTGAAATCAGGTGAGAGAGGGTGCTACGTAGGGGTATCAGAGGAGCGGGTGCAGCGCTGGGCAGTAGCAGTGGCAGAGCGAGCAAGCGGAAGGCCGGGTGCTTTCGGAGGATGAAGTTGGGCGCATATGTGCGCCAGGTGCATGCACGGAGATGGTGGAAGAAAGGAAGTAGGAAGAACGAATAATTCACCCGATTCTTGATGGAATCGGGCGAAATAAAGGTAGAGGCCACGGTTTTTGGGTAGGGCGACCCCGATGGCGGTGTTAGTTTTAGAAGGGAGTTAGTGGTTAGGGAGCTGGAATGGAAGTAAGCTGCGCGGAGACTATGGTGGATGGCGGGAGTGGGGAACAAAAAAAGGGGATAACTCCCCCGTTGCTTGACAAAAACGGGCGGAGGAAGTTGCAAAATGGGGGGTTTCGGCATGGCGAAACCGATGGTAGTGTTAGTTTTAACAGAGAGTTAGTATAATAATGGGTTAGTAGAAAAATCAGTACGCTAAAGTTATGGCGGAGGTATGGAGGGAGAGGGAGAGAATGGTCATAGCCCGCTCGATTCCGAGCGGATTCGGAGGAGGGGAGAGTCGTTCCTGGGGTTTTGGCCCCGGGCGATTTCAATGATGGGGTTAGATAGGAGGATGAGTAAGTTAGTTTGAAGTGAGTAGCAAAATGGGGTGCGGTGGTTGGTCGAAGGAAGGAAAGGGGAGTGAATCTACCCGCGTCCTACCAGAAGATTCATTCCGACTTTGCTCATCCTATTGGTGGAAGTAGTGTGGGGTTTGACGCGATGTTGAGAGACTTACCTGGTACGTAGAGACGGGAGGTGGGGTTGTTGTTGCGCGACGCGATCCGCTTGCATGGGGTGATCGCGAATGACTCCCGCCAATTGGTCCGAGTGTTCCGACTCATCTCACCCTCACGGTTTCACTTCGGAGAAGCTGGCGCTGCTGGTACGGGCGGCTCACGAGCCAGCGGGCGAAATAATTCATACTCAGAAGGGGGATAGCGGGCGCACGAGAGCAGGGCAGAGGAAACGGGATTGGGCTAGTTGGAGGCATGAGGTCCGAGGCAGATGCAGCCATGCTGAGGTAGGAGTACGAACTTAGCCGCACCACTGGCTAGGTGCACTGCGAGTAAGGGCATAAAAGAGGATTACCTGCTAGTCGCATTGTTGCCCGTACCGTCGGTCGAAGGAGGAGAAGGAGTTCGGGCAGGAAGCATACTTACCTGCTTCGGGCGTCTACGGAGGAGGACGGGCCATGTGTCACAGCAGCAGGTTGTGTTACAAAGATTGAACCTTATTCACAGCAACAGACCGTGTTTAGGTAGTACTTACCACTAAGCTTTCTGGCTGTTGCTAAGGCTGCGAGT
Organism: Chara braunii; assembly: GCA_003427395.1. Classification (NCBI taxonomy): domain Eukaryota; kingdom Viridiplantae; phylum Streptophyta; class Charophyceae; order Charales; family Characeae; genus Chara; species Chara braunii. The sequence continues at coordinate 2,057,982 of BFEA01000232.1, forward strand.
CTGAGGTGCCGCTTGTTACCGTGCATCTTGGCTGCTGCAACATCCTTCGCCTCTCTATTGCTGTCACAGTGTGCTCCGCTGTTCGCCTCAGTGGTGTTTCTGCTACAATGGTTGCGGAACTTACCGCGGATTGTTGTGCTGATGTTGGTACGACGGGGTTAACTGTTGTGTGTTGCTGCGTTCGCTGCGTTTTCACTGCACTTCGCTGCACAATTCGCTGTATACCTTTATACTTCGAAACAGTGCACACGGGTATACGCTGTTTGAGTACGGCTGTCTAGCGCTAAGTAACTACTGTCAGACCACGGGGGAAGACTGCTGCAGCAGAATGGTGGAGTAGTGGTGAAGGGGGTTATTGCTGCGAATTGGAAGGTCGTCAGAGGCAGCCAGCGACCGACAGTTGACTCTTGGATTGACCGGGCTGCTGCGCGTCTTGGCCACCATTGCGGGGCCCTCAGGCGAATCGAGATATCGAGGCCCTCTCGCGCGAGTCTGAGTGCACCTCCCTTGGATCTGAGAGTCTGAAACTTCCCCTCTATCCTTCCTACTCTAAGTCTTGTCTTGTTCTGAGAGGAAGGCGGCAGGCGGGATTGGAACCCGTAGGTCCGCGTCAAGACTCTGTGGGGAGTCCACCCACCGATTGCGGGAGCTCTGCCAGGACTCAGGAGGAGCTATGGAGGCAGGGAATCGTCAGGTAAACCATTTTCATCTATACAACCTACTTCCACCCATGTTTCTTTATCTCCCTGCAGTATGACTGCTGTATGCATGAGGCTGTCCCTATGGTTTTTCTTTCTCTTCAGGACCAAATCAGATTGAGTGGAAGGAATGTGTGAAAGCGAAGTTGAACTTTCTCTTTTGTTTTGACTAAAAGCAGACTAAGGTATGAATTGGAGGAAGGTGGGAGGAAGATAGTTTTGCATGCGTTTGGAAGGGTCAACCAAAGTCTGACCATTGTTTCTACTGTGAATGGCTCAAGGCTATGTTTATTTGGCTGTTTTCTGAAGGACCAGGCATGTTTCTACTGTGAATAGCCTGGTTGCTATGTTTATCTAGTTGTTTTCTGGAGGACCAGGCATTGTTTCTACAGTGAATGGTCTGTTTACTCTAGTTCACTTTGGAGGTTTGCCTAATCGAAGGGGTTTAAATTCTTGTTTTATTCTGAGGGAGGATTTCTGATCTAAGGCTGAGCATTGTTTCTACTGTGAATGGCTTAGCCTGAAAACCACGCACGTGAACTAAACTAAGTATAAAGGAAAGTACTTTATGTATATTTGCATGTGAACTAACAGCTGGACGTAGCTTTTACTGTGAATGGTCCAGCGCTAAGTCATATCATTGAGAAGAGAAAGGAGGAAATACAAAGTATAAATGAAAATAGTCTGGGCAAGCTGAACATTGTTTCTACTGTGAATGGTTCAGTCCCCTGCCCATATTTTTCTTTTCTTTTGAAAACAAAGTCAGAGAAATACTAAACTTTGGATATTAAACAGCTCAGGGCGACTAGGCATTGTTTCCATGGCGAATGGCCTAGTCATATGCCCAAAAAGAAGAGAGAAGTAGTTGTGCAACCTGTTCGTATATATCTTAAATACGAGCTGGGCATTGTTTCCACGGCGAATGGTCCAACTCTATGTTTTATGGAAGAGTCGAATAAGGGTTCAAGGACTTAAAAGATTCATAAACTATCTATATGGAATAAACTTGGGGCTAGTGAGAGTACTCACCTTTGTGGTTTGGCTTGCATGTGACTGAGTGAGGCCACTACTTAGTCTGAGTTTCAGGTTGGTAGGTAGTTGCTTTAGTCGCTCGCCACGTGCTAGAGTCATATGACTTAGTTTCAATTCTTGCATTTTCTAAGCTAAGTTTTCTTACTTAGATCAATTCTCGCATTTTCTCCGATCATTTTTTGTACTTGGCTTTGTACAAATCTGGGCAAGCTACTTTCTCTACGGGAAGCGTTGCCGAAATTTTCACAAATCCAAGGAGTTAGTCAATTTTTGACTTGTCAAAGTTCAACTTGTCTTTTCTTTATATCTGACCTACGAAAAATCTGGAAAGTCTCATTTTCTAAAAGGAGTTCTGCCCAAATTTTTGCTGATTCAGGGAGTTGAAAAGTCAAAGTTATTCTTAAGTCATGGACTTAGCTTTGTATAAATTTTGGAATAACACTTTTCTAAAGGGAGTGCTGCCGAAATTTCTGCAAAACTAAGGAGTCGGTTACATCTTGTCTAATTTGGACTCAAGTTCTCTTTTTAATTCATATATGGCTTAGTATAAATCAGAGAAGTCTCATTTCTAAAGGGAGTGCTGCCCAAATTTTTGCTAATTCAGGGAGTTAGACAAAATTTGACTTTCCAGAGTTAGAGATCATTTCTACTTTCATATTTTGACTTATATAAATAATGGAAAGACACTTTTCCTACGGGAAGCGCTGCCGAAATTTTTCTTAATTTAGAGGAGATAAATTATATTTTGACAGGTGGTGATTCTGGTAATCCACTCTGGATAGGGGAGACTCTGCCAAGATCTACCTTTGCTTTGGGCACTGCTTGAGGGTAGACTTCGACTTAGTTAATTAGGATGATTTGAATGAGATCGTGATATGGGGATTATTCTCCATGAACTTATAGATTTAGCCATGGGCATTGACCTATCTTGTGTCACAGACCATCTTGATCGATTTGATTCAGGACTTGGACTAGCTCCAGCTTGATCCTACAAGGATCATCTTCTGTTATCACTGATAACAGGTCGGTTGTCGATTCGTCGGTTTGCGATTCAACTCCAATCTACTCTTGCCACTCAACCTAAGGGCTTTAGCCCTGTGGTTTGAATTGTTTCATTGTGTTTTCACCCGGACTTTATTGAATGGCCATTTAACTGAAGTACTGAGTATTTATTTAAGAGTTGCACGAGTGAGGCTTGTATGGCTAAAGCGAGGGGTGTGAGTGCGAGGAATGGTTGAAGTTGACCCCGTGTAGTGTGTGGACTTATGGATGAATCTCTGATGTGATTGCAGGTGCATTTGTGGTTCGGACTCTGGATATGACTGTCTGCGATTACATACATATATGGTTGAGAAGAGCCCCACTGTGACTGTGAGAAGTGATCGTCCTATATAATTGACCCTTATATATTTATGAGCGTCTTGAATATTTGTGAGGCCTACTGTGATTGTGCATAAGGGTTAGTCAGATTATGCCTTGAGAGAAAAGGGGGACCTCCCTTTTTGCCCTTGCTTTTTAGAGTTGTATGGTTGGACGTTGTAGTCCGTGGCAACCGTCAAAGTCAAATCCCTTGATTTTTGCCCAGGCCTAGAGTAGACTCATCCCAGGGCCGCAAGAAACGACTGCCACCACAGGTATGGACCTGTGTACCACCCGCTCTGCATAAGGTGCAGAAGAGGGTGTGTGGTCTTCAACCGCGCTTGGCAGTTGTCCAGCGTCGAGGGATTAACCCTCAAGGTGCGTGTCAGCCGACACTTGAGTGTCGAACGCGACCCTCGAGATTAACGAGGGCTGTGCGAGTATGGGTACTATATGGTACGCCATCATTGCGACTGCTTGCGTACGTTTGCATTGCGAGTCGATATGAGTTAGCCCCACGTGCGCGCTGTTTTATACTAAGTCTCGCGCGCGACGCCCATCTGATTTCCGCATCGGAAAGTTATGGGTTGGCTACCGAGGGGCTAGGAGCGTTGTCGCGTTGTTTGCGTGGTGTCGTTCCGTATGTGTGTGTGTGTGTGTTTTATTTTTGTGATCGTAAAAGTGGTGTGCGCGTGGTGTGTGGGATGCGTCCTAGTCGACTGACGAGGAGTCGCGCTTGGGACCTCAGCCCCCCAAGATGTCGGCTCACGTGCGGGTCCGATAGAGGCGTATTACGTCGCGTACCCCCTATGCTACAGCAAACGAGAAACGCTCTCGGCTGGTCCACCTATGCGATTGCAACCGAGTAGCTTTCGTACTGTGGACTGGTAGCGCGGCGGGGATACGCCCACCGAAGGGAGGTGACAGCTCCCGTAAGGTGTAGGTAAGTCGTGCCTCGCGTAGGCCCTATCCTGTTGTAGGGGCTCGCGAGAGGTATGGCTTGCGCACTCGGCCGGAGCGGCTTGCGGAAGCTCCATGTATATTTAGGACGAAGGATTTAAACCAACTCCTGCGTGACGCGGCCGGGAGGGTCCCGCGCTGCCCTAGTGTGGTGTGGGACCGATGCGCTCAACAGGTGGCACCGTTGTCGGGGATAACGGTTGCCTACCGTTGTCCCTAGTGGACCGACATCCGGGTATCGGAAGTGAGAGAATAGGCGAATAAGAAGTTTTTGTTGAGGCTATGTGAGTGATCAGTTGATATCTCGACTATTGACTGGAAGTGTCGTAGAATTGAGAGATCCTTAAAAATTGGGTCTAGATTCGAGGCAGGTTAATGATTACGGCGAGTTGACCACTCCTGCTTTATTGACCGGTCTGGACAGGATGGTTGGTGGCAGACCGTGTTAGATAAAAGGCGTGAAGTAAGGGTTGGTAAGGCGGTATGGGTTTGGTTGATGTGACCTGATTTGGAGTGATGTGGTATGGGTGACTCGAGGGCGATAAGTATTTTGAGTCTGCGTTCACCGGCTTTGACTAGCATGACGGTATTTGGGATTGGTGACCCCTCTGATTCGATAGTTGGCAGGCGTGGACGGTGCTTTGCGTGCTTGGCGTGGCTAAGGTTAAGCATGGCTATCGTGAGAGTTAGCCCTATGGTGTACCCCTTTTGATTGCCATAAAAGTCGTCTGAGTAATTGGGAAAGCATCGTAATATGGTTGCCTCAGAGTGAAGCTAAGGATGAGTGAGATAATATTTCTCTAGTAAGAGTTGAAGGTATAGACCCTCTCCTAGGTGGCAGGTTAGAAGTCGTATGTGCGCCTTGAGGAGAAGTAGGTTAAGAATAGTTGAAGGATATTACTGGCATGGACTTAGATGTTTGAGCCTGGATCCTAAGCGATTGCTCTGCTATGGGACGTAGTGAGTCTGGGTAATACCTTCTTTACTTAAAGGACACTTAATCCTAAGGGGAGTTGGAGCAGCAATGGAAGGGCTAACACTTGGACTATTTTTGCTCACCTTTAATGGAACGGTGGGTAGTAATTGGTGTTAGACCTTCACCTGAACCCTTCCAGGTTGGACCATCCCATTAGGAAGCTAAGGACTTGGGACCATCTTGATTGAGGATGCCACTTTGAGTTATACATTGAACTCACCTATGGATGTCAGACCTAGTAAGCCCGGATTATGTTCAAGTATGTGAGGTTGTATGTTTAAGTAGATATCCTCTTTAGGAGTATTTTGTGTGGGCTATTTTATTGGGGCTATACTTGGGACCTTATCAATCTGTGGAAATTGATGTGGATGCCTCCAGCCCAGCATTTGGCTCATGGTTGGCCGTTTAACCTGTACGTTAGGGTCGCTCTTCCAAAAGGGGTAGGGATTGTCAGCCTAATTATGGAAGGCGCGTGCTGGACGTTTGTCTGTGATGGACAGAACCTAGACAAAGCGAAGGCAACTCAGGATGCCTTATGCACGGGAAGACCCACGTATACTCGGGCCGGCTAAGAAAGAGGGAGGGCTCGAGGTGTCTTTACCCAGGCGGGTCAGAGAAGGAAAGTATATTTCATCAAGGTGGGGCATGATGATGGGCGCGGACATCCTTGCCTGGGTTGAGTCGGGGTTCGATGATCAGCAGGAATGAGCAATTGTAAGGGTGACCTTGTATGCCTCAGCCGCCTTTTGGGTCGAGCATGGGACAGAGTTCGCACTCGGGCATGGAAGCCTGCTTGCTAAGCCTCTGAGGGTAGCCGAGGCAGCTGCAGCAAAGTGGGCAAGGGAAGCATCCCGTGACGGAGAAGAGCGAGTATTAACCCATGTAGAGGTCAAGTGCTCTGGGAAGTTTGCGCTTCCGACAGCTCCCCTGCCAGTCACCCTGCCTAACTTCCTCATAGAGCAGAGCTTTGGTGGGCTAGCAAGGGTAGAAGCGGCAGCCGAAGCCGCTATGAGGGCGCGAGACTGGGAGCATGGGCATTATACATGTGAACTGATATATGGTCTGTACTTAGACCCGAAATTCTCACCTTCTAGTCAGTGGCTTAGGAGCATGGCCAGTATAGTTGACGTATATGTCATTTCTCATGACGTAAATGAGGAAATTGAAGACTGGGATGGGTTACGGGCACCAGTGGACCGATAAAAAGGGTCTTTTACCGTCTTACTAGAGTGCTCTCCTTCAGACTTGACTATAGGCCTCTCAATACCTATCGCCGTAGTGATTACTATTGTCTGCCTATGATTAGTCTTGAGAAACCCTGCCTATATACAATGTATATTGTTAACAGTAGTGTAAAGGTAAGTGTACAGATGAGATTAGTATGATAGATTCTATATTTTCAGACGAGCGACTCTCTTCGGGTCTCGACCCTAACTAATCGTTGTTTGTTCAACAGGTCATGGGGTCGAAGGAACCCGAGATGGAGGGCCCTCAGGAAAGGATTGGGGCTGAGAAGTTTGCTGACTTGCTCAGCATGCGGGACTGGGAGCGGGACAACATGCCAAAGGTTGAGATCGGTTTCTTCGACGGTAACCATGTCTCTAGCTTCCTTGGCAAGTTTGAGCAGATAGCGGTCCTATGTGAGTGGAATGAGGAGCAGATGTTGAAGGAGGTCATAAGGTATATCCATGTTGACCTACAGCAGGGTGTCGGTGAAGTGGTCAGGAAAGCAAGGTTATCATGGAAGAAATTCTATGATGGCATGAGGAATAAATACCGACTAGGAGAGGAACAGTTGACCAGAAAGGACCTTGAAAAGATGGGTCGATATGATTACAAGTCAGTGAGGCATTTTCTGGTAGAGTATGATCGCGCTTCCCACAAGGTTTGGGGATTGTCTAAGCATGACAAGTATTTTTTCTTCCTTATGCATTTTACGGGTGAAGAGCAGCGAGACTTGATACGCGGGACGGGAGGACTTATATGGGACAAGATACGAGAAAATTTTGTGGGAGAAAATTTTGATCAGTACCCTTGCCACACTCTACGCAGCCAGAAGAAGGAAGGCGTTAAGAGACTGTGAAAGGGATGAGGCTGGCAGGGGGACAGATAGATTGGCGGCTAACACCTCTGAAGGCGTGAAGGATGAGCCTCGGAAGGATGGTAAGGCGAGCGAGAGGAATCATAGGTGGGATGAAGGGAGAAAACGTAAGTCACCTGCTAGGAAAGAAAAGGTGCAGAATAAGGCCAAGCATGTTGTGATCCCTACGTGCGAGAGGGCGACTGACATTCCAAGCAAGAAAGGGCAGGAAAGGCGAGAAAGTCAGGAAAAAGCTGGGGTAGCCCAACCTCCCCTTGCACCTGATCCAAGGGGAGAAAGTAGTGACAAGAAGATGGTACCAGCTTCTAGTTGGGCAAGTCGAAAAAGTAAGAGGCGGCGAGAGCAGTGGTCAAGGATTGTGTGTAATTGTTGTGGATAGACGGGTCATACGCCTCGCGGGTGTAAGGAAGCAAGACGAGCCCGAAGGGAAGAAAGGGAAGGGAATGATAAGGGAAGAGACGCAAACGGCCCGATATAGTCTAGGCTCAGCTGAAGGTAGAGGCATTGAGCCCAGGCGATTTAGACAATGGGAGTTGATTGCGGGAGAGGAAAAACAGATTGGAGGAGAACTCTTGCAATAATGGTCCGGTAAGGTAACTGGGGCTACAGATAGGGATAAAGCTCAACCATATAGGTGAAGCCAGGAGGAAATGAGTGAGTAGGGACTGGTTCGCCTATACGTCAGTAGGAATGAGATTTCCTGTGCATAAGGACTTAGCTAGATTTGTGTATACTTAGGCGTAGCCACGACTAACTTGTCCATCTGTACATATGCGGACTGTAGTATTGGACGGATCTTTTGCTTCTTTTTGGGTGTGATTTAGATAGTTGTCTCCAGATGTGTGATATGTTGGCGTGTCGAGATAGAATCGCATGTTTTGAACTTTTGTGTATGATTGTATATATGTTCCGAAGTACTCGTGTGTTCGAGACGTGGGTTACTCAGCAGAGTGGGGTGTGAGGGTTGGGTACCTATGTTATTTTTTAGAGAGAGATTTTATCCTGGTGTACATATTGAATTGAGACCCTATGAGGCTTGGTTTTTGTGACGATCACTATCACTCTCACGCGTGTGGCCTATCCTAATGAATGTTGGCTTTGTGTGAAGGATGTGCGAATGTATGATATGTAAAGCTGCCTACTCCCCGGTATACTCGTGCGACCTGCCTACGGGCAGTTGATAGGGCAGAGTATAAGGGAAGGAAGTGCAGTCCGTTTGTGAAAAGTTGTGAGGATTTTAGAAGATTTACGAGTCCATGAGGCTCAAACGCTTACCATGCTGATTGCTGATTGGTTGGATGTGATGAGGACTCATAAGCTTGTCTCTCAGTGATGTTTGTTCCATAGCGAGACCACCTTAGATTTTTGGAAGAGGGGGTGTTTTGTTCTGTGATGAGACCCCTCGTGATTTTGAGAGAGGGGGTGTTTGGCTCTATGATGAGATCCCCTTGGATTTTTTGAAAAAGGGGATGATTTTGGTTGTTGAAAGACTCACCTTTTAAGGTGAGTAAACTAATTTATGGCATGGTCAGTTGTCTCATGAGTGATAAAGTCTGACGAAAAGGGTCATGTTTGCCTGGAAGATTTAGGAAGAATTTTATCCTCGACCAGAATCGGCAAAATTCCACTTTGTTGATTCTCAGCTGCCGTTGAGGGTCATCTTCTGCGGCCGGGAAACCCGCCAGAATCAGAAGCCCCTCATGTCTTGGCCTCTGGTTGTGAATCGCGAGTGGGTTTTGTGAGCGGCAGAGGGTAAGGGACGAACCGCCAGAATCAGCAGTCATGTTTGCCTAGTCACAAAAAGGGCTAGTAAAGGTGTCATGCGGTGGGGAGACCCGCCGGCGTCAGGGACCCTTCACTAACCTTGTTGGAGGCTGCAAACGGCCTAGTCAGCGGCAGTGACTACGATGACTGGAGAAGTTTCATGGGTTAAGACCTCTTCAGATTTTTGAAAAGAGGGGATGATATGGTTTTATTGGAAGACTCATCTTCAAAATAAAGGTGTTTTAAATAGGTCCTGGGAAGGTTCATCCTAAAAAGAGGAGGGATAACTAAAAACCCAGTGATATATTGATGGTATACTGGTGGGTAAGTACAGATGGATGGAGGTTTTTGCCCCAACTTTCTTGATTAATTGGATTGGTCCCCCCTTTCGTCAGCAACTTGGGTATTCTGATAGCTTTTTGGTTTTGCGAAGCGATGGGGACGTCGCTTAATATGGTCCGGTAAGCTGTCGGTGCGAATACCCTTACAAGGGTATCCGCCCTGGTTTATGCAAGTGACAGGAGATAGTTCGGGTTCAAAGTTTGAGTATACCGCGCTAGGCGCGGCTGTGTCTGTGACTACGTGGACAGGATGGTTCACTAGAGCAGAGAATGCGTCGACCCGCAAGTTTAAAGCGCGCGTGATACCTCCCCTGATGTTGATTACGAAACTGGCGCAGGCGCCGGACTGTTTATTTTTATTTTTATCTTTAAGTTTTTATTTTCAGGTACTTTTGATTAAACTAGGATCTAGAGGATATTCTCTTTCGATGGCTACGTTTGACCGAGTCGAGCGCGCGTGCGGAGAATGACCCCGACGACGGCATCGGCAACGACGGCTCAACTTCGTGCGGTAAGCGGGGTGTCGTAGGACGGCGCGCAGGGCAATTATATATTTCACCGAATCTATATCGAAAAGAGTCTTATAAATGGTATACCGAAGGTAAACTCACCAATTTCATCAAAATACACTTCGGTGTTTGACTTAGTCAATTTTCTATCATGTAGTACATCATATTCCGAAGTGGTTTCGGTGTTTCGTTACCGAAAACGCACTTCGGGATTTCGGTGTTTAATATATCATATCCCAAAATGGTTTCGGTGTTTCGGTACCGAAAACGCACTTCGGGATTTCATTGTTTAACTTGGTCCATTTTTTTATCAAATACATCATATCCCGAAGTGATTTCGGTGTTTCGGTACCGAAAACACACTTCGGGATTTCGGTGTTTAATATATCATATCCTATAGTGTTTTCGGTGTTTCGGTACCGAAAATGCACTTCGAAATTTCGGTTTGATCGATTTCTTTATCAAATGCATCATATCCCGAAGTGGTTTTGGTGTTTCGGTACCGAAAACACACTTCGGGATTTTCGTGTTTAATATATATCATATCCTATAGTGTTTTCGGTGTTTCGAGTAGCGAAAACGCACTTCGAAATTTCAGTGTTTAACTTAATCGATTTTATTTATGAACTACATCACATCCCGAAATGGTTTCGATGTTTTAGTACCGAAAACGTACTTTCGGATTTCGGTGTTCAACTTAGTTGATTTTCTTCATCAACTACATCATATCCCGACGTGGTTTCAGTGTTTCGTTACAGAAAACGCACTTCGGGATTTCGATGAATATATCATATCCCGATGCCCTTTCGGTGTTTCGGTACCGAAAACACACTTCGGGATTTCGGTGTTTAACTTAGTCGATTTTCTTCATCAGCTACATCATATCCCGAAGTGGTTTCGGTGTTTCGGAACCGAAAACGCACTTCGGGATTTCGGTGTTTAATGTATCATATC
>BFEA01000232.1:2081601-2092174 GCA_003427395.1 Chara braunii
TTATACACATCTAGATGTGTATAAGAGACAGGTATTGGGGGGGTATGAGGGCGTATTGGGGGGCGTATGAGGGTGTTGGAGGGTAATTTGGGGGTGTTGAGGAGGTGTATGGGGGTATTGGGGGTGGGTATGGAGGTGTCGGTGGGGTTATTACGGATTCTGGACCCGAACTTTTTTTTTTTTTTTGCGGGGTGCCGACCACCCTCGACCAGTGGGTGCTGACCAGCCGAGCGGTCGGCTGGTCGGCATCCCAGCGGTCAAGGGGCGCCGACGGCCCGGGGGTGCAACCCTGCCAAGTGTGAAAAAACTCAAAGGAAAAGTAGCATACAAGAATAAATTTGCAAACAATATTGAAAAAGCCCAGAGCACACATTGATAATTTGACACTGACATTTTTTATAAAGAAACTTCTTCGTTTTCTGTGGAATGTTTTTGTACACTCCATTGTTTTAATTTGTTGTGGCAAAAATCAACATGCAACATGGTAAAGAAGTCTTGATCACCTTTACCTTTGTCACAAAAGGCAACACTTGTTGATTGTTTTGAAACAGTAAGCCGGGTGCCTTTATCAGCAAATGTCTGGAAAATTTTTCATCCCTTGTTGAATCCGTTTCAAGAATGTGTAGAGTCTCCTGACGAACATGAGGAAACTCTGAAGAGAGAAGGCTCGAAGTGATCATCAACAAGGTGTCAACCATTGCGTCACCATTTTTCTGTGTTCAATGGTCTTGAGAACTCCAGATCGAAATACAAATGGCACTGTGCTTTCTGCAGCAGCAAAGCAACTCATAGTAAGTAACAAACGATACACGAATTTGCCAGAAAGAAAAAAAAAAAAAAAAAAAAAAAAATCAATTATATCATAACAAACATAAAGTTATTAGCTACATACCAATGCTGCAAACCTGGTAGGACCGGGGGGCCCTCCCCCAACCGGAACCGGACCGGTCCTACCGCCCGGTCGACCGGGCCGGTTCCCCCACGGTTGGCCGTAGTGCATCGTTTTATTTTATTTTATTTTATTTTTAACCCCAGGGTGTTGTAGAGGCCAAGGACTAGACCCACGGTGGTCGCTGGCAGCGGCAGTCGGTGGGTGCCCTGATAGGATAGGCCAACTTCCCTACCCTTCCCTACGATAATGCTCCCAGCGCACCCCCTATCCCTACTATCCTACCTCAGTGTGACCAGCACTCAGGACCATCACCCTACCAGTATCGAGGGCAAGTTGGACAAGACAACAGTGACAAGCACCCCCTAACATTATCATCCCCACCCCCCTTTTCAAAGTTTTTGGGTGGGAAGTACCGTCCCTACCCTGCCACTAACACCCCCAACCCTCTTTTCAAAGTTCTTGGGCGGAAGGTTAACGTTTGCAGAAAGCCAGATACGTTGTTGTCAATGTCTGCTGAAGCCCGTGCTTGCCGAAACCCCACCACCAACACCCTCACCATAAACCCCCCAACCCTCGACCCCCAACCCCTGAAATACCCCACCCCACCCCCAACCCCCCAAACAAAACTTCTCTGTTCAAAGTTTTCTTTGTGGATTCGGGAAGATCTCGGCGATTTCAGTCCAACCATGTTATAAAAAAAAAATAAAAAATTGACCCACCTTTGGGCCCAACCGGAATTTCGGTTGGGCCACCGGGGGTCCAACCCGCCCGGTTGGATCCGGGCCGGTCCAACCCGCCCGGTTGGATCCGGGCCGGTCCAACGGCCGGTTGCCGGTACAGCCCTGCTATATACATGGTAGGTTTGTACAATTGACTTTGGTCCAAAACATAACCAGTTACACTTTTATTGTTGCTACCATCTTCACCTGAAGAGAACGCCCGACCATTATCAATGCATCTATTTTGACTGGGCGTTCTATTTGGGTGAAGACGGTAGCATTGTCTAGTATAATTGGGAACTCGGTTTTGTGTAAGATGTTACGTCATTGGGAATACTAGAAAAGACCCTGTCTGCCAAAAGTGCAGCCGACACCTGTACGTTGGTTGCTTCACCCAAGATCTTCAACCAAAGTGTAGGGTTCAACCCACTGTTGGTTGGAGATGCTGGGATTGAGACTTAGATCCTGTGAGCCAGGAAACTTGTATTGGAGCCCCGTGCAGATTGTGGAAGGGAGACAGGGTGCAAATACTGGGACAACAAGCATCCAGTCCAAGCACACCACATGCAGCCAGACACCGCAAAACGAGACAGTCAGCCTGAGTTTGGACAATATGGATTCCTGCAGTGCTGCTGCTGCACTTGCTTGCTGGATGGAGGCTCATGTCTGACAGAAAACAGAACATCAGACTGAGGAGAAGTCAGCCAGGATACTGTAGCATTGACAGCTCAGCATGAATCAGGGGTTTGGCTGCCGCCTCTACAACCTAAGAGCAGACTGCCCTAGAAATATTCTTGCTGCCGGAGGGAAAAAAAAAAAAAAAAAAAACAGCCACTGAACCACTAGGCATCCTCATCCCCTCTCCAAACCATTGAGGTTCTGCCAGCGAAAGCTCATGAGGGGAGAACATATACGGGTGTCTGGGAAMTCTAAGGGCSGGCATAGTGGTACTGATGGCCAATCTTCATCCAGCCATAAAAAGTTGTTATATAGTCTCTCTTGACACGACCCCGTTTCTCCGCTTGTCCCCCCTCCCACCCTACTGTCGCTATCCATCCCCGTTGTTCTACCCTAGACAGTCCTTACAGAATTTCTTGACTTCAATGATTTCCTTTTCTGTCTGTTTTCCCATTATAATACTCCAGTTTCTTGTTCACTACTGGCTATTTGGCCAATAGTCCTGTTCAATTTATTTATTTATTTATTTATTTATTTATTTATTTATTTAGTTTTAGTTCTGCTTGGATTTGTTCTAATGACTTCTGCGCATCCTTCCCCCTCAAGCTGGACACCCTGCATCTCATATGTGCATTTTTTCCACCAGAGAGCCCAGAGTACTGCCCTCGTCCTTAGACAAAACATATCAGTAGTAAAGGTACTCACATGAGGCGGTTTCCACGCTCTGCACATTAATGCTCTCCAGTCCCATTCCGAATCTGTCCCGCCAGCTCCAGGTAAGTACAGACCCGGGAAATTAAAAAAAAAAATGTTCGATTGTTTGACCTCCTGGGAGGTGCAAGACACAAGCTGCTAGGCAGGATAACGACTGCCAATAATATTCGGGGAGCAAGCTATAGCTTTTGGGGAGAGTGGTGGTTCTTGGGGCAAGGGGACAATATGGGTATTGTTGGGGATGAGTGGGGCTGTGATGGCATACACCTGTTAAGGAAGGAGTGGACTATTCACTCGGAGTCTTGATGCATTAGTAGGCTGATGATTTTCAATACACACCTGTTGAACCTAGGAATCTAGGTTGATGGTTGTGGTATATCAGTAGGGTGGACACCAAGTGCGAATGTAGCAGAGCTACACTGTTGAAATTGGTGATCTTTCATTGTAGTTCTACCAGATCTGTGGCACCGGCTCACCGTGGTTGACAATTGATTTTTGTAAAGCTACCTCAGGCACTCGCATATGCCATCTGTTCTGACCCTGGACAGTATAGATATTAGCTTTCTGTTGTGAATGTAGACTAAGCAAGAAATTAACAACCTTGAATATTATGTTTCCACATTTCAAACCGAGTTCTTTCTAAGCCAGCCATATAAAATTGACAGGGTTAAGCAATAGATTTTTACACAGAAGCAGAATATGTACATTACAGTCATTGATTGAGGCACAAATCTTGGATTTGTTTCGATTTTCTCAAGTAAATTCAAACTATAATGAAATCATGAAAAACAGGTTTGTTAGACTCATAGGACATGACAATATGTTTGTTGACTTACAGGATGGATCAACTCATAAAAAACACGTTGTTCTTGACTCATCTCCTTGTACCTGTGAAACAAAGATTGAGAAAGTTGATGTCAAGAACGTTCAGATTTGAAAACCAAAGATAATGTCGAGATTGTTGGACTATGAGGTACAATAGAATGCGGCAGAAGTACAACACGTGATTATGAACAGAATCCATCCAGGAATACAGAGTATGTTTGTCCATACCCATGTGTTATTGTTGAGAACGAAATGAAAAAAACTGCATATGTCAGTTGATAAATGACCAATGAAACATAATTGGACTACAGGTCCATAGTATAAAGCAAAAGAGAAATATTTTTGAATACATACATAAGTTATTAATTCTTATATATAACATTCGGACGTTAGCTGACTCACCTGCTCAGAAAATTACTTTGACCCATGACAGCATACTCAAAACCTGAAAGTGGTGCCGGCAACTCATATGCAAGTATGACCGGGCACAGAAACTTCGTGTCTCGATCCACAAATGCGAGTGCAGCATCTGCCTTTGAAAAGGTTTGCACTGTCCTTCCTAAAGAATTTGAACCCTGAGAAATGCAATCAAAGTTGAAATTACAGTCATTGAAGCAATAAAAAAGCAATAAATAA
The DNA here is from genome assembly GCA_003427395.1 of Chara braunii. NCBI lineage: Eukaryota > Viridiplantae > Streptophyta > Charophyceae > Charales > Characeae > Chara > Chara braunii. Next base: position 2,086,066 of record BFEA01000232.1, read on the forward strand.
GTTTGAAACATCTCAAAGCGGTAAGTGGTGGCAACAACTGATTCTGTTTGTTTGTATCAGTGTAGGTCCTCATACACTTGACCTGCGACTGGTAAGTTCAATGATGATATCTCAAAGGGATGGAAAAAAGAAAAAAAAAAGGCTAAAATGTCCCCCAAACGAAGAGACTTACTCGTGACACTTGACTTGCACATTCAGTATGACAGTTGCTAGGGATGTTGAACATCTTAATTTCAGCAACAGTTAGGAAGCCATATGTCCTGACACATTGGGCTTCTTGCACCCCATTCTAGGACGGCCATGAAAGAACCTAGCGGTATTTTAAGGAAAAAAAAAAGAAACAGCACCAAAATTTTCGGTTGCAGGCTTGCAGCTGCCTTCAGCAGGAGTTGTGGGACGAACTGCAGCTGCACTTGCAACACCAGATGTTGCTTCTAAGATAGAAGCAACAAATACACGTGTGGCAGCAGTTCTTGTACCCGATGCAGCAGCAGGTGTAACACCAACTTGAACACCAGGGGCCCCAACTGCTGATATTGCTGCCTGTAAGTTATGAGTGAAGAAAAAACAAAGACGGGTGCACGGCATACCATTTGACATGCACACACACAGAAACACACTCACACAGATAAAGCACATAAACACACACACGTCTACTAATATAAGTCTCAAAGCTAAAACTCTTTTCAAAAGTATTTTCAGAAGCTTTTCACGTTTTTAAACTAGGTTACTGGGTCGGACGTCCGCAACCTCCCTGACCGTCCAGGGTTGTTTGGTCGGACAACCGGTCAGACGTCCTCCCGGGGCAATCTGTCCAAGCCCGAACGCCAAAAAAAAAAAAAAAAAGCCAAAAAAAAACTATGTTATGCAGAAAAATAAACTGAACAATTTTTGCCTTGGGATCACATGAAAATTCTTTACCAAACAAAATATAAAATAAAATTAAATATACCCCCATTTTATTTTTTTTTCGTGCTGAAAATGGAGTTGTTCGGGCCCAGATGTCGGGGACCACCCTGACTGTCCGGCCAAGACGTTCTGCCATCGGACACTGTTGATCTGTTCTGAACTAGGAGAGCACTCTGAATCCAGATATCTGGACATTTGTCATACGATCATATCCATAATAGTTGTTTTTATGCAATTTTGTGCTCCACACTAGTTTCCATGTCCAGATACATGCCTGGTTGGACATCCAGATATCTTGGAGTAACCTGGACATACCCCCTGGTAACTTAGGTAAAAAATTGCACAAAACTGTGGAAAAAATATATTTGATTTACAACAAGTGGATTGATAGTAGTATGACTATGACATTTTTTGTATGGGACAAAAAACAGATATTGAAGTATACCCATCTTGATGCTGCGCGTTCAACCTGTTCAAGGGCAATCTCCACCAGTTCATCCCAAACTTGTGAATTCGGCGCCTCATCGTCCTGTAAACAGTTCAATTATTCAGTAATTACACAGTGCTAAATTGTGTAGACATTATTACCCAACATTCACTCCATTCAAGGATAACAGAAAAGAGATCCATTGATCACAAACTTATTCGTTCAAATACATAACCAGCCAGGGTTTTAAACATTTGTATCATATTTGTTAAAAGTTGTTGCATTATTCCATTTGCAAATAATCTACAATAAAAAACAAATGAGCACTAGATGAAAGAACCATAAATTCTGTGTTCTAGGGCCAAGAAGAACCGCTTGGCTGCAGTCTCGTCTCTAGCAGGGAAACTTGTTCTGTCCCCATGGCTGAAGTTTGATTAGGTCGTTAGCAGATCTGTAGATTATTGTATGTGGGAGTTAATAAATGGCTATATGATTATCATGTTCGAGGGATTTCACTTCGCAGGTAATATATTGGTCTTGTTGTTCCTTCAATGTGGCTTGGGGGGTGGGTGGTACTTCTCAATTATGGATGGGGTGGGATTTAGGATAGTCCGGGTTACGTCGTAAGGCCGAACCAACCTGGTCACTCAGTGATTCTTGTTACTTTGGGGGGAGTTGTTTTAAGCCCACGGACCCGTGGCAGGGTCGGAAGGGGGCCGGGAGTTAAGTGGTCGTCTGCTGTGGTTTCGTTCAAGAATAGTTCGTTAGTTTTCAACCAGGTTAGTTCGGCGAGCCCTACATAGATGCAGGTCTCATTTGCTTTGTTCGTGTCGTTGGCCAGGTTATTCTGGCTATGAACCCCGTCCCCCTTACGATGTTTCTTTGATAATAAATCATACGATGCCTTTTAAAAATATATAAAACAAATTGTGGATGGCCGTTGGCTCAGTGGTTAGAGCACCGGTTGGAAATGCGCGTTGTGGTATGAGGTTGTGAGTTCAAAACTCTGCTGCCTCGCACACGTACACTGCCAGCACTTTCATAAGGCATGGCCATTCACACACCCCCCTTGGGTTGACGCATGGTAAGATTTACAGACACACAGGGCGGGGTGGGGGGGAGGGGGGGAATAGATTAGCAAGGACAAGTTAAGGGGGCCACTCTTACAACTGAGATCGATGACGAATTTATAACAGTAGTGTCGGTGATAGGGCCCTTGCCCATCCATACACCAGTAGAAACCACTGAAACAGTCAATATCCCTGCGTAGCGGCTTGGACCGTCCAATCTGTTACTCTTGCCAATCTGTATTATCTGTGGGGGTACCGTGGTGAACCTGGGTACAACTAGTACACCTCCCGTTACTATGGCACCCATACAAGAGTCCACACAGAGCGAACCTAGACTAGCGGGGTAGTTTTCTGCCTGGGTCGTCCTTAATATTAGACTTAGGGCAGTGTCTGCACGAAGATGTTCGGGTCAGTCCGGTAAGCATTGGTGCAAATCATGACTTGCGATCTGAGCATTAGCATAGGTGATGTCATCATGCTGCCACCTTGAGGTGAATCGCCCTTCCGTCCTAGCAATCCATCTGAACTCCCAATGGATGAGTACTAAGGGGGTAGTACGGACACCTCCTGAGGCCTGGCTTCCACCCTATACTACACCTTAGACCTTCAAAAAAAAAAAAAAAAAAGAACCATAAATTGTAACAACGTGACAACATACCTCAACTCTTTCTTCTTTGTCCTCCACATTTTCTATGTCGCAAGATGGCCCCTCATCGTCTCTCTCATTGTCACTCGCACAAGCTTTTCCCAATAGCGGGAAGTCAGAGGTGTTTCTTGTGAACCTGGTTCTTTTTGTCGAGTGCTCTGTGACCTGTGATGAAAATCAAGAGACGGTTGCACCAAAGAACACAACACCTCAAACAAAAACTGAATCAACAATATCACTAGAATATTAAATAAGATTGCAACTACACATCTGATAAAAATGAAAAGGGAATTCATGAAAAGTGACAAGAAGTTTCAATCATGGAGTACTTGGTTACTAGAGTGGTCCAGGCCTACCTCCCCGACAGGGCCTAAGAAAAAAAAACAATCATAATAACATATTTTTATTATTTGTTTATTTATTTATATTCTTAGTTTGGTAAGCAACTTTCATTTGAGCCTGCAGCAAAATTGTTCAATTTATTTTTCTGCATGACACGTTTTTTCTCATATTTTTTTGATTTTTTTTTGAATTGTTTTTGTGCACTTCCCCAGCTGTACCCCCAGGGCAACCAAGGATGCTCTGGGAAGCCTAGTTTGTAGCCCAAGGGAGTACTCTATTATTCACAAATACAATAAAACGAAGGTCAGAGGAATGAAAACATCACAATGCACAACCATGTATTCTCAAGAACCTAAGCTACCAAATGTTTGGACTCCATACAGTCGGGGCAGACATGATCAAGATGTGCAGACATGCAGGCGTTGATAAGTCCAGAAATGTGAATTTGTGGAACAATAAGACATACATCGTATCCAACATGTATGAACCCCTATACATCCCGATCTCACCAGAAGAACATATGATCGAGATGTGCAGAAATGCAGATAATGATAAGTCCAGAAATAAGACATATATCGAATCCAATATGACTTAGTTGCCAACTTGTGTTGTGGAAGTTGTCCTCAATATGCTCATGCAAGTGTACAGAGCAAGAAGCTAGCGGAACACCACCATAGGAAGTGTTGGTAAAGAAGAAAGTCAGCAGGAGAGGTGAAAGGGTAGTAGGAGATAGGAGACCGAGCGTATTGAAAGAGTGAGAGTGAGCAGTCCAAGTGAGGAAAGTGAGGAATGCAGGTGGAGAGAGAGAGAGAGAGAGAGAGAGAGAGAGAGAGAGAGAGAGAGAGAGAGAGAGAGAGAGAGAGAGAGAGAGAGAGAGAAGGAGAAGAAGAGAGCCAGAGACAGATAGTGAAGAGGAGAGAGCTTAGCTCAAGTGAGAAAGATCACTGGGCTACCATATCCGGTGTAGTATTAGCTTGGATTTGAACAATTTTGTATTCATCCAGTAATAATTTGGGGTTTTCCAGCTAATATCAATCTTGTTTCTCTGTGGTTGACTGTTTTGTGTGGAGACTGGTGCGATGAATGCTTGTGAGTGAACTGCAATCTGAGTCGGTCTATCACAGACAAGTTAAAGGGATAAAAAAAAAGCCTTGCCGGTTTGAGTAACCAGCCACTCTGTGCAGTCACACCAGAAACTGGTTGCATCGACCAGTTGCTCCACACAGTTCCAGTAACGGTGTGCACAAACCAGCTATCATAAGCAGTTGTGACAACTGTTTATAACATTTTCGTAGTACAGTTGCTTCATATGATTAGATTACTGTGACCAATTGCAATGACTGGTTGGTTGAAGCAATCACTCGTACCTGGTACTGCAATGATTGGTTACAGTAAGCTGTTCAACCAACTCATTGCTGGACTTTCATGCTGGAAACGAACATTATAACCAATTCAACTTGCAGAATCTCATTACTCAAACCAGTTACATGACCAGTTCCACTAAATGGATGGATTAATCTTTTAGAATAACTGCTTACTCTCACTCATTACTTCAACCAGTTAATGTAAACATTTGAAGTGCAAATTCTGCAAAGCAGATCTTGTGACTAAGAAGCAAAGAGTTCACATGTCAGATATACTCAAGGTCTTCAAAGTTCATGTCCGAGATGGTATATACCTCTGTCTCTTCCATTAACTGTCCATAGCAATCAAGATCACGGTTCAATGAAGTGTTTTCTGTACAAATACTGGTTTCATAAAAACCGGTGACTCTGCTTCTTGTTGTCCGTTTTGTGACCGTGACTTTTTCAACGACTTCTTTCTTAGTGAACAGATCCATGACCTGAATGCCAGAAACAACAGACAAACAAAAAAGATACATTAGAATCGCGCAGGATTCAAACAAATCAACCTAATTCACAGTTATTGTTGGACAACTCTTCAACGACGGTCAATCTATTGCAAGAGGTGATCATCAAACAAGTAATCAAGCAATATACTTCCCAAAAGTCAGTAAACACAACGAAAATAAGAAGGAACAAGACAAATCATATCTATTGCAAGAGGTGATCATCAAACAAGTAATCAAGCAATATGCTTCCCAAAAGTCAGTAAACACAACGAAAACAAAAAGGAACAAGCCAAATCATCACAGTGTGGCCAATCCAACGAAGCAAATGTTGGAACTGAACTACCTTCTTCCCCTCCACAGAAGGCACCCTGCGTACTTCAATCACATCCTGGCCAATCCAACAACAGGTTCACAAATATTTTTTTCTCTTTTAAATGATTAATGATGATTTTTTTTTTGGGCTAACTACGGCGGAGTCACAAAAGAAGTTTGTAAATTCATTCTAAACACCCTTTTCGCAGCTCAGTCAGGGCCCGAGTTTCAAATGCATTTGAAACTCAGGCTGCCGTTTGGTATCACTTGAGTCACACCGTGATGACCGGGGAGCCGTGAAACCCTTGGGAGGGCATACTCTCACATGCAGCCCAGATTCTATATCCAACTGCTTTCACGTCCATAGAAGGGCTCTGCAAAATGAGGGGGATGAGTGAGCCACACATTTTTTTCCTCGTTCTTTTTTTTTTTTACTGCCCTGTGGGAGAAGGATGTTCAAGGAGAAAAAAAAGAGAAAATATGTGTGTGCGTGTGTGTGTGTGTGTGTGTGTGTGTGTGTGTGTGTGTGTGTGAGAGAGAGAGAGAGAGAG
>BFEA01000232.1:2102998-2123659 GCA_003427395.1 Chara braunii
CTCTCTCTCTCTCTCTCTCTCTCTCTCTCTCTCTCTCTCTCTCTCTCTCTCTCTCTCTCTCTCTCTCTCTCTCTCTCCGGGCTTGACTCTCTCCTTCTCTGCCTCCTCCTCTTTGTCGGCAGAATACAGGCTCTCTCTCTCTTCGTCTCTCCCTCACCAGGGTTTGTCTTTGTGTGTGTGTGTGTGTGTGTGTGTGTGTGTGTGTGTGTGTGTGTGTGTCCGCAGTGATGCCCTCCGGAGCTGTTTGTGTGTGCACACAGTTGCTGGTGATGAAATTGGTAGAACGATTCACAATGGGTGATGAATGACCGCAAACAGAAATTTCCGTGAAGGAAAATGGCGGAAGCGAAAACACTACGTAGTGTCGCAAAGCTGGAATTAACGCGCTGTGGTAATAAAACGAGCTGAGTTTCTTGCACAAAAAAGACAAAAAAACTATTACCGCGGTGAGTGGTGCAGCGAGGCGAATTGTGAAAGGCCATCCTGGAGCAAGATTTGACTGGCAATTCAATTCACAGGCGATTGAATTGGTTGGAAGTGGTATTGAAAAAAAAAAAAAAACACTGAAATTACCCCCGCGAAGTTCATGCCAACCAAGGCAACCACCATCAGTAGAAACTGTCGTCTTGCCCCGAGCACGACGAACCCTCATTTTCACTGCATGCAACCGGAACCACACCTTGTATACATTAGGAACCAGGGTGCTCTGTGTTGGGGGGATCACGGGTAGCTGTAACCCGAGGAACCGCTGGACCCGGGCGGGCAGAACTGAAAAACGGGTGGTAGTTGACTTGGCTCGACTACTACCAACGGGCCTAACTCAGTTGGTACACCCATGAACTGTTGAAATAGAGACCCAAGTTAGGATCCAGAGTGCAGGAGGTCGTGGGCATTGGAACTGTAACAGCAGTGTATATGGCTAGTTGCGTTTGTATGGGAGAGTGCTCAATGATGATACCTCAAGCCCGTTGCCCAAAAATAAAATAAAAGTATAAACCGAGAATAAATCCTTCGCTATCAGATTGGGAGGTGCCGGTGGGTTTTGCGGGGCCATTTTGCGGGGCCTTCAGCCCCGCCGGGTGGGAGGTAGGGTAAGTTTACCGGCTTGCAAAAAACAGCATCGTAGTGGGAGTTGCTGTTTTTGGTAATGGGGAGTAGGAGGGGGAGGTGCTATCCACTCTGAATCACGAGGTGGGTGGGATCTGCGGGGTGTGTCAGCAGTTGGGGGCCTGTGTGCATGGACCATCATGCAAAAGACACCAAACACATCTATGCACTCTGAATCGAGAGGAGGTGGGTGGAATGTGCGGGGTCTGTGTCAGCAGTTGGGGGCCTGTGTGCACAGACGTTCACGCAGAAAGACGTCAAATAGATCTCCCGCACCAACAAGCCTCCCCCAGTTGTTACACCCACGCAATGTTGGAATATAGACCAATTTATTTATTTATTTTCATTTTTGGGTACTTTTTTGTATATATCTTTTAGAGGTATACCCCCAAAAGATGTGGGTAGAGGGGCATACCTTCCTGACAATTAAAAATCTCTGTGAAATGCCCTTCGTGTCGGTTGGGCCGATGATCTTTGCAATAGACCCCTACTGGATACAGCTCCAACTTCCCAAAATACCCCTGTACATGTGAACTTCCAAAGGGCCCAACTAATCCTAGCAGGGGTCTATTGCAAAACTGCATCTGAAGCTTGTTGGTAGAGTGGATTGCTCTTTGAGCCGAAATCTTTGTGTTATGCACCTGTCAGGCCAGTGCACAAATTTGCAATCTTGACCTTGCCCTCTGGGACTGTGCACTCTCCAGTTGGACTTTGTAACACTTTGCAAGGACGGGGGCATTTTGCAAAGTTGGATGGTACCCGGCATAAGTATATTACAAAGATGGGGGGCCCAACAAATGTCACCGGTATTTCAGAAAGTTTTTGTTTTTGTTTTTGTTTTTAAGAAAAAAAAAGCTATATTCTTCTCTCAATTTCACCTCACACTACCTACCTACCACTACTCCTAATTGTAGGCATACGGGGAACCCCGTAGCAGCCAGAACCGTGTTCACGAGAGAACATGCGGGGGCTGCTCCCGACCTGCAGGTGGGCGATACCGGCTAGGCCATGCCAACAGGACCAATCCCTGTGCCTCCCCTCAGGTCCCCTCCCCTATGAACATCAGCAGACTCTGCTAAATGCCAATCGGGGGATCCAGTGGTCTATCTCAAGGTGGCGGGCGCCAAGCATGCCCAGGAAGGTACAAGAGGCCAATGGGGATTGAACCCACGACCTCCTGAATGCCACTTGCGAGCCTTACCAACTGAGTTAGGCCACTGGATTTTTTTTTTTCCCCCTTTCTACAGTAGGCGCGCACAGAGAGACAGAACATTCACAACGTGTAAATTAATTAACATAAAGTTTCTGGCTCACCAACTGGCCTATCTCAGTTGGTACCAAAAAATTGGACCATTTCTCGATTTTTTTTTGGGTTTCAGTGGGTCCTCCCTTTTTTTTTTTTTGAAAACTACGGCGAAGCCAAAGTTTGAGTTTGAAAATGCACGGTAATGGTGAATGTTTACAACCTAGGTTTCGGGTGTCGTGGGGTCTTTCGCGGGATTGCCTGAAGTGCATTTTCAAACTGTTTTTGTGACTGCACCAAAGTTACCCTTTTTTTTTAAAAAAGGAGATGAGCTCTTATCAGGGCCCAGTGCCCAAGGCAATACACACAACATGAAAAGAGTTCCAGATGCACACACAACTGAGGTAGATCAGTTCAATGATGATGTCTGAAAAAAGAAAAAACGCAAGTGTGGCACTTTGAAATATAAGGGACGACCCAAGAGCCTAGCTCAGTGGGTACACCTATGAACTGCTGAAATACAGACCCGTGTTCAAATCCAGATGATGGAACTTGACGAGTAAAACTGAAATATTTCTGAATTGCCTGCGGCCGGTCAGCGCAATGATGATATCTCGAGATCGTCGCCATTTCAAAAATACAAGGGACGTAAAACAATAAAAAAAAGAAGAAGAAGAAAAAAATCTTGTTGATTCCTTCAAGTGGGACCTTTTTTTTTTTTTTTTTTTTTTTTCAAACAAAGCTCCATCTATTGGTGGGGAGCAACACCTGGTGGAAACAGGGTCCGGCGTCCCATAGATACAACCATATCCTCACAAATTGGCATAAACTGGGCCCAAGGGATTACACCAAAAGATGTGAGCGATGAAATGGTATTCACCAGTTAGCAGTAGCTGCTGCAGATCCCAGGGTTCGATCCCTAGACCCCAACCTTACCTGTGTACAGTGCCGGTGAAGTCCCGTAGAGTTGAACCCATGACCTGTGTATTTCTAACAGTCGATAGGTTGTCATAGACTCATAGGGTCCATAGGTAGCGTGGGTTCGAGCTGTAGACCTGTCGGATAGGAGTCATAGTCAGGTCTAGTGGTCGTAACTTGTAGTATTCTCGAAAGGTCAAGGTCGTAGCTGCTACAGTCCAGAAGGGTCAGAGTAGTAGCTGTTACAGTCACGAAAGGCCAAGCTTACGGCCTTCCGGAAGGTCCTAGTAGTGGCCTTTCGTAGTTGCCCATGTTTAGGCAGAGGCAGGTGGTCAAGTGGTGAGGCAAGTGGGCAAGTGGTGGAAGTCTACCGTGCTGAGTCAACAGTCCCAGTCTCCAGTCAGTGAAGCAAGTACCGCATGGGACTGTGTGCACCTCGGGCAAGGGAAATGGGCCAGACCAACGAGCTGCAGAAGTGTAAATCAAGAGGCAGCGCCCAACCATTCATTCATTCCTGCGGAAGCCATGCAGAAGCGCTGCCACAGTGACTTGTGCGAGGTGGTCTGCAGAGGAGCCTGAAGTCGAAGTGGGCTGGAGGAGTTAGCGCAGCCATAGCTGCTGGTAGGGTAGTGTTAGTGGCGGCCATAGCTGCCATAGCTGTTAGTGTAGTGTGTGTACAGTGTGTGCGCGTGGGGTATCCAGGGTGATCCGGAGTTGAAGAGTGAAGCAAACAGTGGTGTTGGACACAGAGACAAGAGTTGCGATGTGTGGGTGCTGATGCACCATAGCCTGTTTGAAGTGAGCTTGCATCTGAACTGTGTCTTGGTTCCATATCTTCGAGCTTTGAGTTGGGCGCCACGCGCCAGTGTGATTCACCATCTGTTTGTATGCATGTGAAGTGACGAAGTATGCGAGTCTGATTGCAGCGACATTCGGGCCCAGTCCCAATGGTCAGGGGCTGCGCCCAAGTCCATTTGTGAGCAATGCACTGGCATAGTACAAACTTTCCTTTTTTTTTTTTTTTTTTTTTTTTTTTTTTTTTTAATGAAGGCATTGGTTTGCTAAATCAACATACAACAAGATTGTATCATGGGTTCAAATCCCATTTCCTCCGTTCCGGGCCCAGTCCCAATGGTCAGGGGCTGCGCCCAAGTCCATTTGTGAGCAATGCACGGGCATAATACAAACTTTCCTTTTTTTTTTTTTTTGAGAAAACTTTGTGGCCAGGGGGACCTGCTTAGCGAGTTGGTAAGAGCACCCTCGCTAAGCAGGGCCCTGTGCTCTTTTCGGCAGCGAGGGAATTGTGCTAGAGTGGCGGCCCTGCTGGATATCGAAGCCGGAAGCCATGGTTAAATACGCAAGAGAGCCGGATAATCCCACGAAGGCATGCAAGGCCAGGGGCTCCGATCTCCGGGTGCATTCCAAGAACACCCGTGAGACAGCGCAGGCGATCAAAATGATAAAGTTGAACAAGGCGAAGAGATATCTTGAGGATGTCATTGCCCACAAGCAAGCCGTTCCATTCCGGCGGTTTTGCGGTGGTGTTGGCCGTACCGCTCAGGCGAAGTGGACTCCCACACACCACACACGACCCACTCACGCTCACACTCACACCTGTGTTGGTCATAGACCCTACTAATTCGAATCAGGGGTCTGAAGTGGACTATCACAGCTGGTTGGCACTAAGTGCACCGGAGGCGGTCATGGGGCTCGAGCCCACGACCTCCTTCGCTGTTTTCCGAATTGTAAAGTTTTTTTTTTTTCTTAATAAATATGTTGGTTAGTTTTCCAAAAGCTGGGGACAAGTTCCACTTTCCGAGATCCCTCATTTTTTTCTTATTTCCCCCCCCCTCCTCATTTGTGGCCACGGCGGGAACTCTACAATTTGGGTGCACCAGCAGCTTTAGGGCCTGGCCACACCACTCTCGAAATGTGAAAAAGACAAAAATGTGCCGGGTGCATCTGTCCATGGTCTAGCGGGAAGTTCATTCTCATTTTTCACATTTCGAGAGTGGTGTGGCCATGCCCTTACTGCCCCATGTCGCGTCAGCTAGCGACAAACCATCGCTACCCACTCGTGATGCTGTAGGCATGGCGGGATGCATGTCAAGCAACCTCTGACTCATGGCGCGTGAACATCTGTTCAAAATATATATACATACATATCTCTGTTTGACGATATATATAAACAATTAATTTATTGAAAAAGCCACCTCGGCATCTACCCCACACGTCAGCAACAGGAAATCCCCATCGCCATGTTTCATGGTGTAACAGTTGCACTGCGGAAAATGGAACACATACCTAACGCAGAAAAACTACCCGGTCATGCTGACCGTGTTGGTAAAAGATGTAGCATGGTGGTTTTTTTTTTTTTTTTCGGTCGAAAAGAAAAACGAAGAAAACGAATCTCGTCTCTACTAGCCCGCCACTGTGTTGGAAAAAAATGTACTATGGCGGGCTGCTGTTTCCCGAAGGTAAATCAAAAGGAATACAAATGAATCTTCTCCGTATCCGTCAGCTCGCCACTGCGTTGGCGAAGGATGCACTATAGTGGCTTTTTTTTTTTTTTTTAATCATAAAAAAGCAAAAGGAAGGAAAAAGAATCAAAAAGGAAGGAAAAAGAATCTCCTCCCGTATCCACGACGGATATAGGAGGAGATTCTTTGCCTGTTCTTTGTTTTCGATGAAAAACCAGTGCCAGATGGTGCGCCGTTTGCCAACATCGTTCGGCATGGCGAGCTGCGAATTAGTAAGCATGCTGAGAAGATGATGTGTCGGGAAGAGTTGGGCGGGCTGCAAATTCGTAAGCATGCTCATGGAGGGAGGATTTTTTCCGTATTTTTCACCGAAAAGCAGCCCCTCACACTGCAGTGTTTGGAAAACGCTTTGCTAAACTGACGCGCCATCGCAGGGTCTGGGATTTTGCATTCACAATTCGGGAAAAGAAGCCCGCCAAAGCGCTGGGGCATGCTGGGGTGCATGTTGGCAAACGGCGCACCATCTCGCACTGCTTTTTTTTTCATGGAAAAGAAGCCCGCCAAAATGCAACTTTGTCAAGCCCATGCTCCATGGTGGGCTCCGATCTCACTGCCGTAGACAGAAATTTTTGTGGCGCCATTTTGTGAAGATAGTGACACTCCTCCACTGCCTAGTGCTCCGTGTGCTCCAGGTAAAGTCTCTCTCTCTCTCTCTCTCTCTCTCTCTCTCTCTCTCCCGCGGCCTTATTTTCATCACCTAATATATAATCACCTAAAGACCGTCGTTGTCATTCAAGCAGTTTCCTTGACAACTTTCGTCACAGACAGTGTAATCCCTGTCCGCTACACGACTTCTTTCTATCAATCTCCCATCAAGACAGTATGAGGATGGCGTCCAACAAACGGGGTTACAGTAAAGAGGATGACAATGCCGTGGAGATGGCAAAAGTCGTCACTCGTGCCTTAGGTGCACTTCAACCAATCGATGTTGTTCTGCCGTTCAGGTTTGCCCAGTTGGTGAAGAACATCGCTGCAGAAGCTGGCTGTTGCCCATGGATGGTTGTTGGGCCGATCCTCTCCATTGGTGGTCTGATGATGGGATGTAGAAGCTACACGATTCTTTCTGGGAACACATGGTTCGAGAAACCTATCTTTTGGTCTGTGGTTCTAGCATTCAGCGGAATGAGCAAGTCGCCAGCCCACCAAAGGATTGTGGCCGCATTGAACAGAGCGGAATCCGAGATTCAAAAGGTGGTTTCTGCAGAAACAACCGCGGACAATGGAGCGCAAATTCAGAGTGATCCAAACGACATCCCACTTGATCAGAAGAAACTGGACTTCCATTTAACAGGGGTGAGTGCATTTTCAAAACCCATGTTCTTCTCCATCCGCTTCTTCTCCTCCCACTTCTAATCTTCCTCTTTTTGCCCTTCTCTTCGTTTTCCATTCCTACTCGTCTTTGTCCCATTCCCTTCTCCCCCTCCTCCTCCTTTTTCTCCTACTAATCTTCCTCCTCTTCCGGCCTCTCCCTTTTCAATCCCTTCTCCTCCTCCTCCTCGGCATTCTCCTGCTCCTCGTAGTATTCTTTGTCCTCTTCCTCCCTCTGCGTTTTCTGTCCGTTTCTATCTTTCTCCCTGCCCTCCTTGTCCTAATCTTCATCCTCTCTCCATTTCTACTATAGGAGGTGATGTTCTCTTGGTCACATCCGTTTGTCTGATTGTTGTTAATCCTCCATCGCGTCCTCCTTTGCTGCTCTGATACCCCTGCTTGAATAGAATCAGGATGGCTTTGAGGGGAGGAGGAGGGATGTGGCGCGAATATGGTGGGGATATGGAGGAGGCATGGCGGGGATGTGGMTGAGGCATGGAGAAGAGACGGAGGGGATATGCCGGGGATATGGTTGCGATATGGAGGGAGGGAGRAGGAGGGGTGATAAGTAGAGGATGTAGTGGGAATATGGTGGGGATGGAGACATGGCGGGATTTGCAGATCTTCTCGCTGAACATGCTTGGGAAGAAGCACGTATCTGTCCAATAGTATACTATCAGGGGAAAGTAGTCAGGATGACAAGCCACTTACCCACTGATGATGACGGGCAGGATGATCCAAAACCCATGTTCTTCTCCATCCGCTTCTTCTCCTCCCACTTCTAATCTTCCTCTTTTGCCCTTCTCTCCGTTTTCCATTCCTTCTCCTCTTTGTCCCACTCCCTTTTCCCCCTCCTCCTCCTTTTTCTCCTACTAATCTTCCTCCTCTTCCGGCCTCTCCCTTTTCAATCCCTTCTCCTCCTTCTCCCCGGCATTCTCCTGCTCCTTCTCGTAGTATTCTTCGTCCTCTTCCTCCCTCTGCGTTTTCTGTCCGTTCCTATCTTTCTCCCTACCCTCCTCGTCCTAATCTTCATCCTCTGTCCATTTCTACTATAGGAGGCGACGTTCTCTTGGTCACATCCATTTGTCCGATTGTTGTTAATCCTCCATCGTGTCCTCCTTTGCTGCTCTGATACCCCTGCTTGAAAAGAATCAGGATGGCTTTGAGGGGAGGAGGAGGGATGTGGCGCGAATATGGTGGGGATATGGAGGAGGCATGGCAGGATGTGGCTGAGGCATGGAGAAGAGACGGAGGGGATATGTCGGGGATATGGTTGCGATATGGAGGGAAGGARGAGGAGGGGTGATAAGGAGAGGATGTAGTGGGAATATGGTGGGGATGGAGACATGGCGAGATTTGCAGATCTTCTCGCTGAACATGCTTGGGAAGAAGCACGTATCTGTCCAACAGTATACTATCGGGGGAAAGTAGTCAGGATGACAAGCCACTTACCCACKGATGATGAAGGGCGGGATGATTCAAGCCGAATCCTCGACTGACTGTGAGTAAGTTGAGCTCGTATCCTGTATTTTTTGGCAGTAGTAGCCCGTTCGACCGATGTCTAGTCCCCGTGAGTTGAAGCAACACAGTTCACTGTCGAGCACGTTCGTTGTGATTATTTTGTTATGAGTGCTGGTATCTGGCCTAGATTGCCCCCAGATACAATGTAGAGGTGGAAAAGGAAACGGGGTGCAGGGGATAGAAGTGAGCGCGCAAAGAGGAGCGTGATGGGAACGAGCGAGCGAAGAGTAGGGAGGAATGCTCACACTGGAGAAAGGAGGCGGGGAGGTAGAAGGAAGAGAGAAGAGAAGAAGATGGTCGGGAGAAAGAGACAGAGATTGATGCATGGTGGATGTGAGATGAACACACGGGATGAAACAAGCAATCACGCGAGCAAAGGAAGTCATCACGAGGAAGAAAATGATGAATGATGAAAAGAGATAAGTACGATGGAGGAAGGAAGAAAATTAATGAAAGAAAATTATTAATAATGAAAAGAGGTAAGTGGGTCTAAGAATCGGGTAACCGTAGTGTGATGCTCGTCACGAAACTTGTAGTTATCTTGCATGGATTTTGCGCAGAAAAGAGATACTCACGTGGCTGATCTGTGTGCAATTTCCACCTTGTATTCTTGATTCCGCAATCTAGCGCTACGTTTTTATTTATTTTTTTTATTTTTTTTGGGACATGTTCCAGTCTATTAGTGGGGAGCGGCACGTGCTGGGAACCGGGCCCAGCATCAGTGGCCTGCGCGGCCGCCGGGTTGGGCAATTTGCTAGAGGTTATTGCTTTTCTTTCGCAAAAAAACATTAAAAAATCCATCAGTGATACACGTAAGTAACTGTTAGTAAAGAGGTTAACAAAAGGAGGTGGTCATGGTCTCGAATCCTCTGATGGAATCTGATGGACAAAATACAGCAATACTAGGTGTTATTTCAGAAAAAGTGCTGATAAAAAAAATCAAATTAAAAATAAAAAACCGAAGAAAAAAACAAAAAAAACAAAAAAAACAGATGATGCTGAGTCATCGTTCGCGGTTGGGTCACAGGAACGAAAGCTAGCCTCACCACGAAGTAGTACAACAAGGGGTTCTTTTTTTTTGCCTGGGCAAATAAGTGAAAAACCGGTGAATGTATTGTTCTGTTAAAACCTAGGCTACCAGCTGGGCCGCCTGGGTCACCTTGTTTTCGAGAGCAGCCCGGCCGTGCAAGAGCCAAGGCAGATCCCAGCAAAAAAGGAAAAAAAAAGCAATCGGAAAAATCCATTAAAAAACTATGTTATGCGGAAAACTAAACTGAACAACTTTTGCCTTAGGGTCATATCCGAATTATTTACCAATTTTAAAACAAAAAATAAAATTAAAAAAAATATTTTTAAATTTTATTTTTTTAGTTTTTTTTGGCCCGGTTAGGCAAGTGGTCGCGGGCCACCCCGGTAGCCTAGGTTAAAACTGGAAAAATACATTTCTCACATTTCTCACATTTGGCGCGCAGTGGAAGGAGGTCCTCCACCTCTCATTGTCCGCCTTTCTCTCTATTGACAAAGACAAACATTCTTCTTGGGTGGAAGGAGGTCCTCCACCTTTTAGTCGACGTATTTGACAACCTTATTAAATTTCATTTAACGTCTGTTTAATCCTTTTCTAAATATTTTCGGAAAAGAAGAAACAGCTCTTTTTGTCCTACCACTTTTTGTTTAATTATTAATACGACTATTTCTCGTATTATTTCTTTTGCTTCCTTGTTCATACAGAAACTCTCGAACTTTTCTTTCCCATTCTTTTTTTTTTGTCTCATTCAAGTAACTGCATACAACTATACCGATTTTCTCCTTTCTTTTTGCTATCCATTTATTAATTAACATTATTTATTGGTTTTTATTACCTGTTTCGCTTGCGATTGGCTAATTAGGAGCAGACCGCCTCTTCCTCCTCCGACTTTTTGTAAATTGCCATCTAGTAAAAAAACCCTCCGTACTCAACGTGTCACCTTGTCCGCCATTGCAAGCCGCCATATCCACGTGTCATCTTGTCCGCCATAGCCAGGCGCAAAGTACAAGTCTGAATGCACACATCAATCTCGTGCAAGGATGCGAAGAACATCGCAACTGGGATATCGCGCTTGATTCTGGATCCTGATCAGACGGCCTCGACAGTCACCGCCACCCCTCCGGCCGGCTAATCAAGAAAGAGGTTAAATTATTGATGAAATGAATGAATCAGACCAAACAGGGAGGGAAGGGGGGAAGGAAGGAAGGAGAGAAGGAAGGAGAGGAGGAAGGAGAGGAGAGAGGGAGGGCGGGAAGGAGAGGAGGCAAGGAGGGAGGGAGCGAGGGAGGGGGAAAGAAAACGCCGCAATCGCAGTGATCAGTGGATCCTTAGTCGTTGATTGGTGGATCTTTAGTGTCCGAATGTGTCGCACAGCTGTGAAACTTCTAGAGTAGTGTCTGAATTTGTCGCACAGCTTTGAAAATTATCAGTGTCTGTCCAAATCTGTCGCACGATGATGAATTTTTTATTTTATTTTTTTCTCGAATTTGGTTGAGAATTTCGCCAAGACCTTCAGRCAAAAGTTGTTTTGCATTGGAATTTTGCACAACATTTTTTTTTTCGATTCTTTTTTTTTTTTAATACAAAAAACAGGTCCTTATGGCCCTGGCTCCATTTCCATTCTAGGGAGCATCAGTCCGGTTCCTATTCCACCGACAAGTAAGAATAAAATATTACATCATGGAACACATAATAAAATATTACATCATGGAACACATTCACGCTTTCTTCCGTCTGGCGGAAGGAACCCTGATCAGCATTGATTACTCCACCATCCTAGAGGATTGACTGTCAGCTTGCCTTACTTTCACCTCTCCTCTCAGGTCCACTGCATGAACCTGCCAGATAAATGATAAAGAGCCAGAAAGGTAAAAAAAGCTATAGAAGAAGCAACCTCGGAATTTGCTCTTCAAGAATACGTGGCCTGCGTAGGATCTTGTCCATCTGCTGGCTGGGATCTCTGTCTTTTCCACCCTGCTTCTGAGTTGTGCCAGTCTTTCCATCGTATGTGACAGTTAATTATCTCTGCTACTTTGCCCCCTGCGAGCCACAGCTCAGTAAATTTTGCCTTGATCCTCCTCTGTTGCTCTTCGTCTTCTGGCATGGAGTGTCTCGTCTTATGGCGGATACAGTGAAAATGAGGGTGCTTTSTGTTTGGGGGAAGACGGTAGCAGGGCCTTGCTCTCTGAGACACAGAGCAGATTCCCGGAAAGCTAATTTGATTAGCAGGGCCCGAAATAATATTAAAAAAAAAAAAAAGCATCAGAGATCTAGGACAAACTCATCAGTGCTGGTGGCGATTACCCCCTTTTGAGACCGAATAGATTATTGTTCTCCAGTGCAAATTCGGAGATGAAGAGTACACGGCCGGAATCACACACAAATCAGTCACTTAAAAAAAAAAAAAAATGCTATTTCACGAGTAGTGTCTGAATTTATTGCCTGAAGGTCTTGGCAAAATTCTCAACCAAATGCTATTTCACTGTTCACTCATTCAAATTCCGGGTACAAGAGAACACAGACTGAGTCTGAAACTGTTCCAGTTAAAGTCTGAGCATGTGGACTTASGCTGGGAATTTTCCGCGTGAAGCCTCACAATKCACACTTAGTCTGCGTYTATTCCGTGTAAACTCTGCTGGGAAAAGACCCACCTAATCCTGCTCAAGTAGTCTAATCTCGCTTAGTGGGCGCCCTCTTCTAAAGTAGCCAGTGCCTGCATTTCCTGCACCCTGCAACCAGAACCCTCAACCAAGCTATAGAATATATCTATACGATCTAAGTATAGTATTAGAATCTATCTACAGAATCTAGTGTACGAGCTCTAGAGAGTTTAGTGTCCTGTCTTTATGGAATCTCAGTATAGAATCTAGTACGGAATCTAGTATAGAATCTAGTATACATATAGATCATTGATGTATTACAGGAGCAAGCAATTATGCAGCTAAGCAGCCTGATTGTGTGTGGTCAACAATTATCAAGTGACTGAGTCTCTGTGAGACGATAGCCAGTTAGACCACCACCAGCATTGAGGCTAATTTCCCAAACCTGTTGTGTGCCCAACCAGGACTTGCCGAACCGTTGGCAGGTCGGTGCTGTACTGAGGAGCAGGTTTTCTGTGGGCCAGCAATGCCCGTAGCTAGTGCATTTATTACTGAACTCTAAACCGCCCTGGGATGTGTCAGAAGAGCGGTGGTTTGAGCGAATAATTAACTTCACCACTACCTGCGGGGATGRGCTCCCACGCTGACTCTATCGAGCTCTGGTACATAACCTGCTTCTAGTAGTCCRCGATGGAAAAATTCCGGCCTTTCGTGATCTGCCAAGCCAAGCCAAGCCAAGCCGAACAAGCTTTGGTACTATACCAGTTGCTGGCAAGCCACCAGGAGGAAATCTGGGTTTCTTACTATAGTCACTACTTTAGGAAAAAGGAGGTCTTCCCTGCTTGCAGTGTGTTAAATTTGAACTTTAAACTYGCAGCTCAGTTGTCTAGTAGATCCCCCACTTCTTCTAGCACTACAATCGGGTTCGGTTTGAAAGAACATCTTTGTCTTTTCTTATTTCTATGTTTTTCGACTAACAATTTTGTTGTTCGTACTGTGTTTTTTATCTTTTTTATTTTTTCAATTTCGTTTTTTTTTTTTTTTTTTTCCAGAAAACGTTTGAAAGGATGTTTGAAGCACTTCAGGAGAATGTAAACCCTGAACTCATTGCATTGGAGGACGAACTTGCAACCATTTTTGGGAAAATGGATCTTTGTCACAAGCAAACACAAGGTGGAGTAGGACTCGACAGATCCAGTATGCTGAGTCTTAAACAAGGAGGCAGATGGGAGATGCGAACAGTTAACAGTCCGCATCGACATCTTTCTCGTACACATGTTATCTTCAGCGGGTATATACAGCCAGAGAGGCTCCAGATGCTTTATGTGAGCAATGCTGATGGGTTAATGAATCGTTTTCACATTTTCATTCCCGAAATTTTTTTGGAAAGCTATGCCCCACCTCAAAATGGTCCAAAACGGYCACGACATATCAGGAAATCAGGTCAACAGGATGCGATGCTTGATGACCTAGATGAATATTTATCTGTGCCAAGTGAGTCAACAATCCAACTCGCAGAGGTATGTTACTCTCATGTCCATCTCAATCTTGTTTATATGTCTACAAATGTTGTTGGTTAATTTTTATGTTTTTATTAAAAAAAATTCATAAAATCAGAACCTTTGGGTTTTAGTTGTTGCCATTACGGGGAGTGACAGTCCGGTCGCTATTCCCAAGGTAAGTCATTTAAACAGTACACATAACACTCTACCCACACTCCTCCCTATTACAGCTAGGAGACCTGAGTGAATGACATTGATTACTCCATAAGGAAGGATGTACCATCCCTCACCGCTGCCCAATTGGTGATAGTTTGTCTATGTTACCATGAGCCCTAAACGCTAACTACCAGCTTTACTAGGAACGAGATATCACACTCGTACCTCTTTTTTTGTGAACTCTATTTTATTTATTTATAAATAAGGAAATGTCAACCCAGAATGCAGAAGTACTCATTTTTCCCATCCTCTTTTTTATATAGATATTACTAGATCTGCCAGAGTCACTGCCTACTGCCCTCCTAACTTGAACCCTAAACCCTATGGATCGTCCAGCTTTGGTTTCTCCCCATGTTTTGACCTGGTCATCCTGAGTCCAAAGCTTATAGGAAACGTTCAACCCACTCAAGATGACATCACTGGCTTCATGCCTGTATGTGGGTCAACCTCTGCCGAGAATGGATGATATCTTTCCACTCGTGGAATCAGTCGCTCCGCCCAGTCTCTCTTTCACAGGTCAGGGGTACAGAGGCAGAACCCTTAGGTTGTCTCCCAGAGACAACACACAGGTTTAATTTTTCAATATCGCCAGTCAGAGATCAGACACCAGGAGACTGAATGTAGTCTCATACCAAAAGTCTGATGTCTGTCAATAGTATGTCTAATAATTCTTAGCCAGGTACTTGAGCTGCCATTCAAATTGCCTCTTATGAGTCCGAGCTTGCAGAATCTTGGTCTAGACGAGCCTTTTTTTTTATTTACCTGGGCTAACGAGGTCTGAATCAATTGCCTTTAAGTATGTCTGAGTTTGTTGTGCCTACGCTCAGGAAGATTGCGCTTACACTCACTGAGTCACATAATCCTCGAGCCTACAATGACCGAGCCTGACGAAACCTGAACTTCAGAATGCTTGAATTCAGATGGACTGAGTTTTAAATTTCAGGATCGGGAAGAATCAACTCTGTATGCTTGAGCCTTGAGTTTAAATGGACTATGTGCAACATCAGGATCTGGAAGAGTTAACTCCATACTGTCAAAGTTTGAGTCTAGACTCGATGCTTATCATTCTAGTAAATTATGACACTGCAATTTATGGATTGTACATTCGTTCGCCCCTACCTGACTCATTGAGTAGAGGTGTGACCGAGCACCGTCCACCTGTCTGCTGTGCAGGGATCACAATCAGACCTCTCTCACCGGTTTGCTGTGCAGGGCTCCAGTCGAGGCACCACCCACTTTATGGTTATGTGCGGACTTGAGAGTTCCCTCGCAGTTTCTGTCTTGAGGGGTAAAGGTAGGGCCTTCTCAGAATGTGGGAGACACGTTTCCAATACTCCAAACTTTGAGGYTGAATAAGACTCTGTGCCCGGACCCTTGGTTCAGCTCTGGCCTGAACCGGTGGCTGAACACTAATCCAAACCCAACCTTTGACTTGATTTGAACCCTATGGTTCCCTKGAGTTTCTGTTTGAATTAAATGCCCAATATTTTTAYCGGGCAGCGGGGCCAAGTGTTTTATGATTGAGAGACTTTGCAAGGAATCCGTTGTTCAAGTCTACACTGCTATCTTGAGTACGAGCCMATGTGAATTATTAACAAATAGTCCCTTAAGTATTGCGCGAACCCTCTCCTYCTTTTCCTAGTGTTGCASGAGGTCACCGAGGACTCTCTCTCTTTCTGCTCRRAGTCATTACCAATAGCCTCTGGCCCTCTGTGGTTGAATATTGCTTAGAAACAAAGMGAACAACTTCCCCATTCGAATACTGAACAGGGTCACTGTCAATAGTTTCTTTGTCCAAATGTTGAAAAGGTTCTCTGCGWATAGTTTYCCAGCTCGAATACTGAACAGGGTGTAGCTGTTCAAACASAGCGTGTTCGAGTACTWACAAAATGCAGYAGTTCAATGACYRCGCGCTCGAATGTTGAGAATTTTGACAATGGGAATATAACAAAGTTAAATAAGGAAACAATTCAGGCTACCAGAGTGGCCCGGGGCAACTTGCCCGAGCAGGYGAAAGAAAACTAGAAAAAATAAATAATAAAATAATATAATTTTTAATTTTTAATTTTAATTYAACTTTGATAAATAAGTTTTATATAACCCCGAGGCAAAAGTTGTTCAGTTTAGTTTTGCACATCACATCGTTGTTTTTCAGATTTTTTGTAGGGTATCAGAGTGGTCCGGGACYGCTTGCCTGTGGGGCAAAAGTTGTTCAGTTGTTTTTTTTTTGAATAATATAGTTGTTTTTTGGATTTCTTGCAAATTTTTTTAATTTTTTTGCAAGGACCTTCTCTGGTCCTTGCACGGCCAAGCTGCCTGGTCAATTGGCGGATCTCTCTGCCTTTCTCAAGCAGAGTTTATGGATGGAATCTTGGGTGGTATTAACTGATCACTTTTCCTCTTGGTTTGCTGTTATACCTTCTTCCCACAGAGGGAACACTTATAATATACTCCTACATGGGTTTGTTAATTGGTGTATTATTTGTGAATGTGTGCAGTTGTTCAAACGGATCTGGATGATACACCATGATGTTGAAAACCATGGTTTGGCAAAAAAACACCAGTACTGGATTGAGGATCGTGCATTGGAGAACTTCATACTTGAATTCAATCGGATACAAAGGGTCTTGCGAAGTATGCCTCAAAGACATTGTTTCGGAAAAGGAGGTACAAGTTTCTGAATTCTTGAGCAATAGATAAAGTTCATTCGTGCTCTTTGAAGTTTCGTAGTGCTTTGTGGTGTACCATTATGATTGTCACAGCTGGTTGTCTTTTCTCTCATTTCTTCTGCTTCAGTGCAGCTCAAGAAAGTTTTTTTTTATACCTATATTGTTCCTAGATGCTCATCAACCCATAGTTGCTCGTTACATCATGGGCTGCAATGTCGTCTGTCATTTAAACCCATTGGATGAGTCCTGAATGCTTGTTATTCCATAGCATTTAAAAATTAATTGGCAAAATTGAATTTCACTGAACTTTTTTATTTTTTGGTATTTCTTGTGATGAACACCTTTTTACAGGTTTCTATGGAAACAAGAAAGGGGAAATCATCATCGTGTCATCAATACTGCATGTCATCACGTACTGTCTGGAATCAATGGCAGACGATATTGCTTCATTCGAAGATGATACAGATTCTCCAATTGCACCAGAGCAAGTCAATTTCGTGATAAACTTCCTTGAAATTTCTTGCAGGCAGCGGTTGGCATTCATCAACGACCAACAATTAACATAAGTGTTCGATAATTTTGATGAGTATGGTTCTGATCACAGTGACAATGAGCGTAATAACGAGCGTGAAGATCTTGGCAATCGAGATGATGCAGCAAAAATTTTCTATGACGTATGTAATGTTCCGGGTTATAATTATACTGCTTTAATCACCCCTGTATCAAAATGTGATGTGTGTTTAATTGAATTGACGCTGTGACATCAACTAGGAAATTTTGTTGCACTTCATCTCAGCATTACGTGTCTTTGATATGCAATATTACTGTTTTCCTGCAACTGCTCCATCCTTTTTTTTTCTTTTTTTTTTCTTGTGCAGACAGCAACTACGGCAGGTGGTTCAACTGTTCCAACTGCTCCACCAATTTTTCTGTTATTTTCCTGCTCTGTTGCAGTTGTTGCACCTGGTGTATTGTTGCAGTAGCAACTATTGCAGCAGTGGCGTCCCCCATGGTTCATTTTTATTTTATTTTTTCTTTCTCTGCAGAAGATGCAACTGCTGCTGCTGCTGCARCTTCTRAATCTGGATTAGCTGAAATTGGCTTRTCCAGCATTGTGGCCAACTGGGGTTCGGGAYGTCAGACGCCCGGTGCAAGTGTGTAGTTATTGTACAGATGGTAACTTAGCCTAAGATGTTGTTTTTTGCGTACATCTAACAATCTTTTGTTTTCCTTGTTGCGCAGAGGAAAATTGCAGAAAAGTGTTCCAGGATGCTGAAGAAGTTCACAAACTTACTGAAATTACCATTGACAGCAATGGTAAACTGCAAGTGCGGCTTGAGYAGASAAATCGATGCCATGTTCCGAGGAATGGAAAGTCTTGGCTTGGRTACCTATCATGAGAATCACGAAAGAATAAGTAAGTCTAAGAAATTGAACAGGTGTTCTGAGAAATGGAATGATATGACTAACAGATTCACAATCCARAACCTRAACATTAGTATTTATGTTTGACAATCTGCACCCATCAACCGGCTTTGTWCCCTTCTACYKATGGTCCTCAATCGTGAWGAGGGTCCCCTTCTTGATCTGAACCCTTGAYTGTTTAACCACACACGTTTTTCTCGTATTTTCRCGAGCTACACTTGTACATTATAGACTCTTTTGGCCCACTTGAGTTATTAAAAAATCCATGTCAGATAGCTGATAAATTTTTGTCTTTGTTCCTCTCCTCCTCTGTGATTCGTACTAAGTCTGTATCTCACCTGTTGACTTATGTAATGCTAAGAGATCTGCACACATCTCAAACTGGTTCTGGGACATTGCAGTTTTCTTCTTTATGCATTTCAGTCTGTCCAATATATATATTGTCAAATAGAGTTGCCCGGTATATATGTATATCTGATGTTGCTATCTACCATCCGGACGGCGTGGGTTACCTTGTTTTTCCGGGCGGCCCGCCCGTGCAAGCACCCGGGAAGGTCGCACAAAACAAAAAGCAAAAAAATCCAAAAAATCAGAAAAAAAACAATATTATGCAAAAAAATAAATTGGATAACTTTTCTCTTACGGTCACGTTGAATTTTTTCGACAAACTGAAAAAAAAGAAAAAAAAAAAAGGTCTGGTCAGGCATGTAGTCCCGGGCCACTCAGGTAGCCTAGTGATGTTATAGATTTGATGACATAAGTGATTTATCTATTTTTAAAATTTTTACAGTTTTTGGAGCAAAAGAGTCGCAATATGATATGAARAAGAAGACTGGAGTTGTCTTTGAGAAGAAAATCCCAGATGGATCCGAGGTTACAAAGTTCGTTAATACACTACAAGACGTCTTTAACTTGAGTTTGGCSGACTGGAACAGAGCYGCAGCAGCAACCTTGTAAGTACCATGTATYTGCACCAACACTGACATACTAGTGRCACTACCGACTGATGTAAAAYCATGCCTTTCAAAGTTTTTTAATAGGTAGCCCAGGCGTGTGGATGCCTTGGGCAGGCTGCTCGGCAAATTTTGCTCCTTTGGCAATTTACCCTTTTTAGACCCAGTGGCCAGCCTGGTCATAGGGGCATTTCACCATACCGATGACTTTAGACATACCTCACGAAAGACCCTTAATTTCAGGGGCATTTCAATATTAAAAAAAAAAAAAAAAAAAGGTCTGCTACCGCTGAATCATTGTACCTGGGCTGCTGTTTTATTCCGATTGTTTTTTTTTAATTTTATTTTGAGTCTGTTTCTGTTTTGAGTCTGTCTTGAGTCAATTTTGAGTCTGTCTAATTTTATGTCAGTTCTGAGTCTGTCTAATTTTGTGCTGAGTCAGTTTTGAGTCAGTGCAATTCTGTGCCGCTGAATCTTTGTACCTGGAGCCACTATAGTCATCTTTGATTCTATTTTGACTCTGATGTGAGTCTGTTTACAGTCTCTTTTTGAGTCAGTTTTGAGTCAGTTTTGAGTCTGTTTTGAGTCTGTTTCGAGCTATGTTACCAGCTCTCCGATGGGGAGACGTCTCCCTCGGTCGTTTCCGGGAGACGGACAGGGGGGGAGTTGTCCGGAAAATCGGACAACTGTTTTTTTGCCAAAAAAAAAACGAAAAAGAAAAAAAGGGGGGGGTCTGCGCACCACTAGGGGACCCCCCCCAAAAAAATTCAGGCCGTTCTGAGCAAAAACGAAAAAAAAAAACAGATACGGTGGGGGAGGTGTGATGGTGTGGATAGAATGTGTGTGTGTGTGTGTGTGTGTTGTGGATGCCGCTGTCACTGCAGCTGCGGCAGCTGCTACAGCTGCCACAACGGATGGTTCACAGCATGTGCAGCAGTTGCTGACTGCACACACACACACACACACATTTTATCCACACACAAACACAACGAGTGACACGCATGTGAGCACACATACACAGTCACACACACACACACATGCACTATCTACTCGCACACACACACACACACTATGTACACACACAGATGCACTGTCTACACACAAAAACGCACACCGACACCCATGCACACACACACACACACTCACATTCACACTGGGAAGGAAACAGTAGCAAGGCCAAGGCAAAAGTTGGTTTATTTTATTTTTCTGTATAGCATAGTTTTAATTTTTAATTTAAAATTTCAATCTTATAAAGAATTTCATTTTATTTTTTATTTTAAAATTTATAAAGAATCTCGATGTAACCCCAAGGCAAAAGTTGTTCAGTTTATTTTTCTGCATAACACAGTTTTTTTTTTCGGAATGTTTTGAGTTTTTTTGTTTTTTTGTTTTTTTTGGGACCGCCCGGGGAGAACGTCCGACCAGTTGTCCGATTGGACAACMCCGGACGGTCAGGGGGGTCCCGGACGTCCGATCTGGTAACTTAGGTTTTGAGTCAATTTTGAGTCTGTTTTGGGCTGGGCTGTTTTCCCGGGCGCCCGGGCACTCAACTTCTGCCCGGGCACACGCTCGGGCGCCCGACCGGGATGACGCCCGGGCAGGGTTCCGAGCAGCCCCAGCGCAAAAAAAAAA
>BFEA01000232.1:2125986-2143262 GCA_003427395.1 Chara braunii
GTGGGTGCATCTGGGCTGGCAGAGGGCTACACTCTGTGCTAGTAACCCAGGATTCTCAGAGTGTGGCCTGAAATTTTTATTCTTTTTTCTTGAAAGTGCATGACCGTTATGTGCTAGTTGAGAGAATGTAGAATCCAAGCTCAAATTCACTGCTCTTACAAGGGGGCTGCACAGTGGGAAAGGTTTGAGGCCAGAGGCTGGTGTTTTGGCTACAGTTTATTGCATGCAGTACTGCACTGACTGCACTTAGGAGTTGTACCTCACTCTTGGCTTCATTCTGGCAACTAAGAGAGTGAAAGACTCTTACGAAGAGAGGTAGGATCACTACTGACGAAAAATTAAATTGTTTCTTAGATAGCACAAGTACAAAATCGATCATGAGAAACGTGATTTTGGATGCACAAAGATCTATTGTCGTGTACCTCGAAGATATTATCATTTTTAGTAAGACTCTCAAGGAGCATGCGCAACACTTAGATATTGTACCAGGCCTCCTTAGATAGCAGAAGTACAAGAGTAATCTGGAGAAATGCGAGGTTGGATGCACAAAAATCTTGTATTTGGGGCATGAGGTATTTGTGAATGGGGTTAGGCCCGAAGATGCAAAGTTGACTAGCATTCTTGACTGGCCACGACCTCAGTCTATGACCAATGTCAAACCTTTCTCAGGAATCACCGACTATTACCGCATCATCAAAAGTTATGGTACGATGGTCTTTTTTTTTATTGATCTAACACCCTTGAGACACCATGGGAATGAACAAACAAATGTGAGGGAGCCTTTAGACGTTTGAAGTATGCTCTCATGCTTCCTAATCCTGAAAACTTATTCATCGTGACCACTGATGCAAGCCAATATGCCATTGGCGAAGTGCTGGCCCAACAAGAAGGGAGGAATTTGAGGCAAGTCAAGTACATATGTAAGAAGATGTTATCTAAGAAGTTGTCGAAGTTTACCTATGAGAGCGAACTTTACGCCCATTACCGGGATCTTGTGACTTGTCCACTGGAGGCACTATCGGTTGGGAAGGTTCTTCTACTGAAGAACTGACCGTCAGACCCTCAAGTGGATCAAAACGCAGAAACGTTGAATTGAAGTCGTAGATCAGTATGACTTCAAGCTATACTATGTGATGGGAGAGTACAACAAGGTTGTTGATGCGTTGTAGCGTAGAGCAGATTACCTTGGTGCGTGTAACGGACCCACCGGGAAGGTGCTCCGCCTGGGATACAGATAGAGATGGAGGATGAGGGAGGAGCGAGATGGCACAGCGCAGCTCCCACACAAGACTCCAACGCACGTACTCCAAATCATGCAAGTGTCGAATGATCGAGAATACAGACAACAGCTGGGGTATACCCCAACGGACTGACGGGACTGGACTGGACTGGCTGGTACTGACAGAGGTACCGGTCGGGACTGGACTGGACTGGCTGGTACCGACAGAGGTACCGGTCKGGACTGGACTGCCCCGAATAAAACACAGGCCTGTGAGGACAGGCCAAGGGTCTGGTCTCACAGACCAACTAGAGGTCCGCTTCCTCGGCCTGTGATGGATCGCCTCGATACAAACACGCTTCTGTCAAGAAGTGGAACTCTACCAAAGAAAGAGAAAACCTTAATAGTCTAGGATGCGGAGCAAACTCCATGCTGAGTCCATGCGATGCCCTAGGATAAAAAATGTCACAAAAACAACAATGTCACAACTAACAGCCTAAGCAAAAGCAGAAGCAACTAACTAGCATACATGTCCTAGGAAAGCAGAAAGTAATGACAACTAGATCCTAGAATGTTGGAGGCACTAGCCTCAGTCTGGAAACAGCTGACTAGTGTATAAGTCCTAAGAACAGCAAAAGCAGAACAACTAAATTCTAGAAATGTCAGAGGCAGGAGCCTCAGTCTGAGATCAACAAGCAACAACAAGTCAACCATATGTCACAGGAAAAGTGTGTTGCAACTACAGTCTGACTGGTGGGATGGTCTCTGAGGGTGAAGAATGCAGCCTAGGGGTCGAAAACTCCTAAGGGCATCCACTCATAGTGACAGGGGGAACACATGGCATCAGGCTCAATGAGGGTAGGGAACTGGGAGCGAACAAAACCAATGACCCTAACAGATAGACCATCAGGGCGGGTAATGCTCGACTAAAGGGGTGACCGCTATAGAGGGTCGACCATGCAAGGGAACAAGGGAACCTGGTATACTGGGCGCACCTAGATGAAGCATGCAAGGCTGCCTAACTAGGGCGTGAGGGCCAGTAGAGGGTAGAAAGGTGATGGGTAAGGGAATTATGCAAATGACTCCTAAAGTGAGGGAAGTCGGAGCTAGATCCGTAAGATGGGAAGCCAGGGCAACGCTACGGTCCCAATGCCTATGCGTATACCAAGGGAGAGCCCAACTCAGAGGAACCCGGCTAAAGGGAGACCATCATGCGACACAACCAAGGTACTGTACAGGGTAAAGTGGTAAGAGAGTGATGACGTCTAAAGTCGGCAGAGCTGATCGTGACGAAGTCCATGAAGTTGTCGATGAAGTTCATGATGAAAAGTCTGGAATGTCGTCGGGAAAGAGCCGCAACGTCGACGAGCTGAAGTAGCAAAACTGGAGTGGATGGAGTACTGAGAAGTCAAAGACGTAGGAAGGTAAGTCAGAGTCAATCGTTGTATCGAGAAGGACGACGACGAGTGCATTGTGGATGCTCAGAAGCATCCGGCTGCTGCTGAAGGTTTGCCTCAGATAGCGCAGGCTCGACCTCAGCGGTCTCCTCAGCCGGGGGAGAAGGAGGAGGGTCAGTGGGCTGAGGAGGAGCAGTGAACCCAACACGACGAGCACGGTCGTAGGCACGCACCAACATGCGAACGCGTTGCAAGTGTTCGAGGGGCTCCCAGGTAGCCTCCTCATCAGGGTAACCCTTCCAACGTACGAGATACTCGACGTGAGGAGGGTTGTCGTCGGTGACTCGGCGACCAATGATGTCTGAAACGAGGAACTCCTCGCGGTCGTCCAGCATGATGGGTGGAGGGCGCTCGTATGGTCGTTCAGCGAAACGCTCCGATAGTATGCGGTAAGAACGCAGTAATGAGACGTGGTAAACATCGTGCACACGAGCCTGGCGTAGGTAGTCGGGCAGCTTCACACGGAAGCTGACCGGGCTAGAAGCCGTATCAGAACCGACGGCCTGGTGGATGCGGCATGGGCCAAAGAAGCGACTTCGAAACTTGCGAAGCGTGTCTGCGTCGAGTTGTAAGTGGCGGGCGTCGATAAGCACATCCTGTAAGTGGCGGGCGTCGATAAGCACATCATCACTGACTTTGAATGAATCATTCATCCTCGATCGATTCGCACGTGCTGCCATGCGAGTCTTGGAAGCGGCTATGTGCTTATGTGCGGTCTTCACGATCGACGTCATGTGTGCAACCCAATCATCCAGTGCGGGACAACTCTTGTCGGGGTGCATCTGTGACGGTCGAAGGAAGTCTGCGAGAACACGAGGGTGATAGCCGAGGTCGCAATAGTAAGGCGACATCCCCGTGGCTGGTGAGACGGCGTGGTTGTAGGCCCCGTGCATGGACTGACACCAGTGTCGAGCAGCATAAACTACTGCGAGAACCTTACGTTCATCAGCAGTGTAGTTTATCTCGGCGGGCAGAAGCTGACGGGAGTAGAAGGCTATCAGACAATCACCTGAGCGAGACTCGACAGTGCCATCCTCGACGATGGTAGGAGAATAGTCAATAGAAGGCTCGTCAATAGCTGAACGAGTAGGCGTCACTCGGGAGGCAGTGGTAGGGGTAGGGGGTGGGAAGCGAGGGATACGAGGATGAGAGGAATCAAGAGAGGAGGGAAAAATCTGAGAAAGCACTGCTCCTACAACAAAGTCTGACGCATCGGTGGTAAGGATAAAAGGGCAGTCAAAATTGGGTAGGTGAAGAACCGGTGCGCATGTCACCACCTTCTTGAAGGTGTGGAAGGTATCCTCGTGGAGGGTGTCCAAGCCCAGGGCGGGTTTTTCCTGAGAAGGGTGGAGGTAAGAATGTAGGAATACCTAGCGTATCCCTGAATGAAATTACTATAGTAGGTGGTAAGGCCTAGGAAGCTGCGAAGCTGCTTGGCGGATGTGGGGACGGGCCACTCCGCAATAGCAGTGATCTTCGCGTCGTCCATCTAGAGACCCTGGTCAGACACGTAGTGTCCTAAGAAATCCACTTTGTGCTGGGCAAAGCGGCACTTGCTCAGCTTGGCACAGAAGCCATGTCTGCGCAAGCAGTCAAGGATGTCACGGAGGTGTCTGAGGTGCTCCTCAAGGGTACGACTATAGACCAGGATGTCGTCGAGGTAGACGAGAACGTATTGCTCTAGGATGTCCCTGAAGATGTCGTTCATCGCCCTCTAGAGGGTAGCGGGTGCCTTGGTGAGGTCAAATGGCATCACCGTTAACTCGTAGTGGCCGAAGCGCGATCAGAACGCTGTCTTCGTCTGGTCGGCTGCAGCGAAGCGGATCTGATGGTAACCGCTACGAAGATCAATCTTCGTAAAGGAATGGTTGCCTGCTAGGCGGTCGAACAACTCATCAGAACGAGGCATGGGGTAGCTGTTCTTAACCGTGTAGCGGTTGAGGCCATGATAGTCGATGCAGAGACGGAGAGTTCCATCCGGTTTGCGAGCAAAGAGGACGGATGCACCCCACGGGGAGTTGCTGGGTTTAATGAAACCCAGTCTCAGGAGCTCCTCAAGCTGACGCTTGAATTAGGTGGCCTAAGGGATCGAGAGTCTGTAGGGTGCCTGGTGGTGAACACGATAGTCAGGCACAAGCTGGATGGAGTGCTCGACGTCGCGCATCGGTGGGATGCCAGCGTACGAGAACGATGAGGGGAAAGCGTCGTGGTACTCTCGAATGAGGTCACGAACTGCGGGCTCCAAGTCGGCCGTATAGTGTGCGAGTTCCTCAGCGTCAGCGTCGGAGCGCGACGACGGGGCGGACTCGATGGACGGCGGAGTGTGGGAAGGAGAGATGGGAGCCATGGAGATCGAAGGAGGATCTGGCTTCAGAGGGATGAGCTCGGCATCGGGACAGGGTGGATCATAGTGTAAGAGATCCGTCACGTTCACCATAAAGAAGGTGACGTCGTCCTGTCGGATGAAGTGAGCAAATTGCCGAGGCGAGGTGACAGTAATAGAAGGAGATGGTGTGGGCGCAGAAGACTTCGGAGGAGGAGGATCGGGGCGTGGTGTCGCAGTGGTACCTATGAAAGGTATGCTAAACGTCTGTCCACACTTCGTTTTGAGAACGAGAGTGTTGGTCGCCCAATCGGCCTCGGTGCTGCGGAACCGACGAGACCACGGAGTGCCGAGAATGAAGTTACCCCGTCTCCATCACATCGAAATTTGCAGAGGAGCGGTGGCGATGAAACGTCAGGGGACGATCGGTCGACTCGAGAGAGAGGAAGAAAGGGAGGTCGGTGACCGTCTGATCGAAGAAGCGCTAGGTCTTGTCATCCCCTAGGGTGACAAAGATGGGAGTCGGAGACCCTGTCGTGGGTAAGCGGGCTTCTTTCACCACACGTGGGTGAACAAAGTCGCCCTAATGACCGGAATCCCACAATGCTGATTACACCTTGGTGGAGGTCCCCAGTAGTACGGGGATGATCGGGAGGGTGCGATCAGGGTCAGAGAGGATGGTGAGAAGGCGACGCAGTGCAGCGACATGGAGGGTGAGTCGCTCCTGACGAGCTTGGAGCATGCTCAAGTCTAGAAGAGAGGACACAACGTCCTCGCGAGTAGCGAGCTGCTCGCTGCAGTGGGCTGAGCGAATGGCTCGACGCGTCGGTAGTCGAGGTGGGGTAGGAGGGGAGACGGTGGTCTGCGGAGGCGCAGACGGTACTGCGACAGAGGGCTGAGTACACTCTGTCGGATCCTGCGAGACCTCAACTCCAGTAGCGAGAGGGGCAAACCGAGACGGGGATGTCGGGAGGTCGACTACAGAGGAGGGCGCAGGTGTACACTTCTTCGTGGCTGCAGTCTTCCCCCGAACAAAACGCACGTATGTACTATTAAACTTTCCCTCGAAAACTCGATTTTTCGAAGTACCTCCCGAAAATCCGAATAGTACACACGTTCAAATAGTACGCACGTGTGTACTATTCAAATAGTATGCATCTTTCTTTCTTTCTTTCTCTCTCTCTCTCTCTCTCTCTCTCTCTCTCTCTCTCTCTCTCTCTCTCTCTCTCTCTCTCTCTCTCTCTCTCTCTCTCTCTCTCTCTCTCTCTCTCTCTCTCTCTCTCTCTCTCTCTCTCTCTCTCTCTCTCTCTCTCTCTCTGGCTTCTCTATTGCCGTTTGCGGGGAGGTCTTATTGTCTACGTATAGTCTTGCTCCACTCCTCTACACATGCAGGATGTATACTTCCGTTTCCTAGGGGAAGTTTCATTCTGGAGACTTTTTTTTTGTTTTGTTTTTTTTTGTAATGAGGACCATTTCTCAATTTATGTATGTCACTCCAACTGTGACGAATGCCCCAGGGACAGGCCCGTGGCTACAAGGGCGTGTACCGGATTTTTTTTGAGAGCCATTTTTCTGAAGTTGGTGCCCAAAACCCGTAGCATAACGCACGTGCGTTGTATACGAATACAACGCACGTTGTGCGTTGTATTCATATACAACACACGTGCGTTTTGTTCGGGGGAAGACTGTAGGAGGCGCCGCGGGGATGCGAGGCGCCGGGGGGGACTGAGCACGACGCTGGCGGGAAAGGTCAGCGTAGTGGCGGTCAAGGGCGGTGGTGTAAGGGCACCGCGAGGAGGTTTGACCATCCTGACGGCATCGCAAACACCCACGTCGGCCCAAAATAGCCGCGCGCTCCTCAGGGGAAAGGACACCGCGAGGAGGGACAAAGCCCTGAGGGAGGTCCTGTTGAGGGACCTCGGGGGGCGACGCGCCAGCGTGGGCGGCTGCATGCCCGGGAAAGGGTGGAGAGGATGAGTTGGAGGCGCTCAGCCACAGGGAGAGTAGAGTTCTCCAGGTGGTGGTGGACGGCCTCGCTGAGGTCGAGGTCGTCACTATGGTCACCCTCTGGCGACAGCGGGGCACCAGCGTCCTGCTCACTATACTCGAGCTCGCTGAAGCGGCGCGAGAAGTGGAGGCCCTGCTGCGCGGGACGGCGGGGGCGATCGCGGAAAGGGAAACGGCGCTGCGAAATGCCGTGAGAGGAGGAGGAGGTGTAACCAGTACGCTGGGGCTGGGAGGAGGAGGCGGGGTGAAGACGGGCCCGCATCCGCTGATGGTCCCTGGCGGCCTCATAAGCCTGCGGGGCCGATGTGAACTCGTACCACCATAACTCGGAGCGGTACTCGAGCGGGAGGCTGGCTAAGAAACGATCGATAAGGGCAGCCTCGAGGAGGAACGCCACGTCACAAATGAGGCGTGCGTCCTGAAAGACCTGGAGGTGGCAATACAGGCCGGCAGCGCCACCAGAGTCGGACCAGCGTGTAGTGACGACACGCTCGAAGGCGTCAGTCACGTCATGCCGGGCTCCGAAGCGGTCCTCGAGGAACGCCTGGAAATCCATGAAGGTCGGGTTCCAACCCGAGCGGAGGGAGTGCGCGTAGAAATCCTCCTAGGCCTCGAAAGGACCACCACGCAGGCGATTGGAGATCTGACCCACCCACGTGTCGGGTGTGGCGCCCATGAGCTGGAGCGTGCGGGTGGCAGACTGCAGCCACCGAGACACGAGCATGCCTGTACCGTCATACAGGGCAATGTCCGACAAGCGGACGAGTGGTGCGCCACCGTTTTGGCGGCGAGGGGATCGAGGAGCAGAGGCCTGTACCACGGCTGAGTTAGTCGGCGCAGGTCCTGGAGAAAGAGGCGCAACTAACCGTGCGCCCGGACCACATGGGGGAGCTGCAGGGACAACTGCGGCAGGCTGCGAGGGAGCTGCGGTGGAAGAGGTCGCAGCAACCCCGGGAGTAGGAAGAAGGTAGGATGGGGCTGGATACGGTGCAGGGCGCGGGAAGCGAGCCTGCATGGGAGGAAGGGTAGAGGAGGTAGGGGGTGCGCCCGAAGGCGCGACCACCTATGAGGGTGGGGGTAGCTAAAGGCGTAAGAGGGCGAGGTCGGCCCGGATCTGGGCAAGCTCGTCCTCGAGACGTTGGACGTGGATCGAGCGAGGAGTGGCAGGAGGAAGAGTGGAGGAAGTGGACGCACAAGCGACGTGGGGCATCCTAGAGGGCGGAGAGCCAGGTGGCGCTGCGGTCGTGCGAAGGGGAGGGAGAAACGGGGCACCCGGAAAAGCTGAGACCATGGCAGCGGGTTGTGGTCCCGTAGCCGTCGTGGCCGGAATCTGGGTGGCAGCACCCGTAGACTGAGGGAGGGCCTGGCTCGTGGCGGCTGTTGTGCTAGGGGCGTGGACAGTCACCAAGATGGCCGGGGCGGGGGCAGCGGAGGAGGAAGCTCCGTCGTGGCCACCCTGTCGGAGGACGGGGGACCCGGACTGGGAGCCAGGAGATGAAGGGCAGGCAGCGTCCTGGAGTTGCTGCATGCCGGCGGCAAGGGTCGCCACTTGCGCCTGTAAGGGCGCGAGGACCGCGAGTTGTGCTTGAATGGGCGCGAGGAGGGAGGTGATGAGGATGTGCAGATCCCCCTGGGGCTGCTGGCCCTGGTCCGCCGGCACGGGTGTGGAGCCCGGTGCCTTGGTCGTCGCCGCGTCGGCGGCGTGGGACACGCCGTCGGCCATAGGGAGGTGACGGGCCGGACTGGAGGGGGCCAGGGGAGGTCTGCGTGAGCGGAGGGCGTAGGGGGGGTCCGCGGTAGAAAGCGGCGGACGGCGCTAGCAAGGCTAGCGCGGACGCTGTCAAGGGGGGATGGGTGGTTCGGGACCCGGGTGCCCGAAGAGGGGGGAAGTAGGGCGGTTTTGAAGAACCGTAAACCCTAGAAAAACCCTAAGAAAACCCTGGCCGAAGTTTGAGTGCTTAGGGTAGGGTACGGTGATCTAATTAGGAAAATAAAATAGCAAGCATAGGGGGGGAAGGCGGGAGAAAAATAAATAATTAGCGAGATTTCAAAAGAAAAATAAAAAATAAAAAATAATAAAAACAATTAAGGGAAGAAGTAAACAAAATGTGAAAAGAAAAAATAAGATTTATTTTTTTGAAAATTTCGGCAGCATTTCCCTACCCCCCATGGGGTCAAGAATGTGCCAAGGGAAAAGGAGAGACCAAGATAAGCACACTTGGTTTCAGACTGCCGCAAAAAAAAAAAAAATCAAAAAATAATTAAAAAATAATTAAAAAATAGATAAATAAATAAATAAGTAAATAAGTGGATGAAGAGGTGGAGAGAAATGGAGTATTTGATTTTTCAAAAATTTTAGCAGCATTTTGTTACCCCCATGGGGTCGAAGTGTGCCGAAAAAGACTGAGTAAGAGAAAATCAGAAAATTTTGGCAGCACTTCGTTACCCCAACGGGGTCAAAACGTGTGCCGAAAGCAAGAAAGACTAGCAGCTAATCAGATTTAGGGTTGTCCTAAAGAAAATTGAATTTTCAGAATAAATAGAAAAATAAATTAATTAAATCAAAAAATGAGGAAAAAAGGTGGTGAAGAAGATAATTCGAATTTTTGGAAAAAAAGAAAAGATAAATCAAAAGAGTGATAGGAAAAAAAAAAAATAAAAAAAAATCGAAGTAGGGAGGAAGGGGAATGAAAAAGTAAAGGAGAAAAGAAAGAAATAGGTGGGAGAGAGAAAAAGATAGAAGTGGAAGGTGGGGGGATGATGTGGTGGTAGTTGGGGGAGAGGAGGGTTGGGGAAAGGTGGAGAGGGATCAAGAAGCAAGGAGAAAAGAAGGAGGAAAGAGAAGAAAATAAATGAAGAAAAGAGAGTAAAAGAGTGGGTGGTGGGAGAAAGGTGGGGTGGGGAAGGTAAAAGGAGGAGAGGAAAGAGGCAGTAGAAGGTGGGGGAAAGAGAAGGGGTGAGTAAGAAGAGAGAGGAGAGGTAGGGAAGGTGGGTTAGTAGAGGGAGGGGAGAGAGAGAAGAGATACTTGGCCCTTGGTGTCTCCAAGGGCACAAGGTATACCAAGACCAGGAGGGTCTTGGCCTTCGCTGCAGCAAGCCAGCTGGAGGAAAGAGGGGGCTGAGATCTTGATAAACCCCTAGCAGCAGCAGTTCTGCAGATCTGCAGATCTAGGGTCTGTTGTGTGAGCAAACCCTCACCACTGTAGAGCAGCCCATTGAGCAGGGGGGTCTTCAGTTCCACCACAAGCTGCCACATGGCAGGAGAGATGGTCACGTGCACAGCCAACAGCAGCCGACCAGGGGGGGGGGGCAAATAGCAGCCCGGCCGTTGCTGCTCGCTGCTCGGCGGGGAGGGGTAAATAGCCAGCACGGTACCTCTTCAACACGAGTGTGCCGTACTACACAACCAAGTATACACAGTGGCGAGCGTGTTATCAGGGTGCTTATGCATGCTCATGGCCTAACAGGCGCCTGGGTTTAAACCCCAGCGGCAACAAAAATCCCGGATCTTGATAATGTAAATCCGGGAACGAGGCGGGGTGGGGCAGAAGGGCACGTGGCGCGCGCGCGTGTGCGGCGGCCTTGGCCTTGGCGCTTGCACGCACGCGCTCGAGGTGGCGCCTGCTTTTCTCGCCACGTGTCACCGTCTGCAGGCGCCTTATTTTTCCCTCCTTTTCGCTGGAAAACACCCCGAAAACCCGCTGTCGGGTTTGTTGTATTCCCAACTTTACGGGGTGGTGGGTGGGCCCGGGGAGCGTTCCCGCTCCGATACCAATGTAACGGACCCACCGGGAAGGTGCTCCGCCTGGGATATAGATAGAGATGGAGGATGAGGGAGGAGCGAGATGGCACAGCGCAGCTCCCACGCAAGACTCCAACGCACGTACTCCAAATCGTGCAAGTGTCGAATGATCAAGAATACATACAACAGCTGGGGTATACCCCAACGGACTGACGGGACTGGACTGGACTGGCTGGTACCGACAGAGGTACCGCCCTGGACTGGACTGCCCCGAATAAAACATAGGCCTGTGAGGACAGGCCAAGGGGCTGGTCTCACAGGCCAACCAGAGGTCCGCTACAGTGCGCTAATTACTGAGTTTGACTTATCGAACGACGTAACTCGATCGTAGGTGGACGCCTACAAGGAAGATCCCATCATGATGGACATCATACGCAAACAAGAGGCCAAGGACAAGGCTAAGTATGATGAGTTTATGATGGTGGATGTGTTACTCCTTTTTGAAAAGGCAGGGTTTAAAAGATTGTGTATCGTTTAGCGAGTTTGTGCGTTGTTTATTTTTAGGTAAGCGTCATAATGCGACAAGTCACTTCGACTACAAGAAGAGTAGTGCTAACCTAGTGCAACGTTTCTGGAGGGCTGTTATGCTTGACGATGTGAAGAAGTATGTCCAGACTTGCCAAGTCTTTCAGCGGGACAAACCACGAACTCAAGCTCCGCTTGGGTTACCCAAGCCCTTGACCATTCCTGCAGGTTCAAGACAAAGTGTGTCCATGAATTCATTTATACCCTCGAGGCCAGCAAGAGTGGCAAGAGGCACATCTTCGTCATAGTGGACATGTTCAGTAAGTATGCTAGACTTATTCCCATGTCGCAGACTGCCAAGACCGACCATGTCATCAAGTTATTTATGGATAACTGGGTACGTGACTTTGGACTGCCTAAGACTATAGTTAGTAATAGAGATGTCTGGTTCACCAGTGAGATGTGGAAAAAGGCGGTTGCACATATGGGAAGCCAACTCCAAATAACTTCGGGGAATCATCTTGAAGCCAAAACGGCCAAGCGGAGCAGATGAACTGTGTGGTGCAACATTTGTTGAGGCATTACATCAAACCCACCTAGGATAATTGGGATGAAAAGTTGCCTCTCATTATAGTGTCTACAACAACGTTGTACACAACACCACCGGCGTCAGTTCGGACGAGCTGCATTTGGGGTGGAAGCCTAAATTTGTACTAGACTTCCTCCTTCCTTAAAATCAACCAACTACAACGCGTGAAACCATTGAGTTTGGTGTCCAATATGAGAAGCTATTGCAGCAGGTTGTCAAGCTTATTAGAAAATCCCAAGAGGCAATGGTATCCTTTGAGAATGAACACAGACGATAGTTCACATTTCATGTAGGGGAGCATATTTGGGTAAAGGCTAGTGAAGTGGGTCAGGAATTTAATATCTCTAGGAAACTAATGCCACACTGCTTTGATCCTTAGGAAGTCCTTCATATTGTGGGTAGAGATTTGGATGGAAATTCGTACATAATAAGAATCCCTGGTCATTTGCGCACTTACCCTGTATTCCATGTTTCCAAGCTTGCACCTTTTCTTGAGAGAGATCAATTTCCATCAAGAAGGTCACTCTTGCCCCCAACCATGGATGACCATGTGGGCGTGGGCGATATTTTGGAACATACAGACTTGCCTGTTCCCAAGCCTGTGAGCAGAGGAAGATCGCCTGAACCTGTGAGGGACTATCGGATCAGGTTCATGCATCATACAGATCTGAAATAAGATCATTGGTTCACAAGAGAGGAGCTTGACAGAACAATACCTCAGATTGTGGTAGAGTATGAATGAAAGTTGAAGGGGAATGCACCTGCGTAGAAGCATCTCAACAGACGTTTGAAGCTTAGGGGAATGAAATGTGAGGAATGAGCCCTTGCGAGGGCATTCTCATGCATGCAAATGTTATGGGTTGTGACCCCCAACAAACCTCTTGCCCACCCTAAGTGAAGGTGGACCTGTATATCCACGGGAAGTCTATTTTAACATTGTCCATTTGTGGGGTATCAGACAGTTGCAGCATGCCATTTGGTTACCGAGCAACGTGAGCCATTTGTGGCTCCTTCCAGAAGCAACAACTGCGCTGTGTAGTTGAGCCCAAGGTTTAGGTGGTTGCGCTCTGGGCACACGCAGTGGGAGGCTGACACATCACGCATTAGGCGTGGACCAATTTTAAAGCAGCATTGTCGTTACACATCTACCATGGGCTAATGAGAATGCGGCAAACACTTGGAGCTTGGAGGGCTACCCAGACATGCCTAACTACATGACTCCTAGACCAGTATCTGGAACTGAGCCTGGACGTAGACACTTTGGGCCAACTTGAAGCTAGTGGGCCCCAACATGCCAGGGCCAGGACAACCAACAGCAGGGCAAGTGTGAGCCCATGTGCGGGGTATTGTGCCCTGAGCCGACAATAAGTTCACGCTACTGCTTGCCTTTGCAATGATGTGCTAAGCAGGCAGGTCGGGGCGCACGAGGTGTCATAGGGCGCGGTGTCCTGACCCTCTGTGGTGTGTCAGGCGCACCCCACTCACGGCTCTCAGCGGCATACCAAGATGATCATGTCCAAGGCCTGTTCCTGGTCTGATCCAGCTGGTGCTCCCACGACAAAAGGGTGAGGGTGCACCACTGAACTTTCCTTTGGTGCACGCAGGCTCGACGCCCTGCTGTACAACAACGCACTACAGGCCTGTGGCCATGGTAGCCGTCGGACTCGCCCAGGGACGCAACAGTGAAAGACCAGCGCAATCTTTTCAACTACACGCCAAGTCCCAATAGTC
The DNA here is from genome assembly GCA_003427395.1 of Chara braunii. Classification (NCBI taxonomy): domain Eukaryota; kingdom Viridiplantae; phylum Streptophyta; class Charophyceae; order Charales; family Characeae; genus Chara; species Chara braunii. Next base: position 2,139,580 of record BFEA01000232.1, read on the forward strand.
AAGCTCTAGGATATGTACGATGATTGTGAAAAGTTTAAAAGGAAATGTAAAGAAAATAAAAGAAAAGAGAAGAGAAAAATGAAAAATAAGTGTTGTAGTTCATACCAGTGTCTAAATCCAGACCGCTACTTTAGAAATGTCAAATCGGACGGTCCCTAACAGTTGTGGCACTAGGTATTTTTTGCTTCTTCCTTTTCTTTTATTATCTTTTCTTTTATTTAGTTTTTTCGAACTTCTAGTTCTCCACCGTCATTTCGCGAGGGAACGAAGAAAGATTTAGTCTCAAATGCGTAATTTTGAATGAGTGGCCTAGACTCCCCGACAACTCGCACTCTAGTCACCCCGGGGTTGACTTGCAATGTAGGAACCCAAAAGAGGGGCAACCCACGACCGCTTTTGTAGGAGGCTTATCACCCCCTGGGCAAGGTCATAAGCCCCCTCCTTGCCTTCGGACACGGGTACCTATTAAGAGTAGTCCGATGACTCCCTAAAAAGGAAAGAATAAGTTACTCAGTATCCCGTTATGCGACCGCTGCGCACCGAGCCCACGACCTTTTCAAGATGAGCTAAAAAGACCACTGGCACTTGGTACTGTTCGAAAGGGAAACCCGTTCTAAGTGACCGTTGGGTCGTGAGTTTTTTTTTTTTTTTTTACTGACTAAAATGTTATTTTAAAGTAGGTCGATTTTAATTATTAATCCCAAATGTTTAGGACGTAGGGATCGTGCATATAGCAATCATATAAAAGGGGGAGGTTGTCGCGTTATTTGCTATTGGCCAATAGGTGCACGCTAGAAAGCCCGCGGTACTTAAGCGATCGGTAATTTAAGATAGTAGAGCGGAATGGTGAGGTGCTCAGACCATAACTATCTGTGTATGTGCACCTCAAGCTAAGCCCTGCCCATTTCCAAAGTGTGCAACTATGGCATGCAGAAAAGGGCTAGAGGGCTATAGGCCTGACTGTTAGACTCTAGTATAAGGGGAAGGCCCTTGGAACACTACGATCTTGAACTTTGACGGTGATCAAGCAAAGTTAAAGATAAATGTTGAGGGTGGGTGAGAAGAGGAGATGAGAGAAATCAAAGACTGCAAGCAGTGATCAGAGAGGCCAAGAACCGAGCAAGAAGGAGGTGCCGAAGGGATGGGATCACTGCTGAGGTCTAGGTAACAGTCTCGTACCATGAGACTGAGACTTCTGTTGGAACCAGAGAGCGAGATCAGAGATGTTTAGACCAAGACTCCGAAGCGGAGTCCAAAGCAAGCGGTGCGACTACCTAGTCCTGGCATGAATTGGAGCAGTGGCAACAGGACCACCCGCCTGCCGAACCAGTGGGGTCAGTAGACGATGGTCCAGAGGCCAGCTCGCGACAGCGTGATGACTAGAGGTAACGAGGCGGTTACAGGCAGAGCGCGCTAACACGATTAGGGGGGGGACAAAGAGAAGTCGGCTCTCCAAAAATTGTTAGAGAGGGAACTTGCTGGGCTGCGTGATTGAAACCACTTACCTGGTGTATGTGTCTTGCACCAACAGTCGTCTCATTTGATCACCGCCATGGGAGAGAAGGTTAACAACAGTCATATTTTTCATCACCACTTCAGGATGTCGTCTGCCTAAACAGGTGTTTTTCAAGGTCTTCGGACCTTTCAACACTTCAGGACCATTCACGTCTGAAAATCCTGAATGGTCCTGAAGTGGTGAAAGCTCCGAATACCCTGAAAACCACCTGTTTAGGCAGGCTGCATCCTCAAGTGGTGAAGGGTGGTTTTCATGGTCTTTGGACGTTTCACCACTTCAGGACCATTCACGATTTTTAGACTGCCCAAAACTCTCACTGACCACTTCAGGACACCCTTCACCACTTCAGGATGCACCCTGCCTAAACAGGTGGTTTTCAGGGTCTACGGACCTTTCACCACTTCAGGACCATTCAGGATTTTCAGACTGCCCAAAACTCCCACTTCATAATTTTCATTCCTGAACTTTCATCTAACCGATAACCGCTTGTGCGCCATGGGTAAGTGAGAGAGGCTCTCGCGCACATGAGCTGAGTACTAGCAAACGAAAGGCGTTGTCACGATAGAGTTTTCAAAGTGAAGGGACGAGAGAGACTTGCACGCCTCATACAATTGACGACATATGAGTCTCTGTACGACCTGCATTACTCCCTATGGCTAGCGCTCTGTCTTTGATGGCGGGGTTGATATAAATGAGTGAATGAGGTACTTGTAGTATGAGCGAAGTAGTATGGAGGCGTACTAGTGTGAGGCCAGTTCGCGACGATGAAGAGGTTGAGTCGGGTACATGGTTACGCGTGAGCGCGCTGTACCACAGTACTGTCAAGTGCATGTGGGCATTGGAAAATGTGCGAGAAAGGGAAATCGGTGCAAGAGAAAATGTGTGCGTAAGGCGCCCGCTGTCGGAGGGCGCGTGTCCTGGCCCTCCACGACGTACCAGCTCTCTGCTCAGACTCCACGACGTACCAACACTTTGCTTAGACTCCGTGACGTACCAGCTGCTCACGAACCTCCACTGCGTACCGATTTAGGATGGACTTTGCTGCAGGATTGGTCCAGTCGATGCTCCCACTAGCAAAAGAAAGGGAAGCGCCACTGGACTTTCCATTGGTCCACGCACGCTCGGCGCCCTGGTGTACAGCAGAGCACTACCGGCCTGTGGTCGCAGTAGCCGCCGGACTGGCACAGGGACACGAAAGTAGAGGGACTAACGCTGTCTTTAGTCCTGTGCACCGTCTCCTCAAGTCAAGTTATGGGACAAACCCGACAACAGTCATGATAGAAGAAGAAGAGAGGGAAAAGAAGGAGAGAAACCTAAAACACCATTTTGATTTGCGTTAGCTTGAACCGTAGTTTTATTCCAGATTAATCAGACATTTACTGTTGATATTGGCGGTTTGTTTTTATGCGAATTTTTATTTCTTTGTTCTAGAATAATTGTCTTTTCAAACCTTGGTCGTTTCTTGCGGTTTTGTACTGAATGAACGGTTACTTCTTAAATTTTCCAAAAATATGCGAATTTTTATTTCTTTGTTCTAGAATAATTGTTTTTTCAAACCTTGGTCGTTTCTCGCGGTTTTGTACTGAATGAACGGTTACTTCTTAAATTTCCCAAAAAGGGACAGGTGACCCTTTGTATCCACATTCTATAGCGGACACGAGATGTTAGACACTACAACGTGGACCCTAAAAAAGGGGCGACCCACGGCCGGTTTCGTAGGAGGCTTATCACCTTCTGTAGAAGGTCATAAGCCCCTCCTTGCCATCCGACATAGGTACCCATTAGAGGTAGTTTGGTGACCAACTTTTAAGGGAGGAAAGCGTACGTCAGTATCCCGTTATGGGACCTCTGTGTGCCGAGTCCACTGTCTTTTCAAGTCAAGTTGAAAAGAATGTGGAGGATGATTGAGATGGACGCCTACTTAAAATCAGGGTTGTCTAGCCCCGGTGGGGTGCTGGGGTCCGGGGGTGGGCACCCCCCACCCCAGCTTCGGACCCCCCACCCCCCGCAAAAAAAAAAAATAATAATAAAAAATTAGGGGGTGTGCAACAAAAGCACCCACCCTTTGGGCTAAACCCCAAAAATGGGGTTTTGCGCCCCATCTCGGACCCCTTCCAGGGGCACACCTGCCACTGGTGGTATCGGGGTAACTGTGGGTGCAGGGCCT
>BFEA01000232.1:2149139-2173614 GCA_003427395.1 Chara braunii
TTTTTTTTCTACACACCAAAAACGACCCCCCCGAAAGAAAAAAAAAATTAACCTTTTTTTTCCAAGGGGGTAGGGCGAGGGATCCGGAACCCCAATCCGCAACCCCGACCCCCAACCCTCTCTCCCCTCGGCCACTGTGGGCCGAGGCATTCCGTTGTCTTCACAGTTATGACCACGGCCTCGCGGTCGTGGCCTCGGTCCGCTGTCGTACCCGCTGTGACCGCGGTCACTGGGGATTGATAGTTTGCAAGCTTTAGGTCGCTCTATATCTCGAGGCGACAATCTCAAAAGGTACAAATATGTGGCTCAAGACACAAGCGACACACAACCAAATGAGAGGTTAAGGATGAGACTTGACATGAATGAGTGAGGACTCTCAAGGAGTGTTGGCCATGCCTTTTTATCTGTACGTTTTGAAATTATTATGAGTTCTCACATTTCCTGACTTATCTTCTTTTTGTCTTAAGTAATTCAATCTTGCTTTTCTCGCATTGACTTTGGTTGATGTTATGCTTTTTAATAATTTTGTTACAGTTCCCGAAATTACTGAATTGGCGAACCTAATACATGCATGGTATAATTAAATTTTGTTTGCATGATCTTTGCTATTCCGAATCATAATAAAAGATTCTTAATCTGCTCCTATCCTCTTGCAAAGGACGGGAGCTCTCCCGGTTATGTCACGCAAGAGTTAAACAACTGCAAAATAAGAGTCAACTTGGGACGATGCATAGGTAATCCCGCGAACTGTCGAGACGGACGTGGTTGCATCGCTCTTTCGCCACGCTAGCCGGGTGCGCCAGCTCTACATCCCACGGTCACCTACAACAGGATAAGTTTTTGTCGGGCACATCTTGCCTTCCCAAAGGGGCTGTCACCACCCTTAGGGGTGTATCCGTACTAAGCTACTGACCTACGTGCGACACAAGTGGTTAACAGGTAGCTGAAAATTCGAGAATGAAAATTATTGAGTGAGAGTTTAGGGTAGTATGAAAATGTTGAATGGTCCTAAAGTGGTGAAAGGTCCGAAGACCCTGAAAACCACCTGTTTAGGCAGGTTGCATCCTGAAGTGGCGAAAGGTGTCTTGAAGTGGTGAAAGATCCGAAGACCTTGAAAACCACCTGTTTACGCAGGCTCCATCCTGAAGTGGTGAAGGGTGTCCTGAGGTGGTGACGAAAAATACGACTGTTGTTAACCTTCTCTCACATGCGAAAGCTTCTAAATGCAATTGCAGAGATAGGTCAACCGATGACGTTTGGTCGGTCGCTCGAGTATAGGTGCACTTGGTCAAACGCCAAGTGGACCTGAATGATGTTCGTTCCTTAGGGCGTTGATTTCCTAGGTACGAAACAAACGTCAGTTGACTAGGACGTCTCAACCAAGCGTGAAACCCACGTTTCGATCCTAGTCTCTTTCTAATTCTCATAAAACAAAACAAATAAAATCAATACATCTTATATCCAATCACGCAAGATCAGTTTTTGAGTTGATGAGACGACCAGTCAAAGTTATTATTCCCAACATGTATGACAGGAGAGAACTTTTACACCGCTTCTTCCAAGACAAGAAACTTGTCATTGATGAAAGATTAAGAATGGACAACCGTACATCTGACTTATGGTTTAGTCCATCAACACATCTACTAATTCCTGCCAGGAATAACTGCTATAAGTAAATTTCATTACTACTATGCTGATCAATAAGAGATCTAGCTCTTGGCCAAAGTTTGAACTCTCAATTTGATCACACCTCTGCAACGTATGTAGTTGCTATTAGGAAGATATTATTTAGCGAATAAAAAATTCATCTGTCTTTTCGGTCTCCTGTGCAATAATTACGTTTTTCCTTTCCTCGAATGATGGGGTATCTATCCTTATCATCCGGTTGCTCAAACGAAAATCACAATCTTTTATCTTTTCACGAAGATAGTATGACCTTTAACTGTCTTCGACTGAAGTAATTTAACTAATCATTAATATACGATGATTAATAATTGGTCGACACGTACCCAAGAGCCCGACAATTTTCCAACTTTTAGTTCATAGCAGATTTCTTTATGACCTCGTGAAATATTTCTCACACATGACATACGTTGCTACTCACCCGATTACCCCTCAATGCTTAAGCGTGATAGTGAAATAATTGGGGTAGTCGAAATACTATCCATCCGGTTAAATCTATCTATAAACAATTTTCTTATTGTTATTATTACCCTTACCGAGTAGTATAACTACGACTCTAACATAGGGATAACTGGGTGTGACCTCTTAATGTCATAAGAATGAGCGTGTAGCCAAATAAAGGTGTCGGCCCTCGTGGACCTCGGCTTCAATTTGGTCGAGTCGTGCAAGCTCCTCGCTGTCAAAAATCAAGGCGGTAATGCGTCCACCTCACACGACCCGAACCGTCTACGTACCATAGAGGGAATCCATTTGTGAGGCTGGCCTCCAAACCATGACGTGAAATGGTTGCCACATCCGAAAGAGGAACCTAGTCGTAGTGTCCCTTATCCGAACGACGTCATAACGTTCCTCGGATAGGGTAAACTTAACACTCACAATGATCCGAGAGAGACATTGGAGGTTGCTCAAGCGATCGAAATAGAAAGTATAACCATGAAACTCATCCGAAAGTCGGTCCACATTGGCACCCACATCCGCACGCGAGGTAGGAAAAAAATTGCCCATCTCTTAGTAAACCAATAAAACCAACCCATCGAGTGAGTGTATCATCCAAAGCAAGCAACAGTCGCTCTGCCCATCGGATCAACTCCTCGTCCAACGTGAATCAACAAATACCTCGCCTGAGTTAGATCTCGCCGACCACTAACCATCTGCACATCTGAAGGAAACGTTAGTCATTAAGACGTTCCCTGATCTCATACTCCTCATCATCAAATGCATAAATTGGAAAACGTTCCGATCAAAATATATCAAATTTATTGGCCCGAATCCGCCTCACATGATACAAAAGACAAAAAGGGTCTTGCCGATCATTCGGTCATCGTAGAATGCGAAGGAACATCCTCCTAACCTCCGGAGCGTCCTCTTTATTCAGGTTCGACTCGTGAATCACGACGAGATTCATATCCCGAAAATCTTATGTCGGAGTAGAAGGCGCGAAATCATACCGCACCATATGAACTTCATGCTCTACAATGAGAATATAACTCCTTGGAGAATTTCTAACGCTTCCATTCCAAAATTGCGGCTCATCTCGCTCCGAAAAGACTTCATGCGGGTTGTAGACTGATCGTCCTTCCCACATCATACCGGCACGTGATCATGTCAGCACTGCTACCCGGTCTATCGCCGCCTCGTGAATAGAGAAAAGTCGAATGATCACCGCTTCTGCAAACATTTGGACGGCGAAGTACTAACCTTGTCAAAATAAAATTATATACACTAATTTCGTTACTCAAACTCCCCTTTCCCTGGGTTGTGATTCTTGTGTCACGGTCCTACCGCGAACATAGTGCCTACTTGCACTCTATCCAACACTAATAGGTACATGAATTGGGCTTCTTTTGCACCAATTCCCCATGCGTTGGTGGCACCTAAGGCGGTCACCCAAAAAAAAACTAACTTCAACCTTTCTCTCACTTGAAAGCTTGAGAAAATGACTACCTTTAACTGCGGAACTCCCTACTCTTTAGAAAGTGGTATGGAATGCCCCTCCTCCTCGCCTGAACACATTGTTCAGATATCAGAAGTTGGGTTTGTTGCACCACGATACAGTAAGGTATTCCCCCATAGTACGGTCCACTCCGGGTCAATATCAGGGTCGGCTCCTAAAGCAACGAACCCCTGCCCCAGACGCTTCCTCGAGAGAAGAAGTCTCAGTTCCTATGTGTAATCATTTTTCCTATACTTTTCACTAGGGCTTGACTTAGACGAAAAGAAAGTAAGGTAGATAAGAAATTTGCGATTGAGACTCTTCTGGACGGGCACAGAAAGAAAGGTAATTCGGGATAGAATGAGAGGTTCCTTGGGAAAATATTAAATCCTTCCCTTACTTATTTGTTCTTCATCCGAAATTTCTACTTTCGGCACCCATTAACCTTTTCCTTTTCTAATGTATTGTTCTTTGTAACATGCAGACATGTATCGAGTTGAAGAGGGGTAAACTTTTATGTCATTCCCTTGAACAAACATGGTACAAGTCTCTTTCACATACATCTTTTCACCTACCTGCACAACAACGAAAGAGGACCCCAAAACCGTCCACATCTCATCCAAGTCAGCCCACTTTTCTCACATGCATAACATCACACACTTTACTCTACCTTTTCTCTGAATTCGCAGCAAGGTCATGCAAAGTGTGGGTTTACGCAGGTGTGAAAGGGAAACTGAGTCACAACTGACCTTGAGTGAAGTTGAAGATGGCTCACCCAAGAAAGTCAAGTAGTTCTCTCAAAAGAAAAATCGGTTGCGCAACACACAAGTTATGGTCCTCTAGAAAGAATAAACAAAGTCCTTCTCAAGTGTCCACCGGGAAACAAGCGGCCACTCTCTAAGACTAAAGTGAGGTAACCCTCGAGGAGGGTGTTCTCACCTACAATTCCCTCATGGTCCCACTACGATCTCAATGGTATCTCGTCCACCAAAGATAGTCCCACCTCAATCACCAATCTAACCTCCTCCAGTCACCACACCAGATCGTCGAATGTCCACTACAACACTTTTTCCAATCTCAATTCCCAACTCACTTGGTCCCAAATTGGGTTCCAAGTGTTCCTCCCGCCACGCTGCTCCACCAAATGATCCTACAAAATGATAAACCTGGATCGCGACGCTTATGCAAAAATACTAGCACCACCAGCGTCAATGTTGTAGTGCCATTACCCTAACAGTCACACCGCCAAGTACCGTGCCGCAAACAAAATCACCACCGTATACACCCGACAAAAAACCCCGGCCTCGCCGCTCAATCTCGGCAACACCTCCCCTGTAAATGTTGCGGAATACACCATGTCTTGATCACTACCATCATAAAGAAAAAAATTGCGCTGCACCGCATAAAATTTTTGGCAGCAGTTCTTTCAAGAATACGTCGGCGCAGCCTCCTCACTCAATATGCCACTTGTTACCGTGCAGGTCGCCGGGCATCACCTCCCCGTCGTGGGCCTCTTGCCACACGGTTCTAGCCTATTGCAGCCCTACGACCGCAACTCACACACCACTCCGCAACTTAGGCACAAGGGTGGGGAAGGGAGATCCCAGCCTTTAGCTATGACTACCTCCACCACTCTTAACTGCATGCAGACCTCCACTACTCCTTCAACAACATCTCCCTTCTTTCTCCTGCAACAATCTCCCCACAGTAGCAGCTAGCCAATATTCACTCAAGTAAATATCCTAGCAGCACAACCACAATTGTGAGGCTGTTGGGTGGAGTGTTGGCTTTCATAGCCAGTTGATGGCACGTGGGCAACTGCTTTGCCCACACACTGGAAAGAATTGTGGGTGCTCTTGGCCCTTGACCTAAATCAACAGCCAGGAGCTAGAGGCCTTAGTTTTTCCTTAGGGGAACCAAGGTCATAAACCCCAGAAGTACCTTATTGTTTTCCTAGGCCGGATGCTCCCGGGAATGGCTGTACTTAGTCATTTTACTGCTGCTTATTCAAAACATACAGGCGCAGTCTCATCAACCCTTAGAACTTTCTGGGTTGCACCTGTTCCACGGCCTCAACCATATTCGCGGGCGTTTCCCTTCTCTCTTTCGTTTCTCTCTTCTTCTTTTTCTTCTTCCTCCTATCCCCTCGTTTTCCCCTGTGATCACGTGTCTGTATCTGGCGCTGTTTAAGTGCCAGATCCAAGAGTTGTGTAGTAGACTGTTGGGCATTGCTAAACGAACGGGCACAACCTTTCACGGTGATACCATCAGGTGGGGTAAAAAAAAAAAAATTAAAAAAAAATTAAAAAAAAAAAAAAAAAAAAAATCAGAGCTACCTCTAAAAAAAACGGCATCTCATTGCCGCAGGCGCCTGCTCCATCCATGAAGTATCATAAGGCTAGTCGCCAGATCGGCGACTTCTCCGTTCATTATCATCGTCGTCGTCGTCGTCGTCGTCCTCGTCGTCGTAGTGGTAGCAGCAGTGGTAGAATAGTTTCATGTTTTAGCAGTAGATTCATTAAACTTTGCTCATCCATTTTGACCATAGCAGCCCATTCATCAAAACGAATGGGCAACCTACTGAGAATACGGACCAAAGAAGAAAAAAACATGATCTAAAGAATCTAAAAAAAATAGAAAGAATAAAACGAGAAAAAATAGAAAGAATCTCAAAAGAAACTAATAAGAAAAATCTATTAAAAAAAAGGAAATGAGAAAAAAACAAAAGTTACCTGGCTGCCAAAAACAGGTCGTTAAGTGCACTCGGGCTGAAACGCCGCAGTCACTTTTGAGGGGATTATCTGGCGCTTCGTCCTATAGTTAGTTTTCAGTTTTATTTATTTATTTATTTTGTCTTAATTTTTCATTGGCCTAAGTCAACGGACTTGTCCATTTCGTGACCCTCCCATGACATGTTGGGATATAGACCCAAGTTCAATCCCAGGTGGGATCGAAGGATTTTTTATTTTTTTTTGACCTTTTCTCAATTTATGCGTGTCATTTTTGCGTTGGCCATGCTAATCTATGTGGCGGATTTCCACTGCATGATCTTCATGATCATGCAGCCGAAATCGGCCGCGCCCGATGGCACTACGGTGGGCTGCTCCAAAAGGAGCTAGCCCAGTGGAATGCATGCGTTTGGGTTTGATCCCAGTATATATTGGGCGAAAGTCTGGCGTCGTAACCTATTGGGTTAGCGCGTATTACGGGAGCTAGACATGTTCCTCCTCTATACGTGGAGATGCAACCCTAAGTAAGTTCATCCTACACTCAGCAGGCCCAACCTGCTTTGCCCAATACTTTTCCTGTGGGTGGTTGCCCATCCACGACGCGGAGGTGATTCGCAAGAGTAGGCCTCAGCCTCGGCTTTTCCGTCCCCTTTGTCGAATCAACCCCCGTGCTCCTTAAACTTCTTTTTCCTTCTGCGATGCAGCCCCATACCTGGCGTGGTTGCCCATTATAACCTACTTAGGATCTAAATTGCGCGGCTTAGCAGCCGTACGACATTATTTTAGGTAGAATAGATCTAGCTTTACTGTTCCCATGTCCGCTCGCTTCTGCGATTTCAACAAAAGCGAAGCACGAACAATTACTATCGTTGCTTTCAGATGTCACATACGCCCGGAATAAAGTTCAAATTTTTTTTGTTTCCCAGTCATAGGCTAGGTCTGAATGAACTCTTGGCGAACATTTGTCTCATCAAATCCTCGAATTCAATCAAAAATGTCAGACAACGTCCGCCATTGAAAAAACACGCGCAGATGCTCTTGTGAGGGTCTCTGTCCCGACAGCATTCCTGGGCCACATTGAACGACTTCCACGTCGTTCACGTAGCCACTACCCTCTATATAATTTTGTACAAATAGATTTATTAACATTTTCTGACCCTGATAAAGTCATAAACATTTAACAAGTGGATATCCGAAAAAATAGACTCTTTATCAACAAAGCGAGTTTTGCACTTATCGGATTAGTACCAGATTCAGCCCCTTGTAAGCCTAAAATTGAAACTTAGGTCTATATTCTGCCCCTGGAAGCCTAAAATTTAAAGGACTTTGCTCTTATTGGCTCCAACATTATTATGTTGGTAGACAACAACGCAGTCTCTTGAATTGTGTTGGATTTCCCAGCTAATATTAACGAATTCCAATTGATTGGAACTCTCAATTTGTACCATTACTTTCGGGAATTTAACTTGGGTCTCTTACGTTTGTGGGGATGCATTCACCACACTTCAACACATTCACGTGTTGCCAGAAGTTTAACTTAGGCCTCCCACATAACATAAGGATACTCGTACTATACTATAGTAACGATTGTCGAGGAAGATAATAGTAAAAGACCTTCGAGCTTTTTATTATCCCTTTTGGAAGTCTAATATTAACCTTTAGCTAATTCCCAAAATGAGTCAGGAATAACACCTGACAGGTCTCCATAAAATCCAACCCTCTGATTTAATATGAGAAAATCATTTGTTTAAGTCCTTTACCCGAGTTTCGTGACCCAACCCGATTGTGCAATTTTTACAAACATTTAGAATTCTTATGTCTTGATACCCTCGAATATTATGTGACTGCGTCAAGGAGTGGAGTAATCCTTTTTAAGGGATTTCATCTCGACATCAAACCCCGCTTTCGATTCGAGCCTCGCCACATTCCCTCCGATTTCAGTATCGCAACTTTGTTCATCCTACATCTACAAGGTGAGACAACCCAATCCATACAATCTTAGTTGGCCAGACACGGATCATAAAGACACTGTGACCCTTCCCTTGTGAAAAGCACAAAGTTAGGTGACCAACCCTTCCCTCGTGACAAGCAGCAATCGCTCCCTACCATAGGCGGAGTCTCAACGAATCGCAATACCTTCTTCCTTTTTCGTGATAATGTTGCCATCTCCTTTTGCAAGAAAAATGACGTCATCTCGTTATGGACAAGAAACAAAGTTTCGGCACGAGCCTCACTATCACCTACAAGGCTCACATTTTTCAGGATTATCAAGACACTACAAAGACTAGACATTGTATATATGAATTGATACTTATCAAACCATGAATCTTCGAAACGAGTAGATATCGTTTTGAAAGTCATATGTTCTGAATTTTATACCTTTTATTTCATAGTCTATGCACAATAAGTTGCAAAACTTTGCACAAATGATCGAGGTTAACCCTTCATAAGGAAGACATATTCAAAACAAAGAGGGGAAAGAAAATCGATGCCCGGAGAATTTTTTTTACAAAATTAACACAAAAGTTTATTATACACATCAATTATCCCATCCAAGAACAAAAAATAATGAACAAAATGACCTCAACAAAATTATTCACCACAAGTCACCATATTCAATCCATTATGTGTAAAATATATTTTCCAAATATCTGCCATAATATCAAGTTAGTCAGTGGTATCAATGTTTGTTGAAAAATGTAAGACATATTCATAGAACTGACAAAATTAGAAACGTCTCTCTCTAATCTCTGTGAATAAATTTCTTTAAGTGTGAGCCTGAAACCCAATTCCCCCCATGAGCTTCATCCATTTCCTCAATCTCGTATGCTCAATGCTCCATTTTCTTAACAATACGATAAGGTCACATCCGACCATTGTTTTTCAAAAGAAGAGTCATAGAGTAGAACAATATCACCAACTTTCAATGGTTCCTTTCTAACTCGACGCTGGTTATCCCATCTAATTTTGTGTTCACGTTTGATATCTGCAATTGAAGCAACAACCTCTATAACTATTTTCTCAGTAACCTTTATTTGCTTGACTCTAAGGTCTAGTAATTCTTCTATAGAAAGCATGCACTTCATATCTTGTTTTTGCCAAGTGGTAAAATAACCCTCAATTGGAAACGTAGCATGACGACCAAACCGTAACGTAACAGGAGCATACCCAGTAGTACGTTTTACGGTTATTGACTAACAAATTAGTCAAGGTGGCATGTTCACGTTCAACCAAAGCGTTAGCCTGAGGGTGTGCTCTAGTAGTATAACTATAGTTCACTCTCAACTTTTTAATAACGGTCTGGACTTCTTCTGTTGAGAATTCACCACCTCGATCCCTCACAAATTCTCGAATAAATTGATATTAAAGAAAAAATTCCTCGATACATTCAACCAAAATTTTCTTAGTTCTGTCCCGACTCACACGTCCATCAACAAACCTGGTAAGATTGTCTCTCGCATCAAAGATATATCTATATCTATTAAGTCCAGGCGGCACAACCACCAGATTAACGTGTACAACTGCATCTGGCTCAACCATATATCGTGGATTAAGTGACTCAATGTACCAGAGACTCGAACATTTCTATCAAGGGACACAAGAGTTACAAAAGTCAACCACCATCCTGCCCATTCCATCCCTAAAGTAGAGATGTTGATTTTTTTTCAACGTAACTTGTGTAGATCGATGTTCACTTGCCACTCGATCATGTAAAGTCGCAATCACATCCAACTGTTTGGGAGCTCCACATACTACTCTTTTAGGGATAGCATCATCAGACTTTTTGAAGAGATGCCTATGTCGGACAACAAAATTTTTCGTCTTTTCACGGATTTGCGACTTAACTTCATCTTTTTCCATATCCCCATTCAACCGAAATCTTTTTATAAACCCCATCATACTATTCTTCACGAAATGCTTCTTTCACCTCACTGCCTTCTCCCTCTTCAAACAATACCTTGGAACAATCTTCATGGATTAAGGAATTAACAAGAAACGTCGACCCTCCAAAGATTTTTATGTCCTCCTTCAATTGTGAGAGACTTTTTCGGACGTCGAGTTGGGTCAGACATAGTCAACCTCAGCATTTGGGCAGCTGATCATTCGCCCCAAGGATCTCCTTCGACGAAGGGTTTTCCTAACACAAGTTTTAAACACCCTTGATAAAACTTGACGAACTTTAGATAAACTTTCCAAATCGAGACGAAACACTAATAATATATTCCCAAATATTGATGCTCAGTTGTTGCTCATCCTTTTCTAGAAATTCAACCACAAGAACTAAGTCCTCTACCTTCGACTTAACCCGTCTGCTCGATTTTGAGTTTCAACACTACGTTCGATCTCAAAATTGAACATTCAGATATAAATCAACCATCGAGCGACAGTTGGATCTTAAGGAGAATAATTCTTCAACAACTGAGCCAAAGCAGTTGGGTCAACCCGCAAGACAAATTGCCTTCCAAACACGTAATTTTAAAAAATCATGAAGCAATGAAGTACTGCAAGAGTTTCATGTTTGAATTGGGAATGATTTCACTTTGCCTCATTCAACATTTGACTCTCGAATCTCAATGGTCGTTCTCGTCCCTCCCTATCTTTTTGGATGAAAACTCCACCCAAAGTTGTAGGGCGGCACTGGGGGCTGCATCCGTCTCAATTGTAAAGGGTCGATTCGGGTCATTGTCAAAGCTCGAAACTCCCAAAATCAATCCTCCTTCCCGTAATTGTGCTTTGATATCATCAACAGCAACCTTCTGCTTCGAACCTCATTCCCATTCCTGATTTTTACGCACCAACTTTAGTAGGTGCTCGACCTTTGCATCTAAATTATGAATAAAGATGCGCAACAGTCCATAAGTTCCCAAAGAACTCCGCACATCGGTAATGGATTTGAAGGGAGTAGATCATTCCAAAATTTTGTTTGTCTTTTTGGAATCTGGTCGTCGACTCTTCTCATCACATAAGAATCCCAGAATAGTTCTTTCACTCATACAATATCATGATTTAATGTTGCTTGTCGTGATGTTGTACTCTTTTAGTTTGCACATGACCTTCTCTATATCACGAATGTGTCCCCAAACAAACTTCTGAGCGTCAAACAACACCTTTGTTCCATCCTTTATACGAGGTCCAGGGATGATCAAGTCACCGATATATGGTGATGTCACGTCCGAATAAAGCGGTTGCATGACCCTCATCACATATCTCTGAACAATTGTTACATCGTTCGTTCATCCTTGAGGTGTCAAGCACATATGGATTAATCTCATTGACATATGCATTGCTATCATCTGCCTATCTGCCATATTCACCTTCGTCACAGACTGTCACAACATTCAACCTCTGCAGACCCTGCACCCATCGCAGTACGCCGCTTGGTTTAACAAAATAGAACCAAGGGGACGCATATGGTCCATACGAATAATCCGCCACCCTTGTCCGAATTTTGCCATCCAAGTATTCAATGACCTTACGATGATCGTCCAGATTCGGATAACACGGACCTCGTATGTTCCATGGTTCATGAGGCACCATGTGAATTCTAATCATTGGGATCATGTGAACGTTAAGCCTCCCCCGCTTGTCATCATCTAAGGCATAAGCCAAATGAGTTATTTTCATGACGCTGACAAAGAGGTCTATCTCGTTCTCCGTAAGAAACCCTTCCTCACCGATGATCATCTCCTTTATCCTCTCCTATGTCAATCGACACGACACACTTAAACTTTTTTATTTCCTCGTCTTGATCTAATTTTCTTTCTTCCTTATAATAAACTTCTTCCTCCTGGGTGATCAAGACGGGTACTGGCCGGACTTTCTCGGCTACTCTCTTGTGCTTATGTTTCGATCCGACACTAAATTACCTTCCTCTAAAAAACCATTTGCTTGGTTGCTGGGGCCGCCAATCAGGGTTTTCGAGCCCCAACTCCTGGGCCCCGACGGGGGTGAGGGGGCCCGCGGGTGGGCACCCCTGACCCGAACGCCAATGCATTACCTTTTGAGAGAGTGCCAGATCGATAGTTAAGGTACATTTTACCAGTCTCACCTTCCTCCGACACAATTTTCGTCAATGTTTGGACCAAATTAGGGTCCACAGACAAGTCTGCCGAAACAAACTCAATGGCTTGAGAGATGTTGGGCAATGCAAGAGAAAATTCTTGAGGATCGTTTTTTCTCCAAAAGACTCATTCTCCCTTATGAGTCTTTCTGATTCTGAAAGAGTAGGAACCCAGATTGAGTTTGTTCCTCGAATTGGTTAACCCATTTATTCTCACACTTCATCACCGCATAGTATCCATATACAGGGTCACACAAAATCACGATCATAGTGTCATCATGCTTGTTAAAGATGGTGGATTCAGATTGACACAAAAAAACTTAGATAAGTAATAGAGCATGCTCGACCCTTGGTAGAACATTAAAGTACGAACGAACCTTGACCTTACCGACTTGTATCATCACATCAATTGTCGTTCCGCAAAAGGGAGTTATCCCACTTGTGCCCACAAAAATCTTGTATCTGCACGGTTGATTTTGACTCCAGACCCCATAGCCTGTCTTTTGCGCATAATATTCATTTTTACCCTGCCATCAACGAGTGCAAAATACTCATGAGACCCCATTTGCACTTTCAACAGACCAGTTGCTACGCAGTGCCGGTCCATCTTTGTTCCAGCTAGAGTTCAATTGACTTCCCTAGGAAAGATATCACTCATCTTAACAGTCATGATTTTTTGTCTCGACAATCGTTGCTTGAATTCCTCTCGAATGTTTTGTGATGCAATCAAAATTTTTTTTTGCGTGACCAGATAATGCTGACTGTCAAAGATTCGGTTCACAATTTGCTCGATATCCAGTCCCTTTTCCACTAGAGTTGTATATATTAGTTTCTTCTTTCACGACTCTCATTCCCCGATTTCCACCTTGCCTTTTTTCAAATCACGTTCCATGGCTCATTGTTTGGCATGTCGCTCATGTTCGGCACACAATAATCCATCCTCCTCATCATCTTCATCATCAATAGGAATTGTCTCATTCTCTCGAGATTCATTTGGTCCTTCTTCCGCTGCTTCTTACTAGTACATTTTCCTCATCGCATTTGATTCAAGGCTTTCTGTTTTGCCTTGGTCAATTTCTTAGGGGGTTCCACCTCTTCCTCACTTCCCTCTTTACTGCTACTACTGCTTGCTTCTTCCACAACTTGCACTTTGCCTTTCCTTTTTCCACCTTTTGTTTGGATCATCATAACCTGAAGTTTAAACATTTCTTCCTTCATATCGGCCATCATATTTCTCGTATCGGCTAGAGTCTTATAAACAACATGATCTTTGCCACGCTTACCCCTTCCTCGAGATCCTCCTTCCGCTGCTTCTGGAGGCGGTAAAGCATTTGGTCGTAGCTTCCAGCCAACATATTCTCTTTAATCTTTGGCCAGTTGTACCTGCCCGTCACATGCTTCATCAATCCGCACTATTTAACCTCTGAAAAATTATCGAGGAAGATAAGACACCGATCTCGGTCTGGGAGGTCAGACACTAACCTAGCAACTTGTTCGAATTCCTTGAGAAATTGCTTGGCTGTACCAAACTTCTCACGACTGACTTTTCACAAATCTGCCAAGTCCAATAGTTGGCCCCCCAACTGATATTTCTCCAACAATTTTGCCTTAAGATCAGACCAATCGCGTGAGGCTCGCACCAACTCCAACACTTCATCTTTGTATTAAATTTTATAATATCGCTTCACCATTTGAAGCATTTTCTCACTTGACCATTTACAACAATTCCCCAACTGCTCAAACTTATCAACCCATGTCGAGACATTGGTGCCATTAAAAAAAGGAAGTTGGACTTTCAACAGCTGAGTTTTTTCTTTGTCGGCTTCTCGGATAGCCCGTGCGAGTTTCAAAATATCATTGTGTCGATCATCCGCATTGCTATTCACAGGATTAATACTTCCTCCCGTCATCTTGAGTAAACCAAAACGACAAAATCACATATCCAAATGTTGAATAGGTTATAACAACTTGTTTTGAACCTTGTCTTTCTTTTCTTTTTCCAGGCATTAATAACCACTGACTACTTTTATTACAAACCAAATAGCACACAATACTTCACATTTACCATAACCATTATTTTCCTGAATGTCGTTCCACCAGAGACAACGGTAGATAACCGATGTTTCAGACAAAGGCGTCACCTATCGAGTGCAGTGGCTCCTGCCTTTTTGCAAAGCACGAAAGCCCTCACGGCTATGTCACGCAATAGATAAACAAAAGAAAAACAAGAGTTAACTTGGTACAATGCATAGGTAATCCCGTGAACAGTCGAGATTAAAGTGGTTGCATCTCTCCTTCGCGCTCTAGCTGGGTGCACTAGCTATACATCCCACGGTCCCCTGCGACATGATAGATTTTCGGGGGACACATCTTGCCTTCGCCAAGGGGTTGTCGCCACCTTTAAGGATGTATCCCTCCCGAACTACTGACCCACATGCGAAAGTTTCTTAATGCAATTGCAGAGGTAGGTCAGCTGAGGATGTTTGCTCGTTCGTTGGAGTATAAGTACGCTTGGTCAAACGCCAAGTGAACCCGAACCATGTCTGTAACTTGGGTCGCTGATCTCCTAGGTACGAAACGAACGTCAGTCGACCATGACGGTCTTAACCAGGCGTGAAATCCACGTCTCGATCCTAGTCTCTTTTCAATTGTCATAAAACAAAACAAATAAAATCAATATATCTTGTATCCAATCACGCAAGATCAGGTTTTGACTTGATGAGACGATCTGTCAAAGTTATTTTTTCCGAGCTGTATGATTTAAAAGAACTTTTATACCGCTTCTTCCAAAACGGAAAGTCGCCATTGATGAAAGATTACGAATGGAAAACCTGACATCTGACTTATGGTTCAGTCCATCAACTCATCCACTAATTACTGTCAGGAATAACTTCTGCAAGTAAATTTCACTGCTACCATGCATAGCAATAAGTGATCTGTCTCCTGGCTAAAGTTTGAACTCTCAATTTGACCACACCTCTGCAACATATATAGTTGCTCTTAGGAAGATATTATCTAGCGAATAAAAAATCCATTGGTCACTTCGTCCTCCTGGGCAATAATCACTCGTTTCCTTTCCTCGAATGATGAAGTATTTATCTTCAACATCAAGTTACTCAAAGGAAAACGTCAATTGTTTTTCCTGTGTAGCGTTCGGGACCAAACGCGAACGAGTGTCGAAACTCTCCGAACGCGAACATCAAACAAAAAAAAAAAAAAAAAGTTTTCCAAAAAACTGGAAAACAAAAATGTTATGTAAAATAATAATACAAACAACTTTTGCCTTGGAGATATGGTCAAATTCGTAACCAAACTCGAGTTAAAAATCTTTTTTTTTTTTTTTTTTTTTTATATGTTCGGTCGAACACGTTCGGGTGGCGTTCGGCCGAACACCCGAACATGTTTGGACATTCGGAAAAACTCCGAACATGTTCGGTGTGCTACAAAACTTTTATCTTTTCACAGAGAATGTATAACCTCCAACTGTTTTCATGTGAAGTAAGTTAACTAATTATTGATATACAATGATTAATAATTGTTCGACTCCTACCTAGAGGTCTGACATTTTTTCAACTTTTGGCTCATAGCTGATATCCGTATGACCTGGTAAAATATTTCTAACGCATGGCATACGTTGCTACTCACCCGATTACCCCTCAATGCTTAAGCACGATAGTGAATAGTATCCATCCGGTTGGACCTATATATATATATATATATATTTAATTACCCTTGTAGATTCGTATAACTACGACTCTAACAGAGGAACAACTCGATGTGGCCCCTGTATGTTATAAGAATGCGAGTCTAGCGAAGATGAAGTTATCGACCCTCGCGGATCTCAACTTCAATTTGGTCGAGTTGAGCAAGCTCCTCGCTGTCAAAAGTCAAGGTGGTAACGCGTCCACCTCGCACGACCCGAAACATCCGCGTATCATAGAGGGAAGCCATCCGTGAGACTAGCCTCCAAGTTAAGGCGCGAAATGGTTGTCGCATTCAAAAGAGTGCCTAGTGGTAGTGTCCCTAAACCAAACGATACCATAGAGTTCCCCGGATAAGGTAAACTTAACACTCAAAATGACCCAAGAGAGACATTGGAGGTTGCTTGCGCGATGAAAATACAAAGTATAACTGTGAAACTCATCCAGAAGTAGGGATACATTGGCACGAACATCCGCGAGCAAGTTAGGAAAAAAATATTGTGCATCTCTAAGCAAACCAATAAAACCAACCCATCGAGTGGGCGTATCATTCTAAGCAAGCAAAAGTATACAGAAGATCGGTCTTAACTAGAGTTATACTTTATAAACCCTTGATAGTCTTGAGGAACTCAAAAAGGGGCGAACGAGTCAAGGACCTAGAGATTCCTTCATCAAGAACGCTAATCTTTGATGCATTGAAAAAACTCTCAAAATTCACTACTAGAGAGATATTGTTTTATTGGTATGAGCACTGTTATATCTATCACTCTGGCTTTCGACCATCTGTGTAGTGTTGGCTTACTTCTTGAAGAGAGATCTCTATGATATCTGTCTTTACGTCAAGAAGGGAGACTGCAATGATGACGAGGTTCTTAACTCCCTATGATGAGAAAACATAACTGATCAAGCAAAGGAAGAAAGTGGGATGGGGTGTAATGCCCGTGACCTATGAGAAAGTTCCTACCCCTCCTATCCCTGATAGTTATTATCATGGGATTAATTAACTGCCAATTATCAACGTGGTAGGCTTTTAACTAGCTAGGGGAAATTGTTGTTCAATCTATCTATGATGAGAAAGCATAACTGATCGAGCAAAGGAAGAAAGTGGAATGAGGTGTAATGCCAGTGACCTATGGGAGAGTTCATGCCCCTCTTATCCCTAACAGTTATTGTGATGGGAGTAATTGGCTGCCAATTATCAACGTGGTATTGAGACTGGAGAGGTGAATAGACTGTCATGAGAACGAGGGAAATTTCAGCCGCGGAAATCAGACAACTAATCCGAAAGTTTGACCACATTGGCACGCACATCCACGTGCGAGTTAGGGAAAAATCCTTGCGTATCTCTGGATGGTTTAATGCACGCGATACCAAGCGACCGATCTTGACCATAGGTTTATCAAAAGTTTGACAAATAGGCCTATATCTACCTAGATCCTTATGTTTTGGCATGATATAGATTGAACCAAACTTACCCGAGTCCTCCCATTTTATAAATTTTCTCAGACCAGCGTCCTTAATGTCTTCCCTAATTTATCGCAGCACCTTTTGCTAAAGGACACTAACTATTTTGTAACCGGGATCGCAAACAAAAGTTGACATCATCCCTTTGAAAAATAGCGCGTGACATATTACCAACGTCTCAACATGATTACGATCCAGGGTTGTGAGTACCAACCCCTCGAATCTTCGTCGTACCTCGGATACTTGACTCAAATACAAAAAATACCTAGGATCCGACACCTGTTCTGACAAACAAGAGGATAGCGCTTCCACGGACACTTGCGGTGGCTTATTACGACAATTTACCCATCCTTCAAAACCAACCGTAATTTCCTGTTGTAGAGTTAGGATCCTATCATTCCCACGTACGCAAGGGACACTTTTTGCATTGTGCAAAAGTGAGTGGATCCCTTCTAGGTTACTTCGACGGAAACAAACATGCCCTTCGTCACGAGGGAAAGGTAATCATGCACAGGCACAAGTGAGCCCACGCTGAGCAGAAAAGGCTCGATGATTGTGTACTAAACTCGCCATTGAAGGATTCTTAGTCCAAACGATGCGAAACTTCTTCCGAGTTCGCTGCAGAAAACATGGAGGTAACCCATATTTCATCAACCTATCGTTCACAACCTTTCTTACTTCCGAAATCCTAATACGTTCGTTAAATCTGATACGAAAAATAGGATCCAGCCCAATACATAAGTTGAAACGGTCCCGAAAAATTCAGGAGATCAATCGTCGCAAATACTTACGAGTCGATTTCCAAAAGAAATCTTTAATAACATTGTATACACGAAGCAAAGATTGGATACCGCATCCGTATAAATCCTTTAGTTTTCCAGGGTTCCTCAAGATGTCGATTAACAAATTTTTGAGGAATTGACAAATTTCCATTTGCATATGTGTAAGAACTAAAAAATTCCTCCTCCTTCAAAGACCTTTGTACATTGCTTCAAACGTCATACATCTTGCCTAAACGTTACTTTGGACTCCCCGAACGCTTTGCGAATAGATTTTCAACCACCGTCCCAGATATTACCGGCCACTACGGAACAAATAAAAGTACTCGTTCCTTTTCCAGAACCTCTGTGAAGGAGTCGATACAAGTTCAAAGTCCAGGGATCAGACGTATCTAATTGAAATGTCAAACATTCGATTGACCTACAGATTGAGTCCGCGTGGTTACCTTGATCCAACCTTGCCGCTCTCTCCTTCCTTCCCAACCTCGAGTTTTTACCCCCCGTTCTCTTTACTCCGACCGTCTTAAAAAAAAAAGAACATTGCCCTATGTACAAGTTTTCCAACTAAACCAAGTTTGCTCCATCAAAAACATCAATGGGGATTAACACGTAGTTCCTTTGATCGAAAGAACATATCCAACAGTGGAAATGGGAACGGTTACAAACCCGACACGAATACGCATGTTTACTCTATCTAACATCAACATCGCGAGTTTTTTTACCGATATATAGGGTTTTACAGTAAGGAGATAACCCAATTTACACACAATTGAACATCCGCAGGAAATCCAAACCATTGGACTCGTACAACGTTAGTCAGGACTTCACACACTTACCGAGCCCACGAATCTCACCGCTCAAAGCAAGACGTAACACGATCAGTCGAAGTAACTCTTCTAAAGTGCGATTAAAAGTCAAAAACGGATTACGACAATCGGTAAGAAATCTTGACAACTTCCACTATTGCGGCGTCTCCAAAACACCTCAAGCCTCAACGTCTTCTTGATCACTTCCTTAGTTTCCTGCGACTTCGATAGTATCGGATTCGTCAACATGGATAATTTCTCCATCTGCGACACCACGCCCCACAAACTCTATCATGGTCCGATGATCTGCTCTGTCCAAAATGACATCGATTTTTCCATTATATTGCATGCCCTCTTCTTTTCATAGCTTCTGAAGCTCAACAACATTTTTACCTCTTAACTATTTTATTACCTTATTTTTATAGTGCAATCGCTCCAGAGCGCCACGTGTCACCAGAGTACTCACTGACGTCTGGGATGTGGGTTTCCTTGCAGTTTTTTGAGTCTTCAACTTGTTGACTGGTGTCTTGATAGGAGTTTTTCTCGCTGGTGCTCCTCCGGGAGATCCGACCAATGTAGTCTTCCCTGGTGTCTTGTTCGTCTTAGATCTCGTCAACCTGGTGGTCAGCATAACACGTTTCAAGTTCCCTCGCTTCGGTGTTCTCTTCAGAGGGTTTTCCATCGAGGGGTTGTCTACAAAGGTAGGTTCCGCTCCCCTCTTCCGCTTCTCAGAAATACACCTTTTCCTTGTTCACGCACTCAATTCTTGAGTTGCTGGAATCGCTGCCACTGCAATATTGCGGTTTCAACTCCCTTGCGGACAGATAGTGCACTTTTTGCTTCCCCTTGCCCCTCGTTGCAGCACATAGTGGCCGGATTGCATGGCTCAGACATTGAAACCACTTTTCTTCCTTTTCATTAAGCTTCACCGCCACGTTAATATCAACGTCTTTCTTCATCTCAGCACTCCGTTCTTTTTCAATCCCAACCGCCTTCCGTTCCTCTTCGGTTTTCCTTTGAGCTTTGTCAAGAACTCACAACCTTTTTCCTTTTTGTCCCGCTCTCTCCTCCTCCTCATGCTTCTTTCTGTCTTTCTCCTCTTTCCGCTGATTTTTCTGAACGAAGTCTTGCATCACGACTACGATTTGCTGAGTTTTCACACTGTTGAACGAATTTCGGTATCTTTATCCGGCGATCCGTGTGACTTTTATGTCTCATGGCGCCACAGTGACCTTGAGCCGCATTCTGACGACGTAGACAGCCTTGCCGAATAATGTCTTCGGCTTCGGTGAGGGTACTGATTCGCATAGTGCCTTACCTCAATACAATTGAAATATATTGACGGTCTATATCTCCGCCTATCGTCACCACCCCCCACCGGGGTTACAACACCCTCATGTGTCTCGTTACCAGACATTCTTCACAGAAGTTGGCAGTGTCCTTCCCGCCTCTAGTACATTTGTAACCTTTTAACTCGGCGTTGACTCAACTTGCCTCCGTCGGCAGTCTTCACCTTAGTCGTAACCTTGTCTTCAGCAACCCACGCTCACTCTGCCCGACACCGTGACTCCAGGTAAGTTAACGTGTGTGACTCAAGTCGAAATATCACATGTTCAAGTATCCTCAAGACTTGCAGAAGCAAAGACAAAGCGCACTTGTTCTGTTGCAAAATTGAAAAAAGTAACACAGGAACAAGAAATTATTGTGCCTGATGAGTTTCGACGGCTGCCAAGCTGTCCTCATCAGGGGGTTCCCACCATTATACCCATACTAGTCATACTTCCCCTCACCCGCTCTCGTTCCTTCCCCAAGCTGGTTTCCGGACTCCAACGATGGTTTGGGGACGTTAGTCCTGAAGAATGACAACTGCATGCTTGCTTATATCGAAAACCATCCTAACGACACACACTACGACAAACGAAAAAGTATACTCATGTTCGGAACGACCTAGCAAAGTACGAAATTACATATGAGTCACTCCCGATAATGTAGCAAAAAACAAGGTAAAAAAGTCCCGCATAATTAAAAAGATAAAAAAAGGTTTGCTTTGTGAGTCGAGAGTACTACGGTTCACAAGTTGTCTGTCGGTATAGGTAAAACGTGGGTTCGAGGACCGATGAGAACAATGATAACATAGCTGAAGGAAAAAAAAACATATCCGAATTCAATATTGTTTCATCTCTGACATATACATAAATGATTAACCATAAATCTTTGATATATCATAAAACTTTAAACTCACAAAATAATAGCATATAACGTTTGCATTAATCGCAAAATCCTTGGTACAAACTTGACAATTAGAAACGATTGATTCAGAAACAAAAAAAAAAATATCATTATATAAAATGAAAATATAAATAAAAAAATGATAACTACTAATGTATCTTTCTCGTAGGCAGAACAGGAAAATCATATGTCGTAAATGCAAAAGAAATAGTTTTTGAACATAGGAAAAAAAAAAGCTGTAAAAAAAAAAAAAACAGTTATCACCGAAAACGCGGCAGTCCTAGTTAAAAGAGAAACTTTGCATAGTTGCATAGGTATCCACAATCTTGATAAATTAAATCGAAACAATTAAACAACGGTAGAAGGAGCTCCAAGATTCAACACAGACTTATCATTATTACTTGTAGAAGAAGTCAATAAGTTAAGCAAAAAACTATTCATATGAATAAGATTATACAATTAGAAAAGTTCTACAAACTGGTTTGTCATTTGGTAGTTTACATATACTTTATTGAGGAGATCATTTTCAAATGTTACCTGTCCTAGAACTTCCTTTATATTAAAAACCATCTATCGAATAAAATCCTAATGCAACATATGACTTATGGTTATTATTTAAAACAATAGTAATATTAAACGAAAACATTCGATTTAAAATAGACCCCGAATGAGAAAAATAATGTAAAAATGTTACAAAAGGATTATGAAAAAAAAAAATTATAAATATTATCAACACACGACTTTTTTTAACTCCTTCAAATAAAGATTAGGTGACATAAAAACGGTTAAGAAACAATACAACATATGTAATATTTTAAAAGACACATATATATACAAACAGGATAACCGACATTCGGGACAGG
Source organism: Chara braunii (assembly GCA_003427395.1). NCBI lineage: Eukaryota > Viridiplantae > Streptophyta > Charophyceae > Charales > Characeae > Chara > Chara braunii. The sequence goes on from BFEA01000232.1 coordinate 2,171,388, forward strand.
CTGAACTCTCGAACCCGAACGCGCGAACGTAGGGGACCCCTTAGGGATGTGTTCGACCGTTCGAGCCGAACGGTTCCCTTCTTCCCCCAAAAAAAAGAATAAAAAAAATATAAAAAAATGTTATGAAGAAAAATAAAACAAACAATATTTGTCAGAGAATGACATCGAAATTCGTTACCAAATTTGAAATAAAAATCAAATACAGAAAATATAAGTAATATGTACTGTAATACGAAAAAAAAAAAAAAATTATAAAAATGAAATCAGAATTAAAATTAGTGAGTGAGGGGGCGTGTTTTCGTCACCCCAATCTTTGGCGATTTTTCATTGTGTTTCAGCACATCGAAATTACCTGAAAATTTATAGATGTGTACTTCATGTGATACAAAAATCATTATTTGCATTTTTTTAATAATAATTTTTTTAACGTTCTGCAATAAAATGCAAAAAAAAAGTAAAAAGTGAAAAATAAAATAAAATAGTGAGTGGGCGAGCACGTTTTGACACCATCATCTTTGGCGATTTTTAATGTTTTCTTCGATAAGCAAAGTGAATTGAAAATTAAAAAGTAGTTGCCTCACATAAGAGAAAACTCACAGAAAAACATTAAAAAACAAAAACTTATTTTAGGCCGTGAAATAATTTTTTAACGAGGCCAAACGCTATTGGGTTCGGACCCCGACGGGACTCCGAACGCCCCTCCGTACGGATGTCGGTCTAGGCACCTCCGTACATATGGGCTGGTGACCATGTATATAGCAATGAAATAATAATAAAAACTTTAACATATGTCACTCCAGATAATGAAATACGTACTGCACTCATTCATGCATATACATAACAAGCTGTGTAGTACACCAAACATGTTCAGAGTTTTTCGAACGTCCGAACATGTTCGGGTGCTCGGCCGAACGTTACCCGAACGTGTTCGGTCGAACATATTTAAAAAAAAAAAAAAAAAAAAAAATGTTTTTGTTTTTTAACTCGAGTTTGGATATAAATTTGACCATACCTCGAAGGCAAACGTTGTTTGTATTATTATTTTACATAACATATATTTTGTTTTAAGATTTTTTGGAGAACGTTGTTTTTTTTTTTTTTTTTTTTTTTTTTTTTTTTTTTTTWTKTTCGCGTTCCCAGAGTTTYGACGCTCGTTCGCGTTCGGTCCCAAACGGTGACCGAACCCGAACACGATGCTACACAGACAAAAAGCAAGTCAAAACCTTCGAAAAAACTATTACCTTATCCGACGACGATATAAATTGTATAATGTTGTTTCAATGTAACAAACGAAGTTGATATCCACGATATATTGATTTAATATGAGGTTTGCTAATAATGTTAACACAAAATATCGATTTCAAAAAAGGCATAGCAAATAAAACTTTTACATATTTAAACTCAATACAATTCAATGAATCTACAAAATTTACTCATGTCAATGATATTGCATCAAATAGAAAAGTTGTAGTACCAAACGAACAACCTCATGCAACATTTGTTCCACTTCCTTCGGAACAACTATTCACTTAACTTTTTACCTGGGTTAGAAATGGTCCGGCAGACGGTCGTCTCCCCCGGACGTCTCCTCGGACGTCCGTGGTCCGAGTCGTCCTGATTTCCGGACGACGGCTTTTTCGGGGGGAAAAAAGTCAAAAAAAAAAAAAAAAGGTTGTCTTACGCTGGATTAGGGGGGCCCTTTCACCAAATTTGACGTGAAACAGTGCACTTTTGTGAAATAATTAGTACTTGGGGGGGGGGGGGGGGGGGGGGGGGGGGGGTAGGGGGGTTAGAAAGAACTTACCTCTTTTGTCTTTTGCTGCATGGTACATCTGCAGCACCTGCACCTGTCTCTTATACACATCTAGATGTGTATAAGAGACAGGGACTTACCTCTTTCGTTAGCTGCTGCCTGTTTGTCTTTTGCTGCATGGTACATCTGCAGCACCTGCACCATGTGCAGCAGATCCTCAAGGTGCATGACGTTGTGCTTGTGAAGCACCTTCTGCGTCTACAGGCTGTCTCTTATACACATCTAGATGTGTATAAGAGACATCCTCAAGGTGCATGACGTTGTGCTTGTGAAGCACCTTCTGCGTCTACAGGACATGGTGCATTCCAAGGTACAGAATCCCACTGATTTTTTGGCACATCGTGAGGGTGCTCAATCATGTGAAGGCCTTTTATATGGGCAAAGAAATAGTACTTTGGGGGATGGGGGGGGGGG
>BFEA01000233.1:51939-84293 GCA_003427395.1 Chara braunii
TCTCTCTCTCTCTCTCTCTCTCTCTCTCTCTCTCTCTCTCTCTCTCTCTCTCTCTCTCTCTCTCTCTCTCTCTCTCTCTCTCTGTGTATGTTTCTGTGTGTGTGTGTGTGTGTGTCTCGGAAACCCATTCTTCTACTACTCAGCAGCACACGTGCAAAAATGCTACTCTTGATCTCAGCCAAATGGCGGAGAAAGATATCCTCTTTGGACTGACCGACCCCAGGTAAATTCAGAGGTATGTTTACTCATCGGATTCTATCGGAATTCGAACTGAGGTCTGTTTTTCAACAGTTCATGGGTGTACCAACTGAGCTGGGGCAGTCAGTACCAGATCATTTATGGTGTCAAAAAAAATTGAGTCAGCAATTACAAGCTGGTTAATCTTTAGCTTAATAATCCACTTGGAATGAATGCCGGCCATAGATTGAGAAGATCAATGGTCAGAAATAAAAGAACAGTTATGTGAACTGTATGCTTCTGAAATTTCGAAGTGCAGATAGAAATTGTAAAGAAAAAAAAAAACAAGTTGGCTGACGAAATCCAGCAGGGGCACAGAGGTCCCCACTTTGAATTTCATAGATTCTCAGTTTCTGGCCATAATTGAGAAGAAGAACGATGGCCAGAAACCCAAAAAAAAAAAAAAGGGACCTCTGGGATCGTGCGCCCCAGGCGAGAGGTCTAATTTACTGCAGAAAAAAAAAAAAAAAAAAAAAAAAAGGTTCCTCATTTCATTTCCGGCCGTAGATTCTAAACATCGAGGGAAATGCAGGGGCAAGGTGCCCTTGCACTGATGAAGAGATCACGTGGGCCGCCGCAAAGGTAGAGCTTGTATACGGACGGGCCTAGCTACGTTGGTACACACCTATGACATCTTGAAACACGGACCCCGAGTTCGAATCCAGATGCTATCAGATGGCATACCTTCTTCCCCCGAATACAAAGTACGGTCATTATAGCTGAATTTGGCGCATCTTTCAGTCTAAATTCAGCTATAATGTCCGTACGTTGTATTCGGGGGAAGACTGTAGCCACGGTTTTGAGATGTCATCGTCCAACTCGCCTGCCCGAGGCAATTCAAGAATGGCACTCATCTAAAAATTCATCATCTGGAGTTTCAAAAAAAAAATAAAAAAAATCATAATCTGGAGTCGAGCGTAGGTCGTTCCGATGAACAGTTCATGAGCGGAGCGATACTTGATTGATGCGCAGGTTGGTAGATTCACGCACCTTACCACGAGACGAAGCCCGTTCATACTCTGCCATCTCCGCACCATCAGGCAGTTCTTCACAGTCCCAGACTTCTCCTCCTCTCTCCCATCTCTCCCATCTCTCCCGTCTCCCCCATCGTCGTCGTACACGGCCCCGAATAAATGTGGAACGTGAAGCGCATGATTGCCCATCCACTCCGCTTCTACGTTGAATGCGGACGCGTACAGACGATGACGAGAGGTCACGAGAACGAACCATGGCCAGACACGTGGCCTGCTGCCACCCCTCGACAAACCACTACCGGTAGGCCAATCAGAGGAGGAGCAGGTCGTTCCAGGTGGCGCCCAGAGATTATCTCGTGCTGACGTGGCGCCATCTGGCGGCTCGAGGGTTTCGAACTCAGGTCTAGTGCCGCCGCCGGTCGACAAAGCATTTGGCCGATCGAAGGAGGAAGAGCAGATCGTCCAACGTGGCGGCCAGAGATTGCCTGCTGCTGACGTGGCGCCATCTGGCGGCTCGAGGGTGTCAAACTCCGGTCTGTGTTTCAAAAGGTCATGGGCGTAGCGACTGAGCTCCCCACCCGTGTGCCGGAACAGCGCCACGTCACCCGCTTCCAGCATCCGTCGGCGCGCGTGCGTAAGCCACGTGGCAGTCTCGGCCGGCGGCGAGACGAAGCACCCGCCGGCTTCTTGGCGCCCTGAACCACACAGAACGTGGAAAAATTGACGCCCGGTTCCCGCGCCCCTGGACAGCCATCGCCAGTGGCATTGGCCGCCCGCAGGTCGGCCGATCGACACCGTCCGCCGCCGAAGCGGAACCGGATCCCGCCGAAGCTGAACCGGAATCCACCCCCCATCGCCGCTTCTGTGCCGGATTTTCCTCCCCCATTTCCATTCCCACGCCTCGCGGCAACCTGTCAGGGGTTTGAGGGGTTTAAAGGGGTTGAGGGGGTCGTGGAATAGGCGCCACGCACTCGATTGCCTCGCCCTCGGTCCAAAACTTCCCGCCAAATCACATTTGACCCCGCTGATCGCTCGGCACGGGCGGACGAGAATCTTTGAAGAGGCCATGAATGACACGCCACGTGTATGATACCCGCTCGTCGCCCGTCGTTGTCGTCGTCGACGGCGGCGGCTTCTCGCTGATGCCTCAGAACGACTCCTGGGATGCGATTGGACCGTTGAGGCCCGCCCTTCAACTTCAAAAAAGCACCCACAGTGACAGTTCACACTGATAAGCAAATAACGCCCCCCTTTCCTGCGGGTTTACCGCGGCCATGGCATGGCTTGTGAAGGTGTTGAGATGTGAAATGAAATTGGGAAAAAATAATAATAATATAAATAAATAAATAAATAAAATTGCGGAGTTACCAATCCGCCTATCTCTGAACTGTTGAAATATATAGACTGAGTTCGAGCACCTCCGAAGTCGAATGACTAAACGCTGGACCCGATTTCCAGCAGGTGCGGCTTCCCACCAATAGACTGGAGCAACCAGGAAACCTGATAGGGGGGGATGCTCGTATCACCTCTCCTAGCAGATTTCCCGTTTAAAAAAAATAAATAAATAAGTAAATAAAACGATCTTCAATTACCTAATGCCAGGGCAAGGTCCCACTTGCGCAAATTAGGAGATTTCGGCCGTTGATCTTTGCTATCTACGGTCAGTATCTCTTAATTCGTGCAACTGGGACCTAGCCCCCGGTCATATCTATTTTCTCTCACCTCACGTTCTGCCCGGCCCACACCGGCGGCCCCAACCTGCACCCTAAACCCTACGAGGGCACAGGGGCAAATATGGCCCCGTTACCTCCCTCCACCGAGAGAGGTAAGCTCCCTTTTAGGGGGGAAAAAACAAAATAAAATTGCGTAGTCGGTACTGTACAAGTCAGCGTCGGTAACGGACGACAGCGGGCGCGGTCCCAACACCAAAGAGGCTTGGGCGCAGAAAAGCAGGTCAATTTGCGATTTTCTGCACGTATGCACAAACGCGTCCAGATTCAAGCGCGGAATCCAATCCTCTTTGCTGGTGTGGCCTCGCCCTTATGGCGATTTTCTAAATGTTATGGCGATTTTCTAAATGTTTCCTGCCCAAACTCATCCAGGTTCAAGCGTTGAATCCAATCACTTGCATAAAAAATAAAAATAAAAGAATCCAATCACTTTCAACCAGCAATAGACGCGTCTCGGGGCTAGGTCCCACTTGCACGAATTAAGAGATACTGACCGTATAGAGCAAAGATCAACGGCCGAAATCTCCTAATTTGCGCAAGTGGGACCTTGCCCCCGGTTAGCCCTCGTTGACTGCGTCGTTGCCCCAAAGCGCAAAGATCGAATCCAATCACTCTCACTACCCGTAGTGTGGCCTCGCCCTTACAATGACCACGCCCCACTGCCTTGTAGTGGGTACGGCACGGCCATCGCAACAGACAACGTCTGCAACGACCATGGCCCAATACTGCTATGCTCGTGCTAAGCTGCCCATAGCACGAACTTAGCGCTACCTATCGTGAAGGCCTCATCTTGTCCTGGGTTAGGCTCCACTGAAGTATGCTAGATCAACATCCCAGGATCCAAAATGAGTGGATTTTGACCTCCTCAGATTGGCCCTAGGATCTCCCTGCAAAGAGGCCTGGCCATAGTCCAGTGAGGGCTGACCTGCCCGCCATACCAGGATCGATGTCCATGGCTGAAAGGGTTAGGAGTAGAGGGGGGAGTTGGGATAGAATCACATGCAATGCAAGGCCCTCCTGGCAAAGATGGCAAAATGGCTATTTTGGGGAACATCAGCCAGCTGGCTAGCAATTGCGCCTGAGCAACTCAGAAGACTGGTCCCAGACACAAGGACATCCATTTTCATTAGCGAACAGAACATGGTTGATCCCTACAGGAGGTAAGGGTCAGGGTCGTCAATCGCCCAGAAAACAAGCCACAAGGATCTGAAAAGTTATGGCTTTTAGCCTAGTCTGAGGGCAGCCTCTTTTTGGAAACAGGAGCATTGCCAATGGGCGCAGGGTAATCCTCTTCGCCTAACGGACATCCTGGATGTCTGCCTAAAGAGGTGTTCTAAGGGTGGCTGGCATATTGGACTTACAACGGGATGAATGGGAAAATGTGTGGCTAACTTTGGGAAAAGGCTCCCTATACCCGTAATCTAAAGAAGGATATACTCGTAAACAATCTGATCTATAAACAACGATCCTTAGGAGAGGGTGGAGAGTTCCACTAGCGAAGTAGATACAGTTTTGGAATGAACAAGATTTGATAGGCCAGGAACGGAAGGTCAATAATAAGCATTTACCTTTTTGTTATCAACATCGTACGGTGACAGGGCATGTCCTAACCTGACGTAATAGGTGAAGAAAGATCCGTGGAGAGATAACGGAAGGTAAATGCTTACCCTGTACGTGTACTAGAGCATCTACATATAGATTGTTGGGTGTATAAGCATATGCAGTATTATGCACCAGTATGAGATATTGCCTTTGTTCTTTGAATGAATGTACGAGCTTACACCTACCTCAAAAAAACGGCCAAAGAACAGTCGAAGGGACGATGAACCACGATGAACCTAAACAATTACAAATGACTACTATACTCCTAAAGAAGAGTGTTTATCCAAGCTGGTCACGGTCGTGAACGACATATGGATGTAATACTCTAATAGCAATAAGAATAATACCAACAAGAATATTATAACATAGATAAAATGGTTAAGGTTTTTCAAAGGCAGTTATTTTTTGTCTTAGTACACTTATCCACTTGTACATAAAGATTTCAATTTTGCTTCCAAAAGGTAACGCTGATATCAAAAAGCTTTAATATCAAGCACCTTGACAGTAAAAAGTAAGAAGAAAATTATGACGCTAATTGTAAAACTCATCTAAACTTGAAACTACGGTAGATCAAGGTTGTTTTTTCAAGCGCCCGGGTACCCAACTTGTGCCCGGATACACGCCCGACTGCCCGGCCAGGCATGACCCCCTCCTTGGCAGGGTTCCAGGCAGCCCGAGTGGAAAAAAAAAAAAAAAAAAAAAAAAAAAAAAAAAAAAAAAAAAAAACAAAAAAAAAAAAAAAAAAAAAAAAAAAAAAAAAAAAAAAAGCAAAAACAGCAACGACTCTTTGGACGTAAAAGCAGCTGGATACAGAATCTTGAGTACATGTGAGAGTGCCCTGTTGGTTGCAACTGTCAGTTATCCGTGGACAACGCCCTGCCTCGTCGGCAGGGCACTAAAACTAAGAAGTAAAAAAAAAAAAAAAAACACAAAAAAAAAAAAACGAAACTATCGATGATTCTCGGCAGATGCATTCCTGGAGGCACTGCTGTGAGCACAGTTCCTTCGTGGCTTTCCCCAATGTCCTTCCTTTCAACTCTACACTGTCTACAGTTTCTTTTTTCTTTTTTCTTTTTTCTTTTTTCTTTTTTCTTTTTTCTTTTTTCTTTTTTTTTTTTCCTTTCTTTTCCTTTTTTCTTTTTTTTTCTCTGATCGGGCCCACAAGGCCCAAATGTTTTGTTTTTGCCAACCCTCGCCCGGACCCCCGAACTTTGCGCTTGACGTCATTTTCCCAAATGGGACTACAGCTTGGAAAGGTAGTGGTGGTTTAAAAGGGAACAAATTTCACACCTTTACGATCCATTCGTTGATGAGCCCATGCTAGCCTCTCATGAGAGAGGTGAAAGTTGCGAAGGTGCTTGTCCAGCTGAAGCTGCTCCACATTTTTTACCAAGTCCAACGGTGTTTCTGCAACTGCCAATGGTTCCATCTGCCCATCCACAACAGCAAAACCACATCAATCGGTTAAACTCCCCTTCCTTCCTGACCATCACCAGACCTGCATGCACGCACGCACACACACACACACACACACACACACACACACACACACACACACACACACACACACACACACACACATTCATTTTATTTTACTTTTTTGTATATCTGTTCCCTCTCTGTTCCCTCCGTGCTCTCTTCAGTGTCCAAGGCCAGCACCTTCAAGATGTGCCAAACAGTCAGTGCCCATTTGTTAGGACTGCCTGGCGGACTGCTGTATCCGGGATGCCTGTGCTCTGTGTGTTTCCTGGTGGTGACAGACATTCGTCTTGTGGGTTCTTGGTTGTTGTTGATGGTTGGGTGAACCTACATTCTGGCAGTACAAATATCTGCATACCATGTGAGTAGGTGATAGTCCACTTTTATCCTGGCTGCATCCATGGGTTTCTGTGTTGTCGCTGTCCGCTTGCTTTCCTGCGTGTCTTGCTGAGTTGCTGTGTTGCATGCCATGTGTCTTCCTGCGCTGTTATGGGTCATGCCACGTGCCTTGCTGTGTTGTTCTGGCCCCGCCCTCCTGCCCCCTTGCCTGCCTGTCCACCCACCTGCATTGCTATATGCTGTCTATTGCATTCCGAGCTGTGGGCTCTGCTGTGTTGCTGTGTACCCGCCTGCCTACCTGCCCGCCCTCCCGCTATGCCTTGCTATAAGTTGCCTTGCTATAAGCTGCCTTGCTATAAGCTGCCTTGCTATAAGTTAGTCTTGCTATCTGTGTTGCGGGCTCCGCCGTGTTGCTGTGTACCCACCTGCCTACCTGCCCGCCCCCCCGCTATGACTTGCTATAAGTTGCCTTGGCTATAAGTTGGCTTGCTATAAGCTGCCTTGCTATAAGCTGCCTTGCTATAAGCTGCCTTGGTCATGCTGCGCTGCACGCTTTCTGATGTTTGTGTACTCGCAACAGGGGTTGAAGCAGGTTGGTTATGACTCAAAGAATTGTCAGGAGATTCTGCAGATTGGCATTGGTTCAGGGCCTTGACACACCACTCACCAAATGCCAACATTTTGAATGCATCTGGAACAGGTGTTTGTCTTTATACATTCAAAATGTTGGCCTTTGACAAGCGGTCCAGCCAGCCCCCTCAGCCTCCCAATGAATGCGTCAGTGCAAGTCCGACGAACAGTCTGTCAATACCCCGTATCTTTTTTTTTTTTTAAAAGGGCGACAGCCTTGAGATATCATCTTTGCGCTGACCAGCCCCAGGTAATTCAGAATTACTTGATTCGGTTCATCTGATTGCCTTGGGTCTCTATTTCAACACTTCACTGAGTGTACGGACCGATCTAGGCCCATAGGTCTCTGTACCATTCTGTGTGGTCTTTCCGTCCATCTTCATACAGCCACACTCGAAGCATAGAGTCTGGCGTTGCTGACTCTGACGTTGCTCTTACTGCTGTGCGTAATAGTCCCACCCGTTTCCTATCTTCCATCTGCGGAAATGTGCTTCAGAGCAGGGATTCCTGCAATTTTTCAGGCTGCAATTTTTCCGTTTGCTTCACAAAAGTGCGCTCTTTTAGTTGTGATTCATATGTGACAGTAAAGAAGATTGTGAGGTAAATCTGGTTCAATTTTCTGTCTACTCATCTGGGTAGACAAGCAGTTGTCGTGGTCTCTCTCTCTCTCTCTCTCTCTCTCTCTCTCTCTCTCTCTCTCTCTCTCTCTNATGGAAAAAAAAAAAAAAAAAAAAAAACACACCAAGTTTTCAAAACATTTCGAAAAATAAAATATATTATAGAGAAAAATCAACTAAATAACATTTGCCTGGGCACTACATCCAAATTATTTACCAAATTTGAATTAAAAATCAAATACAGAAAATAAACACTATGATAAAAATAAAATAAAAATAAAAAGATAATTAAAATGAGTAAGTGTGCCAGCACCTTTTCGACACCCCCCTCTTTGCCGATTTTTAATTATTTTTTGGAATTGAAAAATGCCCTGAAACTTTACAGATATGTAGTTTACATAATCAATAACTCATTAAAATTTTTTAGGCCCCGAAATAAAGTGAAAACAAAAGTGAAAATAAAAGTGAAAACAAAAGTGAAAACAAAAGTGAAAACAAAAGTGAAAACAAAAGTGAAAACAAAAGTGAAAAAAAACAAATAGTTAGTGGGCGAGCACGTTTTGACACCCCCATCTTTGACGATTTTTAATGTTGTTTTGGCTTAGCAGAATGGTTTCAAAATTTATAGGCATGTAGGTTACATTAAAGAGAACTGAAAAAAAAACAAATCAGAAAAAAAACTTATTTTTAGGCCCCGAAATAGTTTTTGGCGGGGGCTGAACCTGGAGGTGTTCTGCCCCCGAACGGGACCCCGAATGCCCGAACATTCGAGGTCCAGCCCGGGGGTAACCCTGTATATATATATATATACAGGTTTACTCCTGACCGAACGTTCGGGGGCCCCCGGGCTGGCCCCCGAACGTTCGGGCGTTCGGGGTCCCGTTCGGGGGCCGAACACCTCCAGGTCCGGCCCCCGCCAAAACCTATTTCAGGGCTTAAAAATACGTTTTTTTTTCTGAATGTTTTTTTGTGAGTTCTCTATCATATACCCTACACGCCTATAAATTTTGAAGCGATTCTGCTTAGCCAAAAAAACATAAAAAATCGTCAAAGATGGGGGTGTCAAAACGTGCTCGCCCACTCACTATTTTGTTTTTTTTCACTTTTAACTTTTTGTTTTCACTTTATTTCGGGGCCTAAAAGAATTTATTTTTTTTGAAAATTTTTTAATGAGTTAATGATTATGTAAACTACATCTCTCTAAATTTTCAGGGCATTTGTCTATGCCAAAAAATAATTAAAAATCGGCAAAGATGGCGGTGTCGAAAAGGTGCTGGTACACTCACTCTTTTTATTTTTTCTTATTTTTATCATAGTGTTTATTTTCTGTGTTGGATTTTTAATTTAAATTTGGTAAAGAATTTGGATGTAGTGCCGAGGCAAATGTTGTTTAGTTTATGTTTCTCCGTAACATAATTTTTTTTCGAAAGTTTTTGAAAACGTTTTTTTTTTTTTTTTTGGTCCGCGTTCGGCCCGAACGGCCGAACGCCTTCCGAAGGGGTCCCGTACGTTCGGGCGTTCGGCCCGTCCCGAACGCCCGTAACCCTATATATATATATATATATAATTATTTATTTATCTATTTTTTTGCATGCTCAGGTATCCCGTGCGTAAGACCCACCCGGGTGTCACGCCCGGGTCCCCGGCCGTACAGACCCTACTAGCTATGAAAAACTTCCTAGCTATTAATTAGTGCAGTTATTTATATTTATTCGAGTTTTCTTATAGTTCATGTTTAGATGAGGCTTGCAAACACAAAAAATATGTGATGACATTGCTAATATTGATTTGAATAAGATTTGAGACTTTAAATTGGATCTATAATCTCATGTATCAATCCTAATAAAGTTATGATCCATATAAATATTGATTTGCAAAAATATATATAACTAAATCATAGTTATAAAAAAAAAAAAAACTTCACAAGATCAATCATACAATACATGCGTAAAAGAAAGTCTCCGCATCGATCAATCCATCAAATTAGAATTAAAAGTAAAGTTGAAAATATAATCCATACCATGGATAAATTCATGGAGAAAGGCATCACATGTTCACTGTAGGTCTAGACGTAGATTCTTAAGAGTCATACGCTTGTACATGAAAAATGTGCTTCCAATTGGTTAAAAAACCTCCAATCCATTTATGATTTATATAACTTTGACATGTTTCTATTTTTTGAATTATTTGATTGTTTTGTGGATTAGTATTTACAAATAATATATGACAATTTGAACGAATTATATACTCAATGAAATTATATTAATGAGCTAGGCTCCCTGAGTGGCTCGGGTTCACTTGCCCAGCCGTCCAAATATACATATATATATATATATATTAATTAGAATTTTTATTTTAAATATGATAAATATTTTTAATGTAACCTTGAAGTAAAAGTTGGTCAGTTTATTTTTTTGCATTTTTTTTTTATTATTATTTATTATTATTATTATTATTATTTTGTTAGGACCTTCTCTAATCCTTGCATGGTCGGGCCGCCCGGAAAAATATGGTGACCCGGGCGTCCCGGATGGTAGCCTAGTTAATGAGTAAATTTTGAAGGAAAAAAACAACGAACTTAGAGTAGAAAATGTGGATTTTTTAGCAATGAATTTTATTCGTAAAAATCAAGGAGGCAATCACTCTAATCAATAAAGTATTATAATATCGGTGACTAACATACAAACTATGCACACGGAAAAAAAACATGCTCAATAACGATTGTTGCATCTGGATAATCGATGTTTAACACAAATTGAATGCCCAAACGTTCAAGACCCCATGGGTCAGCGTTCGTCCAAACGTTGTTTGTTTGTTGTTTGTTTATTTTTTTGTTTGTTTGTTTGTTTGTTTTTCGTCTTTTTTTTTTTCACCATATAGTATGAGGAGTGGGTGTTCTACAATTTTATATTTAAAAAAAAAACAAAAAAAAAAAATTCAGATGAGAGGACGAGTTGCTTGCCGAGCAGTTGAGCCCCAACCCCCGATCATGTGTGTGTGTGTGTGTGTGTGTGTGTGTGTGTGTGTGTGTGTGTGTGTGTGTGAGTTGTCTATGTGTATGTACGCGCGTGTGTGTGTGTGTTGTGTGTGTGCGTATGTGTGTGCGCGTATGTGTGTGTGTGTTGTGTGTGTGTGTTGTGTGTATGCGTGTGTGTATGTGTGTGCGTGTGTGTATGTGTGTGCGTGTGTGTATGTGTGTGCGTGTGTGTATGTGTGTGCGTGCGGGGGGGTTGGCCCATCCCCCCCAAATCAATCAATCAATCAATCAATCAATCAATCAATCAATCAATCAATCAATCAATCAATCAATCAATCAACCAATCAATCAATAAATTATCAGTCAATCAATATATTAAACAAAAAGGGGGGGGGGGGGAAAGTGTGGCGAACCTGCGCACCCGTTCGTGTGTGTGTGTGTGCGCGTGCATGCCGACTCACCTCCCCCTAACCAACCAATCAATCAATCATTATATAAAAAGTACTTTAAAAAAAAGTGAGATTGTTGGTTTATTGATTGGTTGGGGGGGAGGGTGGGCTGGGGGGAAGCTAACCAATCAGGCAAGAAATATATTGAAAAAAGTTACAAAAAAAAGATACAAAATTGGGGAACCGATATTTTGCAACCCCCTATCTTCTATAAAATTTAGATTTTGTTTTGCTAAATGTCTTCAAATAAAAACTTGGATGTAGATGGTTTAAATCGTGGACTATCTAAAAAAATAAAAAATAAAAAACTATATGCCCCGAAATAGGGCTAAGCGGACCCGAATCGGTGGTCAGACGGGGCTCAAACCTTGACCCAAACCCCCGAACGTCTTGGGAGGGGCATTGACCCCCCCCTAACGTCTTGGTGGGGCTCAACCACCCCCGAACATTCAGCCTGAGAACGATGTGTTGTATTGTAATCACTGTATGTATTTTTCACCACAAAACATTGTCGGGGTGAAAATTCGACTCAAGTTTCTTCCATAATCTCGATGTTACTTATATATTTAATGGTTTTACAAAAAATACAATAGTGAAAAAAAAAACAAAGTTCCTGCTACTAAAAAAAAACATTTTAAAGATAATTAAGGTAATACATAACAAATATAACTTTGTTTTCATAAATTCAAAATTACCAATTATTTTTTAATTTTCTTCGATATTGTATGAACATACGATAAGGACGATAAGTTTATTGGATATATACATATAATTTTCGTACAATCATATGTTTAATTGAGTGCTACAACCAGGGTAACCGGCGTTCGGGACAGGCCGAACTCCCGAACTCGAACAGCCGAACGTACGGGATGCCTTGGGGATGAGTTCGGTCGTTTTGATACCGCCATCTTTGGCGAACACGTTTTGACACCGCCATCTTTGGCGATTTTTTATTTTTGTTTGGCTGAGCAAAATGAATTCAAACTTTATAGGCATGTAGCTCACATCATAGAGAACTCAAAAAACAAAACTCAGAGAAAAAAACTTATTTTTAGGCCCCGAAATATTTTTTTGTAGTGGCCGAACGCCCGTACGTACGAAGGTCGGCCCGACGACCTCCATACGTACGGGCTAGTGACCCTGGTTACAACAACATTTATTCATGCTAAAATTTAGATTACGGTGAAAAAAAACACATACATGTTGCACGTTGTCGAGCGCATCGGTCCGGCATCGCACGCGGCAGCGCGGGACCCTCTCGGCCTCGTCACGCAGGAGTTGGACCAACCTCGTAACGAACACACAAATGGAGCTTCCTAAGGCCGCTCAGGCCGGTGCACCAGCCATACCTCTCGCGAGCCCCTACGACAGGATAGGGCCTACGCGAGGCACAACTTACCTCCACCTTACGGGAGCTGTCACCTCCCTTCGATGGGCGTATCCCCACCGAGCTACCAGTCCACGGTTCGAAAGCTAATCAGTTGCAATCGCAGAGGTGGACCAGCCGAGGGCGTTTCTCGTTCGCTGTAGCATAGGGGGTACGAGCGGTAATACACCTATCGGGCCTGCACGCGAACCGACGTCTTGGGGAGCTGAAGTCCCAAGCACGACTTGTCGTCGATCGACTAGGACGCATCCCACACACCACACGCACACCACTCTAACAACCACAAGACAACAACACATGCACATACACACGAAAGGACACAACACAAACAACGCGACAACGTTCCTAGCCCCTCGCTAGCCATCCCATAACTTTCCGCTGCAAGAATCGAATAGGCGTCGCGCGCGAGACTTACTATAAACCCGCGCGGACGCAGGGTTAACTCATACCGGCTCGCAATGCAAGCGTATGCCGACAGTCGCAACGATGGCGTACTATGTAGTACCCATACTCACGTGGTCCTCACTAATCGCGAGGATCGCGTTCGACACTCAAGTGTCGGCTGACACGCGCCACGAGGGTTAATCTCTCGACGCTGGACAACCGCCGTGCGCGGTTGAAGATCACACACCCTCTTTTGCACCCTATGCAGAGCGGGTGGTACACATGTCCATACCTGTGGTGGCAGTCGCTTCTTACTGCCCTGGAGATAAGTCCTACTCCAGGCCTGGGCGAAAGTCAAGGGGTTTGACTTTGACGGCTGCCACGGACTACAACGTCCAACCATACAACTCTAAAAAACAAGGTTAAAAAGGGAATCTCCCTTCTCTCTCAAGACAAAATCTAGATAACCCTTATGTACAAATACAGCAGGTCTCTCAAATACTCAGGGTACTCGTAAATATATGCGAGTTAATTATATAGGACGATCACTTCTCACAGTCACAGTGGGGCTCATCTCAATCATGTATGTATGTAATCGCAGGCAATCACATCCAGAGTCCGAACCACAAACGCACATGCAATCACATCAAAGATTCAATCAAAAGTTCACGCACTACATGGGGTCAACTTCAACCATTCCTTGCACCCATACCCCTTGCTTTAGGCATACAAGCCTCACTCGTGCAACTCTTAAATAAATACTCAGTACTTTTGTTGGATGACCATTCAATAAATTCTGAATGAAAACAAAAAAAACAGTTCAATCACAAGGCTAAAGCCTTTAGGTTGAGTGACAGAAGTGAATTGGAGTCGAATCGTAAACCGAGGAATCGGCAACCGGCGTGTTATCAGTGATAACAGAACATGATCCTCGTAGGATCAAGCTGAAACTAGTCCAAGTCCTGAATTGAATATCCAAGAAGAGTCTGTACCATAAGACAGGTCAATGCCCAGGCTAAACCATCAGCATATGGGGGATGAACCTCCATAGCACACTCTCACTCAAAGTTATCTGCCAACTAAGTCTAAGCCTACCTCTAAGCCAGTGCCCAAAGCAAAGGTAGACTAATGGCAGAATCTCCCCTATTCAGGGTGGATCACAAAAATCGTCACCTGTCAAAATATAATCTAACTCCTCTAAATCAGAAAAATTTTGGCAGCGCTTCCCGTAGGAAAAGTGCCTTTCCAGAATTTATATCAGCCCGAATACAAAACAAAAGTAGTCTTTGAGTTTTCAAAGTCCAATTTTGTCTAACCCCCTGAATTAGCAGAAATTTGGGCAGCACTCCCTTTAGAAAATGAGACTTTCCAGAGTTTTACTAAACCAAGTATGAACTTTAGACAAGTTGAACTTTGAAAAGCCAAAATTTGACTAACTCCTTGGATTTGTAGAAATTTCGGCAGCGCTCCCCGTAGAGAAAGTAGCTTACCAAAACTTATACAAAGCCAAGTATAACAAAAGATCCCAGAAAATGCGAGAATTGATCTAAGTAAAAAAAACTTAGCTAAAAAAATGCAGGAATTGAAACTAACTCCTATGGCTCTAACACGTGGCGAGCGACTAAAGAAACTACCTATCCAACTGAGACCCAAACCAAGTAGTAGCCTCACTTAGTCACATGCCGGTCAAACCACAAAGATAAGTACTCTCGCCATCCCAAGGTATTCCTGAAAAAACAATAGTTCATGATCTTTCAATGCTTTATCCCCTTATACCCAGCTTACATAAGGCATAGGTCAGGCCACCTGAACTTACAGAGCGCGCCCAACTTAGTCAGGCCTAAATTCAGAATACTTGAACTTATAGAGCATTCTGACTTAGCCAAGTATACACAAACAGAGGGCACAACTACTTTTCTCTTCCTTGGGCATGTGACTAAACCATTCTAGTCGCCCTGAACTGTTTAAGATATCCAAGTTATATATACTTGTCTTCCCCTTTGTCTTCTACGGCTGCATATGACTGGATAAACTTAAGTCCAGCCTGCCCCAACTTACCATCAATTTTACTCTTAGTTATACTCTCTTCAAGTTGTGATAGACTTTAGTCAGACCACCTAAACTTATAAAACAGTCTGATTAGCTCATTCTTAGGTAAAATAGTAGTAGACTATAGCCAAGTTATAACCATTGGGTTTCAGCATGTGCGATGCTTTGAGCCAGATCCTCTGAACTTACAGAAGGATCTAACTCTCTGCTAGATTCATTTCTCTCTGAGCCATCATGTGCGTGGCATTGAGTCAAATCCCCTGAACTTACAGAAGGGTCTGCCTCTTTGCCAAGATTACTTTCTTAGAATAAAAGCAGGAAGAGACTGAGCCACCTGAACTTACAGAGCAGCTCGGCCCCCTCGTTCAGAAGCAAAAGAAACTCACGAGAACCCAAGAAAACAAGGCAACTCAAGGCACCAAAACTTATTGAGCGTCCTGAGTCCCTGAAAATCAAGCGCAATCAGACCCCTCGCAAGTCAGAGCAGTCAGGCTACCTAAACTTATAGAGCGTCATGACCCTCCACGCAAATCACAGCACCGGGTCTCCCCAAACTTATGGGCACATCCCAGCCTCTAGAGTTTCAGGCTACCTAAACTTATAGAGCGGCCTGAGGCTCCATGCAAACCCAAAATAAACAAGGCACTGGGTTTCCCCAGCCTCAGCGACCCAGTCAATCCACATGCGAAACCACCTTCTATCCTGCCTTCCCCCAGATGCAAGTCTTTCAACAATCTGCTTTCATACAATCAACAAAGTTAAAACTAAAATTGCACACCATTCTTCTACTTGATCTTGTTTGGTATCCTGAAAGTCAAACGAAAGTCAAAGTAGGGTTGCACGCCATATATTCAGCCAACGATGCAATGAGGGATACAAATAGTGGTCATAATCGGGTTTATAGAGGGAGAGCAAATGGTTACATGTCAGTTTCCTGCCTCCAGAACTCCTCATGAGTTCCGGCAGAGCTCCTGCAATCGGTGGGGCGAACCTCCTACAGAGGCCTTGGCGCGGATTACGGGTTGAAATCCCGCCTGCCGCCTTCCTCTCAGAACCAGGAGATTAGACTTAGAATAAAAGGGGCAGAAGGAGAAGCTTTGAGACTCTCAAATACAAGGAGGGTGCTCTCAGACTCGCAGGAGAGGGCCTTGTTATCTTCATGCACCTGAGGGCCCCACCATGGCGGCCAAGTGTAATAGCTTGGTCGAAACTGACGCCCAACTGCCGAAACAAACTCTCCTGACGATCCTCCAATCGGCAGCAATGACCCCTTTTGACACTAGCAGCTTCAACCTCCCCTCCCTGAATTAGCATACTGCCACACGCAACAGCGTGGCACAGGAAAGTACAGCACCCGCGATACCAGCAGCAGCACTACGCCTCCACTCAAGTCCCTGATTACCCCTCCCCTCGTCACACTACTCCATCACGTTGCGACGCTACTTCAACAATTCATTAGTACTCAGTGCGCTAAATGCTGGTCATAGCAGTAAGCCCAAGGCAGCCTGCAACACTCACCGGCAGCCAACAACAACCCGATGGGCAGAGGCTCAGTAAACAGTGGCTCCTTGGCAGATCTTCAGGCTGCAGTCGTGCCAGTCTTCCCAGCAATACCTTGTCTTCGTAGCAGAGCACAATCTCAGTCGCAACCAAATAGAAGCTGTTGTCGCCGGAACCCAACAGCGAAAGTCGCCCTAAGTCAAATAACAGTCGCCTCGCCATAATACCCACCCGGATTCGGCAGTACTCGAAAGCACAGTGGTGGCCACAGCCGATGAGGGAGGGAACCGAGCAATTCAGCAAGTCACCATGATTGGCTGCAATAATGACCGGCCCGGATCGACCTTCTGTATATGAAGACTTCAGCAGGTGAGTCTCGCCCTTTACCCTACCTCTATTGCTCTTTGCATATCTGTTTCGGTTCTCTGATACACCTGGCCACCTCGACCAGGTTCGTATTACCCCTGCCACATGGTGAGGGCGAGCCGGTTTACTACGAGCATAGACATGGCACGAAGGCCCCGAGTATGAGCCCAATCTTAGAACAAAACAGGCCAATCGAAGTTTTGTTGACGATGTACTCAGTGACCTTCATGCCGCAGCCCACTTACATGCGAACCAAGAATAACTCTTCCGCTACGTGCGGAAATGTACTTTCACCTGCTTCGGCGGAGCCACTAGCCCAGGAAAGCCCTCCCACTGCCTCGCCTTATGCAACCTCCATCGACCGGATGAGCAATAGCGCCTGTTGACAGGTAAAGCTCCACCCTCACGAATGCCTCCCTTGCTACGCCCGTCGACAAAATGAACAAAGTCGAAAGAGTCTACGGTCAGAATTTAGAAATATACATCGTTTGCCAGTCATAGGCTCTCTCTCGAACCCTTCGGTCACAGGTAAGTCTCAAACTCCACAGCCGAACCTCCCGTCCAGATCCGGCTCTGTGTACTGCAACCCAGGCGCATCTCCTTGCTCACCCCGCAACGTCATTCCTTTCTCGTTACGAGGTAAGTTGGTCAGCCCCACTTCTGCCAGGTAAGCTCTCTCATTCTCCCTTCTCTCTCTCTCTGCCGACTTACACTAGACAGGATAGCCGACATCTGAATGAATCTTCCGCAAGAACGCGGAAAAATTCATTACGACTTCCGAAACATTTTTCCGGGCGCAACCCTTATCACCAACCCCAATTAGCTAATGTCCTAGGACAGAAACTGGCGCTACCATCGTGTTCGCAAGGCCAAAAAACCCCTGTGCAGATTCTGTCTCGTCGAAATCGGTCGAGGAACAACCGTAACTCGCCATCTTCAAGTCCCATCCCCCATGGCTCGGCGCAACCCCTTCTTATGCTAGCTCCCTATCCGCTAACTCCCCTACTAATCCGCCTTCATTTTCGGGGTCGCCCACCCCGAAAACCCCAAAATCAAATCCTTCCCCAACCGATTTCGTCAAGGAACGGGCATGATACTCACTCCATGCTCCCACTTCCTCCTCTCTCCGCCATAGCCCCGACGCACGATTCTTCTCTACTAACTTTACTGACACTCCCGTTGTGGTCGCCCGGGGCTAAAACCCCCAACTCAGTCCTTACTTCGCCCGGTTCCGTTAAGGAACGGGCGCATTATGTCTTCCCACCCCCGCCATATATGCGCCTCCCTCCTCTGCACGCACCCGGCGCGTTTCCGCGCCCTGATTCATTCCAGCCCCCGTCGCCTATTTCCCCCGGTGTCTGCCCTGCCGACCTCCACCGTCTTGCTCCACAATCGCCCTCCGTGCCGACTCTCACCACGCTAGCGCCCGTCACCCCGCCATCCTCTTCACCTCCGGATGCACCCGCCGCACCCCACGTTCGGGTTCATTCAGTTCCCTCTGCCTCACTGTGCCAGCGCCCTCCACTCGCCGCCTGCCTCCTCCTTCGCTACTCCACGCATACACGGCTCCTCCCTCCGGCTTACTGCAGGCCTGCTAGCGCGGGCTGCTGTGGCAGCGCTTCCGCACGGCTCCTGCAGGAGTGAACGATCAGTCGGGCGCTGCCTCTCAACTTATACTTCTGGAGCCCGCTGGTCTGCCCTGTCTCACCGCTCCGCTATCCGCCCGTTGCGAACGCATCCGGCGGGGTCTATGCCCACGTTTGGCCTGTTTTACTGGCCTCACCCTCCGTCGTTCCGCCCGGTGCCGCCTCGCTGCTCATTCCGCTCCACTGCCTGGCCCAGGTCGCCCTGTGCTGATAGTTGCCCCCTCGGGTTCCCGACAGTCATGCCCCTCTCATACTGCTGGCCACGAACTGAGAATGCAGCCTGCTCTTACTGTCGCGCCCCCCCCCTTCTGCGCATGCACCCGGCGCCCGCCCTCGCCCCGGTTCATCATGCGTTCCAATCAGTTCAAGGGTATACCCACTGAGCTATGCTCCTGAGTGCCCACCTCAAAACGGCGTCGGGCGCGGCTCCGGCGTAACTACGAACACAGATTTTAATTGCACTTCAGGCGACCCCGTCAATACAACACACCCCCACGCGTTCCTACCGCAGTCCCGCGTCCCAAAACAAGACGAGATAGCAAAGGGGCCCATAACAATAGACAAAAGGGGAATAAAAATAAAAATTAACAGTGACGTCGAGGACCCGCGGGATTGCTGGCACCGCGCCAGCCCTGCTCATCGCACGAAGTCGCGCCGTCGTCGCCGATGCCGTCGTGGAGGTCGTTCTCCGCACGCTCGCAGGTCTCAGTCAAACATACCAATCAAAAGAGAAGTATCCTTAAATCCTAGGTCGATCAAAATCAACTAAGCAAATAATAATAACTTCAAGCAAAACAATCGACGTTCACGTCGGCTGTATAACCAACAGTTAGGGAAGGAATCACGCACGCCTTAAACCTGCGCGCCCACGCACTCCCTATCCTAGTCAACCATCCAGCCGTCGTAAACACGTCGACACAACCGCGCCTGGCGCGGTATACTTAAACCTCAATCCAAGCTATTTTCTGTCGCTTGCAAAAACCAGGGCGGATACCCTTGTAAGGATATTCGCACCGACAACGTAAAGCGACATTCTACTTGAATAACATCGGGAATCAACAAGTTTTTATGCCAACTTTTTATTCAAACAACAATAACAGTTATATTGTTGTTTCTTTAAAAAAATACTTGAGTTGATAAATCATTAGATCATCAACGTAAATAATCAATTATCTCGCACACCCATACCCTTAGTCGATTTGACATCCTACTTGGTGTAAGCGATACATCGGCCTTATTGGAGCACTTATAGCCTATTACAACGAACTCATCACCTTTTGCTTCACTCAACACGACACTTGATCGCTTTACTGTTTATTATAAAATATAATAATAAAATCTCGCTTTTGTACTTTACAGTTATGATAAAAGTTGTAAGAAGAAAAAACAAAACATTAAAAAGAGACAAATAATAAAAAATTAAATAAAAAATATTATCTTCTTTTATAATCGAGTTAGGTGTGAAAGATTACATGAACTTTAGGTAGCAATCTAACATTCATAATTTTTTTGCAATCATACGAAAGAGGGAAAAGGAAGAAAGGATAAAAAAAAAAAAGTAATGATGACAATCCAACCACAAGTTTCTTTAAAGTTTCAAAATTTGTCAGGCATATATTTTTTTAATGAAAATTCATTTTACCTATAGATAGTAGCAAAACGATCAGAGAAAAAAAATAGTAAGAAAATACACAATTTTCCACTATATTGTGTTAGGCCATATTACTTATTATTATAATACTTCTTAAGTTCGTTTAAAAAAAAACATCATTGCTTAATTTTATTTTTTTGTTAAAAAAACATGAAAAATCATTAAACCTAACACAATTAAATTATTATGTAGATTCATATGGTTGGTGAGCTAATTCACCTTGTGTGCCCCCCGCCTCCCCCCCTCCCCATCTGCATTACAACAAGTTCAACAGTATTTTAATTTTAAAGTAACGAGGAATTTGTTATTTAAGGAATGTGTGAAAAAAAAAAAAACAGAAACATATGAGGGTGATTTATAACTAAACACAATGAAAAGGAAGACACTGTGATAGGTAACAGATCTTGTGATATGCGTGAACAATTATACTCCAAAAGAATATTGTGAAAGAGCAGTGACATGGCGCGTGAGTGTTAGCCTCCACCTTTGAACAAGCGGCTGCCCACTACGTCGTGTTTCTATTGATTGTCACCCGATCATGATCAAAGGGGGTTCTTCAAAACACCAACCCAAAAAGGACAGACATCGACTGCAATTATTAATTAAATAGTGGTTAGTGAGGCCCAATCCCTGGTCCACAATAAAAAAACGAAGATTTAATCATCATTTTTTGTTTTTATCATCGATATTTTATTGGTCCATCGTGTGTTACTGCGCCAAATATGCTCGGACACCCATCTTGTCCGCAGCGGGCTCTTCATGCCGTTTGGGATCCTGCCTATAAATCTGAAACAAAAATTTACCTACCACACAATCGGAACTCAAATTATCTACTTGTCGAGTCACACTAAATTTGAAGTTTCTGGTAGTCCCGAAGAGGTCCATTGTCCAAAACCAACAGGTATCGCAAATTTGTGTGCCCAAGAATTTATTTTCTAGTCTTATTCATAATGCCAAGGTCTAGTGTTTGAACCCGACCATAGTATGGGTATCCGTCCGAAGGTTATATAGAAGACCGCACAATTACTTATATCCATACGTCTCTCTCTCTCTATATATATATATGTATATATATATACATATATATATATTATATTTATCTATCTATCTTTATCTCCAACTCTTCTACCTTGTTCTCTAACAAAATATTGTACTACTTGTCTTCAAACCTCCGGATCGTCCAGCTTACCACCCTATCCGAACTCGAATTAGTTTGTAGCTCCTTCACGAGACATAGTGTCAGCAAAACTCGCAACTTCGAATAATTCGAGCATCTTACAATACTATGTAGATGACTTAAGATCTCAACATCGTCGTTTGCTTATCAATGTATGATCCATAGTCTTGGATACTATGAAATTTCAACGGTCTCCCCTCTGTTATGCAATTCTTATTCTTGGTCCGAATAACACATAACATCCGAGGTTCATCCTGGTTGACAAAAATCCTGCAGCCCAGGAAAGATAGTGTCACGTCTTTTTCATATGTGCACTCAAGAGTAAGATTTGGAGGGTAGTTGTCTTTCAACTTGTTTACAATATCCCTCAAATGGCATACCGAGTCAATCTTTTGTATTAAGTAGCTTACGAAAATAACTATGTCATTCATGTGCCTAAGCCTAAGGATTCTCCTCTGATCTGTCCCGAGATCGTGCATGAACATGGCTTTACTTCGGGCACACAAGATGCAAGCAAGGGCAGGGCTCGTGTGACCGCCCATCGGGATCTTTTTCATTTGCTGGATCCGCTCGCCTTCAGCTAAATTGAATGACTCGGAGTGCTTTAGTTCAAACTCGATCCAAACATGCATCTGATCAAATTTGATATAGTGTCAAAAATCCGGATTAACCAATTGATCGATTCTTGAATCGTCGCATGTGTCAGCTCAACAAATATAGTTTTTATATCAAACATGACACCCCACACTCCACGAGTCGGATCAGAGTGTTTTTGTCACTTTCTTTGCACCTTCCTTCGTTGGAGAGTTCTAGGCAAGTGCAATTGATCGTCAGTGGCCCGAATCCTTGTCCTTTGGAATGACATAGATGTCTCCAAGCCTGCCTTTCTTCCTCCATGATCCCGTCTTCATCAGACTCATATCATTGTATCATTTTCTAGTCCTGGGTAACGCTTCTTCTATAGTGATATCGCACATAAAGAAATTGTCACTATGCTATAAAATGTCAAGGAGGCCCGACGAAGGGCCCATGCGTAAACCACTCGACACACCACGTATGTGTACCTGGATTGGGATCCAATGATATACATACCAAACCTCTCAACTTCCGTTTGCAGTCCTGGAACACGTGGTAATAGTTATCTCGTGATTTATCTTGTTCACATGCGCAGGAATCGACCTAACTCAAGTGTACGGTAAGTCTCTTACCCGCATTACCGAAGATCTCACCTATCCGATCCAAGATCGCAACCATAATCCCACGTCTTACTTCCCTCCTCCGTTGCAGAGGGATATTCCTCGCATATAGAAGGAAATTTTGGTCATCGAGATCAAATAACCTACATCATACATATCCTTCCGTAAGTGGGAAAGACTTATCTTCGCAAGTACAAATCTTGTCATTTGAGCTTGTGTAGTATCGATGGTTGTAAAGCACGTCACTAACTCTCTGGTTCTCATACCAGACAATACAAACATGTCTTTGTACG
Organism: Chara braunii; assembly: GCA_003427395.1. Lineage (NCBI taxonomy): Eukaryota > Viridiplantae > Streptophyta > Charophyceae > Charales > Characeae > Chara > Chara braunii. The sequence goes on from BFEA01000233.1 coordinate 74,623, forward strand.
GTTATAGTGATTTCCTCACTCAACCCCAGATCTTCAATCTTCTCTTTAGTGATGTTACATACTCTTTTTTTGTTCACCTTGTCGTCATAAAGAATCTTAATAGTCTGCTCTTTCTTAAGTTAAAGCCAAATTTCCCATTTAGCACCCTAAAAATAATAATTCGCATTCTCTGTCTATTTCGCTTATCGAAGCCCATAGTCACCTTGTACATATATTTCAATGCATTGATTTCCGTTTTCCATAATATTTTTCTATGTCATGGTTGAGTGAGATGTAACAACAACTTTCGTCGCATCTTGGTAGGGATGCAGTTGTTTCATCAGAGTCCTTAATAATTATTAGGTCACCTCATTCAATCATATTTTTACCATCCTTCAATAGATAAGTGACCCCGCGAATCTCTAGCAACGTTATACAAAATCTTCGCTTGAGGACTTTCTAGCCCTTGCGAGGCGGTTAACGGAGGCCTCAATTTTCAGACAACTTCTCATGCCATTTATAACAAAAACCAAAGGTCATTTAAACCAAACTTGCCACCAATTCATAGAGTGGAAATCACTGTTGTATCTCACGAGGGCTTTGTTGAATATTTTTCGAATCAATTGTTTTTTATTTTTTCTCTATCATTCTACGAAATTTATGCATGCATGAGAACATCTATGTGGCGACTTTGATCCAAGAAAGAGGATTGGAGCGATAACTGACCGGGAAGGACATTTAGGACGGTGGTTGCTACCCTAACGACAGTGAAGACGAAGAAACACATACTAGGCGAATGATAGGATGAACTGTGACACACGAGTGAATAATGGTAATAGTAATAATATTAATAATACTTATAATACTAATAATATTCATAATACTAATTATACTTATAATCAGGGTTACCTGACCGAACTTTCGGGGGCCCTGGGCTGGCCCCCGAACGTTCGGGGTCGCGTTCAGGGGTCGAACACCTCTAGGTTCGGCCCCAGCAAAAAAATAATTCGGGGCCTAAAAATAAGTTTTTTTTTCTGAATTTGTTTTTGTGAGTTCTCTATGATCTAACCTACACGCCTATAAATTTTGAAGCCATTATGCCAAAAAAACATTAAAAATCGTCAAAGATGGGGGTGTCAAAACGTGCTCGCTCACTCACTATTTTGTTTTTTTTCACTTTTTACTTTTTGTTTTCACTTTATTTTTGGGCTTAAAAAAAATTATTATTTTTTGAAAAACATTAAATGAGTTATTGATTATGTAAACTACATATCTGTAAAGTTTCAGGGCATTTGTCAATGCCAAAAAATAATTAAAAATCGGCAAAGATTGTGGTGTCGAAAAGGTGTTGGCACACTCACTCATTTTAATTCTCTTTTTATTTTTTCATATTTTTATCATAGTGTTTATTTTCTGTATTTGATTCTTAATTCAAATTTCGTAAAGAATTTGGATGTAGTGCCCAGACAAATGTTGTTTAGTTGATTTTTCTCCATTACATATTTTGTTTCGGAATTGTTTGATTTTTTTTTATTTTTTATTTTTTTTTCCGACGTTCGGCCGTTAGAAGGGGTCCCGTACGTTCGGGCGTTCGGCCCGTCCCGAACGCCGGTAACCCTGATAATAATAATAATAATAATAATAATAATAATAATAATAATAATAATAATAATAATAATAATAATAATAAATACTATAATCGATATGGCGGATTATCGTGGCAACAAAAGAAGGATGTAGAAGGTATCAATTGGATGGGAGAACTCTGTGCAAACATAGCGAAAGAGTGAAAGGAGAGAGAGAAACGAGAGAAGGAGGAAAGGCGTTTGAAGCTGGAAGAGAGGTAGGAAAGAAAGGAGGATCTATATCGGCAACACAAGTCGCAGATTGAGAGACACTGGCAATCAGAGATCCGAGATGCCGAGCTTATGGCGACCATGACATCACAACTCAAGACTCTTCATGATAAACTCACGAGACAAATGGAGGAAGTGCGATCTATGGTGCATGTTCGAGATCAGTAAAAGGAGAATGTCAAAACGTTGCGAAGCGAGGTGACGGACGTTGAGAGGGATCTGTCGCAGGCCGATAGTCTTGAAAAGGAGAAAGGGCAGCTGAGAAGAAAATTGACGCAACTGCGCAAATTGAAGGAGAAGCAAGATCAAATATGGTCGAAGAAGAAGGTGATGGAGTAAGAGATGGAACACGAACTGAATCATATATTCACCGGCTCTTCCAACAGATCGTGAAAGAATACAGGCATGGCATGTGATTGCGAACCTCCACCTTCGAACCAGCAGTTTTCCCCTACGAGGGGTTTTGATCGGTTGCTTACTGATCGTCATCAGGGGGAATCCCTTAAAACACCAACCCAGAAAGGACTGACATAGACCGCAATTGTTAGTTAAATACTGGTTAGTGAGCTCACGTCCCTGGTTCACAACCAAAGAACTAAGCTTTAATTTTTTTTTGTGTATCAATGTAACCCATTAGTTCACTATGTAGTACTGCGCCGGATATGTGCGGACACCCAACCTAACAACAGTAGGCTCTGCGTGTCGTTTGGGATCCGACCTATAAGTCTGAAACAGAAACTCACGTAGTACGAAATTCGGACTCAAATCATCTATTTTTCGAGTCCCATTAGCTTCATAGTTTTTGGTGTCGAGCGCATCAGTCTCACAGGGGGGGACCTTCCCGGCCACGCCACGCAGGATTCATGAATGACTTTCTTACCCATGGTGCAATGGAGCTTTTGTCGCCACTATGGCCGAGTGCGTCATCCATACCTCTCGTGAACCCTTAGTATAACATGATAGGGTCACACGCTGTAAGACTTACCTCCGCCGAAGGGGTTGTCACCACCCTTGAACGGGCATGTCCCCACTCTGGAACGGGCGTGTCCCCACCGAGCTACAGAACCACCTGCGAAAGCTGATTAGTTGCAATCATAGAGCTGACTGAGCCGAGAGCGTTTCTCGTACGTTGTAGCATAGGGGTACGCGTGGTCCCACGTCTCTACAGGACCCATGAACGAATCGACACATTGGGGGGCTGAAATCCCAAGCGTGACTCATCGTCGCTCGACTAGGACGCATCCTTCTTACCAAGCGTTACACCACGCCAAAGACCAATGAATCTTATTACTCACACAATCAAAACACTTCTAGTCCCTTCAGTATCCGACCTATAACCTTTCGACACAAAATCGGTTAAGCGTCGCGCGCGAAACGTATAATAAATATCAAGCAGACGCAGGCTTACTTATATCGACTAGCCTGCATATATACGCAAGCAGTGGCAACGATGGAGTTATATGTAGTACCCGTAATCACGTGGCCCTCAATGGTCTCGAGGGTGGCGTTCGACACTCAACTGTCGGCTGACACACGCCTTTAGGGATTAATTTCTCAACGCTAGACAACCGTTAAGGTGGATGAGAGGCCTACCCTCTTCTTCACCTTGCAAAGAGTGGGTGGTAGACAGGTTTATGCCTCTTGTGACAGCCAACACTTATGGTCTTAGAGATGAGCTCCATCATCTAGGGCTTGGAGAGAAGTTAAGGGGTTTGACTTTGACGGCCATAAAATTCAACGCCCAACTAGTATAATAAGTTTAAAAATCAAAAGGTAAAAGGGGGTCTCTCTTTTCTCTCAAATGCAAAATCCGCTCAACCCTTACGTACGGTCACAGTAGACCACGCAGATATTCAAATTATATACATATACACATATATATGGGGGTATACGATATGAAACGACCACTTCTCACAATCACAGTGTAACCTTCTTCCATAATATATATATGTGATCGCAGAGAATTCAAATCCAGAGTCCGAACCACAATCTACCTACAATCACATTAAAGATTCAACCAAACGTCTATGTACTACACGGGGTCAACTTCAACCACTCTCTGCATTCATACCCCTCGCTTTAGTCAAACCAACCTTACTCTTTGTCCAACCGCCCATAATAAAATATCAGTGTCTTTGTTAAATTGTCATTCAATAAAGTCCGGTTGAAAACCCAACAAAACAATTCAAACCACAGGGGCTAAAGCCTTTAGGTTGAGTAGCGATAGTGAATTATAGTTGAGTCGTAAGCCGACGAATCGGCATAAAATGATCCTCGTGGGATCAAGCTAAGACTAGTCAAATCATGAATTTAAATGCTCAAAGATGACTTGTAACACAAGACAGGCCAACACCCAAACTAAGCTTATAAGTGTATGGAGAATAATCTGCATATCATGCCTCACTCAAACCCTTCCCTTAGCTAAGTCTAAACCTATCCCTAAGAAAGTGCCCAAGGAAAAGAAAAACTTTTGTCGGCATCTTCCCTTCACGGGTTGGATTGCCAAAATTTTTCCTACCATAATATAATCTAACTCCTTTAAACTAATAAAATTTCGGCAGCGCTTCCCGTATGAAAAATGTTTTCTGATAATTTATATTCATTTGAATATGGAAACTGAACTAACATTTAACTCTAGAGAATCATTTTTTTCTAACTCCCTGAATTAGTAAAAATTTTGGCAGCATCTCCTTTAGAGAAGCAGACTTCCTTGATTTATACTGAGTCGGATGAAAACTCGATATAGAACTTGAGTCATATTAAGACAACATTTAACGAACTCCTTAGATTTGTAAAACCTTTGGCAGCACTCCCTTTAGAGAAGTGTCAATCCAAAATTTATACAAAACTAAATACAAAGCCTAAAGTGTCTAACTCCCCGAAGTAACAAAAATTCGGTTAACACTTCGCCTAAAAAATAATTTTTTTCAAATTTTTACGAAGTCGGATATAAAACTTAGACAAACGTTGAACCTTCAATTACTAAAATTAAACCGACAAACTCCTTCATTTTGTAAAAATTTCGGCACAGAGAAAGTAACTATTTAAAATTTATACAGAACAAAGTAAAATAAATGATCTTAAAAAATGCGAGAATCAAAATAAGTATAAAAAAATTAGTTAAGAATATGCAGGAATTGAACTAACTCCTATAGCTCTAGCACGTAACGAGCTACTAAAGCAACTACCTATCAAACCGAAACTCAGACTAAGTAAAACTCCCATGCAGTCACATGCACGTCTATACCACAATGGTAAGTACTTTCTCCAAACCCCAAGTCATTTTCACAAAGAATAGTTAATGGAACCTTTGGATGATTTGTTCATTTTTACCCAGTTTTTTGCGTAAAGCTAGACCATTCAACTTAGAACAACAGAAAAATTCCCACGAGAAATGAAAGTTGAAAAAATATTCCATGAAAAAAAATCATTCATATTTATAAATTATCATTCGAATATTCGTTCAATTCTAGAATTTTCGATTTTATTTGAAGAGTTCTCGTCTAAATATGAACTTTCTCTTTCAACTACATCTATTTGTTCAAGATGGAATGAAAGTATGGACGAGTTTATGAAATGTTTTAATTGAATTTTCATTCTACTACAACCAATATCTTCTAATTTAGATTGGATTAACTTATTTATGACTGAAAATCCTTAATTAGAATGACAGTCCAATTAAAATATTTCATGAACTCACCCATACTTTCATTATATCTCTAGCATGCAATCCAAATAAGAAGGGATATCATATTATTGAAATGAAAGTTTGCAAGCAAGATGAAACTTTTTAAAATTGGAATGACATTTTTTAAGATGGAATGAAAATTTGCAATTTAGATTGTAATTTTACTATAGAATGATTATTTAATTCTCAGAATTTTTTTCATTGAAACAAAGTCTAGCTTTGCCATTGAATATACACAAACACATGACACTGTTACTTTTATCTTCTTTGGGAATGTGACTAAGCCATTCAATTTAGAAACAAAGCTTAGTTGCCCTGAAAAGTTTAAATAGTCAAGTTATATATAATTTTATGCACTTAGTCTTTTTAGGTAGCATAAGACTGATCCATTCAACTTAAAAACAAAGTTCAGCTTGACTTTTCTTACCAACAATTAATATTCTTAATTTATTATATTTCATTATTATATCCAGACCATTCAACTTGTTCATAAAGTATAAATAAAAGTATTATTTGATTTTGTTATTTGTGTGACTCTAGACCAAACCATTCAGCTTAGAAAAAAAACTTTACCCTTCACCTGATCTGCTTCGGAATAAACAAAAGATAGTTTGAGCCATTCAACTTAGAAACAAAACTCAAACTTTTTTTTTCAAAAACAATAAAGAAACATAAGGAGACTGGGTCATTCAACTTAGAAATAAAACTCAGTCTCACTTAGAAAATCCCAAAGTAAACCAAGGTGACAAAACCATTCAACTTAAAAACTAACCTTGGTCCCTAAAATGCAATCGCAGGCAGCCCTCGCAAGTCAGAGCAACCAGACCATTCAACTTATGAACAAAGTCTAGTCTTCCAGACGGTTAAAATAAACACAGCACAAGGCCATTCAACTTAGAAACTAAACCCAGCCTTTCGTTGCCCTAAACAATCGCAAGCAAAACCACCTTCCTCCCGCCTTCCCCCAATTCAAAACTCTTGGTCAATCTGAATTTAGACAACCAACAAAATTAAACTAAGTTTGTGTATGCATTTCCTTAATTAACTCTTATTTAAATCTAGAAAGTCAAACATAAATTCGGTAGGGATGCATGCAATGCCCTTAGTCAAACTCTAGAAAGATGTATAGGTAAAGGTTTTAATTGGGTTTATAGAAGGAGATGAAGACTACCACTCAGTTCCTTGTCTCCAGAACATCGTCGAGGTTCTGGCAGAGCTTCCGCAAGTGGTGGGGAAACCTCCCACAAAGGCTTTGGTACGGATTACGGGTTGCAATCACGCCAGGCGTTTTCCTCTCTGAACCAAAGACTAGAGTGGGAGCAAGAAGGGCAAAAGGAGAAAACTATAATCACTCAGATCCAAGGATGGTGCGATCACACTTGCGTGAAAGGACCTTGAATCCTTCGGACTCCTGAGGGTCATGCAATGGCGGCCAAAATGAACAGTAGTTTGGTCAAACCGACGTCAACCTTTAACTGCTGACTTCCCGACGACCCTCCAAACCGCAGTCAAGATCCCCCTTCAACGAGCTTAGTCTATCCGTTGCTCGTAACCGAGGTATACTGGTCACCGGTAAGTCTGCACCTTTGCGGCTGGTCTGCTTCTGCTTCGTTGGCAGCGAACGACGTTGCCCGCCAAAAGGTGAGCCTGCAGTCCTGCAGCTCGTTCAGGACTACCCCGTACACCAGGTTGAGCAACACTTGTTTCAGTGGACGCAAGTCGATATAACAGTATTGACAACAGAAACTCAGTAATAACATCACAACAACTATTCAAGGGACAAAGTAGCCTGATATAAGGGAGGCACAATAACTCCATGAGACCCCGTACATTCACAGCGAGAATATGATGGAGATACGGTAGTGGTCGTGCTCAGCCAATAGCAGCTACACACAACGATGTCATACAACCCTTGCAAATGGTAAAGTCCGTCAAGAACTGCGTAACACTACTGTCATGCACCAACAACCGGGGTTTACATAAGTGTCAACCCCTTACACCGTTGCTAAATGGTGAGGTACGTACTTCAGCCGCTGACTCAAAATCGGAGCGGAGCCAGATTAGAGAGCTCACACGACCTACAGATAACTTGAAGCTCCTCGAATACCTTTAGTTGCTCATCTCCTATTTCTCTCCTTTTGCCCTGATGCACCTGGATAACTTCCTGGTCGGCCGCCTGCGATCTTAGCAGCTTAACGAAGGGGAGCAGACAACGAGTGGGAGGGGGACCACCAACAAACGAGCCTCGTAATGAGCCCAAGTACGACCGACAACTTGATCACGAAGGTGATGGCCACAGTGCACAGTTGAAGGGTGAGCTCCGCCGTACTAACAAGTAAACCATACACTCCCACGTGTTCTCTCTCCTTTTTTTTATCCTCGTACTCATGTCTTGCTTTCTCCACGACCAACCGGACTCCACGCCCTCTCCATCGATAAAAAATCAATGGGCAAAAACCGAAAGAATCCTCTGCTAAAAAATGAAAATATACATGTTTTTCCATACATCTGCACAGAGAGATAGAAGGAGGCTACTTTCCTTAATAGGATGAGCAACGCAACGCCGAACAGGCAAGCCTCCGACCACGAGGCTCGCCGCACGCTATCTCCCTCGGTAAGATGAGCAAAGTCAGGATGAATCTTCCGCTAGAACGTGAAAAGATACATTTGACACTTTGAAGCGATTATCACCGCACGCAGTTTCCGCTAGCTGGGCAATAAGATGATGCCCTCACTCTTTCGCCAGTTTGAGTTCGCCATCATGTACATACCGATTAAAAACCCTGTCTTGGATCTTCACTCGTCCGTTTCCGTTTGGAAACCAACGAGATAAAAGTATTTTGTCTCCGCCATAGCCTCGTTCACCATCTCCTTTCCTACGTGCACCTTCATTCCCTTACTAACTCTCATTACATTCCTCCGTCCGCTATTTTGGCTCCACCATCGGACTCGCCCAGTCCCAAAAACCCCGAACAACATCCTTTAATGCCCGATTCTGTTGAGGAACGGGCAAGATGCATGCTCCTCACTCTCGTTCTTCTTTATTCTCCGACTCCATCCGCACACTCCTTTTCCTGTTTACCTCTAATCCTACCAACCTTCTATTGAAACTAACCACAGATTCCCGATCGTCATCCCTCAAAACCTCTATATCCTTTTCTCACTCGCCTAAATCCGTGAAGTATCACGTGTGCTCCACTCTCCTTGTTGAGCCCCGGCTTGTCTCTCACCGTCTTTGTTGTCGACCCCCGATGCAAAGTCCCATCCAGGTTCATCCTCCATCATCCACCCGCCTCGTTGCTCCTTCCCGCCAGTCTCCCAACCAGTGTCGACCTACACGCTAACCCAAACACCATAGCGACTGGCGACTAATATAGGCAGCGGGGCGATGGTCGTGGAAGTCAAGATCCGCTACTAGGGAGTGTGTATAAACTCACTTGCTGAACTACTCAGCCCCAAAGGCCGATGGCTGCGAGCACTTGCAACGAGTAGGAGGGTGCGGTCCGCTGCTAAGCCTTCAGCGTGAGCCTGGGTGAGGCGGTGTCGAGCGCATCCCTCTTTTTAGCTTACTTAGGCCCTGAATCGTGAGACCGTGACTGCATTATTTTGATAGGATAGGTCTGGCTATAGCATTCCCATGTTTACGCGCTTCTCCGACCTCGACAAAAGCGAAGTACTGACAGTTACTGTTGTTGCTCTTAGACACTACAAGCGTCCAAACTAAAGTTCTAAAATTTTAGTCTCCTAGTTATAGGTTAGGTCTGGATAAACTCTTGGCGAATATCTGTCCCATCAAGTCCTCCAATTCAATGAAAAAGATCAGACGGCGTTCGACATTGAAAAACACGGGCGGATACCCTTGTCAGGGTTTCTGGCCCGGCAGCGGGTCCTGACACAAATCTTAGTGGTAATAGAAAATATTCAGATGGGGACTTTGAGGGCCGAAGTGGGGAAGGGTTCCACACGGACTGTCGTGGGACAACCTGGGCCGTCCAGCCAACAATATGGTGCTCTCCCACTGGTGCCCGTTGGGCTCTGCTTAGGCGTAGTTCACCATCTCACGGGCCCCCGCGGCTGGCCCTGCCATGCAGGCTTCCCTTCCCTTATGGGCCAATCGCCCTCTCGACTCGCACACATGTTGAACTCCT